>JBBYHM010000018.1:12550625-12588235 GCA_038381775.1 Adansonia rubrostipa | reverse complement strand
TATATATATATATATATATATATATATATATATATATATACATCCAATTAATGGTGAAACGGTAAATAAAAGAGTTTGAGAGATTTTTCCCAATACAATGAGAAAAGATTTCTAGTTTAGGAAATCCATAGATCGAAGGGTGAGGTTTCTTAGAATTACAATTAAAGGTTTTTGTTAATAAATGTCTTAAGAATATTTTTAAAATCATTATACATAATAATATATTTATTTAATATTTTGAAAATAATAAATATTTTTATTTTATATTTAATATGATATTGTTATTATTATTATTATTATTATTATTATTATTATTATTATTATTATTAACTTTAAAAAATATCTAAAAGTATTCGTAAACAGACCTCACGATTATTTCCTACAGATTGGTCCCATTTTCTCATTGGAATGCGGCAAGCTTTCTTGACGGCTAAAACCCAATTATTAACGGTGATGCTAAAATTTATGTGCAATTATACCTTGCGCAACAGATTGTTTATTTATTAATTTAAATATAATAATTAACAATTTTATTTATTAATTTAATATATTGAATGAGAAAAAAATACAAAGTAATCTTAAAGAGTTTCATCAAAGAAAGTAATGTAAATTTGTTGATGGGTTTTATTATAAACAAGCTAAAATGGGAGGTCAGCATCAGAAGTCCCCTGCCCCATTTCCTCCCACAAAGGCAGGCACCCTACTAAAAAAAGGAAAAAACAGAATTCCATGCGATTTTATTGTGTTGTTATAGTGAAGATAAATCATGTAAGATAATTGCAAAGGCAATGAAATGAAGCCGGAATGCATATTCACCTTTTTTTTTTCCTGCTTGGGCCTTGAATACAGTCGACGAATTGTCTTTTCAGATGAAAAATTTTAAGACCAAGGCGTAGCCCAAGGTCGAGGCTATGGCTAAGGCATGCGATGCCTGTATTAGCAGATGCTCCTAAGAGAAATCAGAGGAAGTTTTGAGAGGATGTCTGTCTACCATTATTTGTCCAGGCAAAAAAATTTTCCCATCTAACTTCAACCTCATTGTGTACTATAATTTTCTTCTGTCTTTCACGCTAATTTCTTTGGTTGAAATGAGCAAATTAAATGTTGACATAAGATAATTTCAATGTGTTTTGATTCTAAATCTCCATAATATAAAAAGGAAGGCAATTAATAGGTTTATATATATATATATATTGTAGAGGGAGGCAGAAACCTAAGGGACAGACGAGACGAGGAAAGTTTACAAGTGCTGGCATTTAACCCAGGCTGCAGTATTTACAACTCTAGTCTCTGTATAGTACGTGAGCTAAGCGCACTACAGTAGAAGAATTTGTAGCTCCATGGGCAAGGAAGCTTGCAATGTTATCTTGATATCATCATTTGCAATCTAATCTTCTGTTTAAATGTTTTATATATATATATATATATATATGAAACAGAAAGGGTAATTCGTTATAGTCCTGAACATTGAAACATCCCGAATTTTCAGTTCAGGTCATGATTACATCATAATTTTGAAAAATTCTGCCAGTTTTGAGGGGTTTTTGCTCCATCCAATGGCCTTCTTTACCATATATTTTCATGATATGAAAGACGTAACTACTGAACCTTAAAACTTCATCAAAAAATAAAAGGTGCATTCATTTGTACCTCAAAGTTTTCGCAACCTAATGCTGGAACAATCTATTTAGAGATTCGCTACTTTATATTGGTTTCATTCTATATATTTGAATTTGAATAAAATTGTGATTCATTCCGAAAATAATAATAAAAAAATTAGCAATGCTTATACAAATGTTATTCGAACACGCTTGAGTAAGTTGTTTTCTTTACCCAAGAAACAATTTCAATCTCTCTCAGCTCTCGCTTAATTTGCTTATTAAATAGTTCCGTTTTCATTGTCTTCTTTCAACTCTTTCCACATCTCTTTCGATCTGGAAATCTCGGTCCTGGCCTCGATAGTTACCTCACCTGGTTTAACATTTTGGAAGATCACTCGGAGGAGGAAGAAGTGACTGATTAGGACCTTTTCCATTGTCCACCAAGAATGCCATCTTAAGCCCCCATGTCGTATGCACTTCCAAATGGCAGTGCATGAACCAAACTCCTGAAAATTCAGCCAAAAAGCAATTGAGATCAGAGAGAAGTTCAAGGATGAAAAAACATGAAGCAAAAGATTACCAAAGCATCAGAAGAACATTGTTAATGTACCTGGGTTGTCTGCACGAAATCTGATAGCTACCCATCCACCAGACGGTACCCCAATTGTGTTCCTCTCAACAGGATCGACAAGATTAAATTTCTGAGGATCCGCCTTTGGATTATAGTTTCCAAGTCCCCTACCTACGGCGAAGAAATTGAAGCCATGCAAGTGGATGGGGTGGTTCTCAGGGGCTATGATCCCAGTGTCTTGCAAAACAAGTTGTACTGTGGAGTTATACGCCAGCCTGAAAACCTTTGTCCCATTCGTTGTTTGCAAATTGGCTGGAGGAGTTCCAGAGTAATTAAATTTGTGCGGTGGCTTAGCAGGAAAATCAGCTGTGAAAACCCCACTGATGTTGAAGAAATGTGCTTGGAGTAAGGCTGTCGTAGGCATAACGAATGTCACATTATTAACAGAAGCTACCACACGGCTGCCATTACCGGCTTTGCAAGTTGGACAGGGGTTAATCCCAAGTCCAACAGTGAAGAAAAGATTGTGATCAATAGTTTGTGGGACTAAGGCTGGAAATTTTTTTGAATTGAGGGCATGAAGAGAGTTTACAAACTTGTTGGCAATTGCTGTGGCATTTTTTGGTGGTGGTCTAGTGAGAGTTGTAGGGGTATTGGCAAGTGTGCCAGAGTAGTGCAAGGTTGCTGTTGCAGTGAGGTTATCGACTGCAACAGGAGCGTCCATAAAAGGGGAGGCTGCAACCAAGTACTTGCCAGAATTTTTATCAGCAGAGAGAAGGACATTGGTGGTTTGTCCTGGGGCAATTATAACCGTATCAGTTTTGAAGGGTTTAACATATGTGGCGTCAACTTCCACAACAGTGAGCTTGTGCCCAGCAATCTTGAAGAAAAGCTCTTCATTAAGTGCAGCATTGATGAGGCGAAGCAGATAGGTCTTGCCATTTTCAACTGGCAATGTGAAACCTCCTGGATATGATGGTAACAGATTCTACGTCAAAGATCTTAGCTTTAAACGAAGCTTTGCAATTAGACAGAAAGAGAGAGAGAAGCGAAGTACTCTGTGAAGGACAACTAGAGATGGGTCCTGGATGTCCATTTATTGTGTGAGCGTCTGAGACATTTGGGGCCAATCCAGACTTGAGTGCTTCATTGATCACAGCTTCAGTGTCGGATTTCCACCACTCAGCTGGCGGTAAACAATCGAATTAGATCAACAGCAAGTCCAACTTGTACAAGTTTGATAATTAATCTGATCACATCCATGAGTTAAAATTTGAGCTCACCTAATACAACAACTGCTTCCTTGTGGGGTTTTGGAAATGGATAAGGCACACCGCGCTTAGGCAAGATAACAATAGCGCCATGGACCGTGGACCTTAGCCAGAGAATATGCGCATGCCAAAGCAGTGTTCCTCTTTGGCCTGTGATTGTAAAGTTATATACATAGCTTTGCCCTGTTTGGATTGGACATTGTGTAATGTAAGCCGGGCCATCCGCCCAACCTGTTCGAAGTTGCCTGATACCATGCCTGCAAAGTCAGGCGAACAAACAAATGAAAAAGGGTCCACTCTCTGTTTGATTTTTGGCAGTGATATTCGTGAATGGTGATTTCGATTGGATAAAAAACAGGGATTTGTGTTCTCACCAGTGTATGGAAACATTGTATTTGACATGGTTCGCAACTTTGACAAGCACTGTATCGCCTTCCCTGGCGTATAAAGTTGGCCCCGGAAACTTACCATTGACTGTGACAATTGGCTTGCTTGAACATAATCTAGTTGTATTCTTCAGTACCACCTGCGCATGTTACCACCACAAACTCACTTAACGATGGCAACTTAATTTCTAAATAACTATGTAGGCGACAGTTTAAGAGATTGTTATACGTGAAATAGTTGGATATATGATTTTTACTGGGCAAGTAAATAAAACATCAAATAATATGCACTCTAAATAAATGAGAACATTGATCTTTATCCCTTTTCTTTTTCCAGCTGCAGCAGTTTAGTGTTTCAACACTTGTGCTGCAGAGCGTAGACCATGCCTATCAGTCAACTGGAAACAAACGCATTTTCGTTAACAACCAAATAATGCACTTACATTAAACTTGTAATGTCGAACAGCACAGTCGACAACAGCTGGAAAGAGGAATGCAACCAGAACTAATACTCGAACCCAAGAGTCCATTTTCTCTCTCTCTCTCTCGATCTCTCGATCGATCTATCTGCTTTTTTGTTTTTTGTTTTTTTTTTTTTTTTGAGGGGGGGTGGGGGGGGGGGGGTTATTGTTTCATCACTTAGTTCCCCTCAGCCTTGCTGCAGTCATGTATGACTCGCCAACTCACCCTTTTAAAGGGTGAAGATAGACCAATTGCTGCCATGTCATTTTACCTTTAGGTGGATATATGTATCCTTTAGAAACAAGAATTATTGAGAAATACCAAGGATTCTCCCAAGATTTCTTGCATCTCACATAAAGTTGTTTCTAAGGAGCAAATCATAATTGGAAGTTAAGTTATTGAACCTCTTAATGCCGCTTCCATTTAAGAACAAGCTTAATCAGAAATTTGGTTGGTTGGAATTTATGGTCATTAATTTACATTTAGGCCCACCTTTTAGCTATTGATCTCCATGACATTGTCTGATAATTTTGTCCCACTTACCTACTTTTTATTTTAATCATTAACACAGAAAAGATTGAAATGTGAAGAGCTAGACAAATTTGATCAAGTCAGAAGGAACTCAATAAACTTGAATTTGTCTTTCTTTAAGCTTTATAAATTAGCTTTTTTCTCAACATTATTCATATGGACTAGCTGGTCTAGTAGTTGATCATTCCTTAAGTATATACCATGTACTTTCTTTCAATTGTTCTCCCCTGTTCCTAGATTACAATAATTCTAACATTATTAATGTAACAATTCTTTTGAGTCTCTTCATACAGTCATCTACATATGAATTTGCAAATTAACATACGACTTTTATGTTTCTGATAATTGAATATGATGGAAGCTCACCAAGTAACACTTAAACATCAGTTTTTATTGCTGGTATTTTCCTGAAAAAGGTTGTCGATCACACATCAACATTTTAAGCTGTCGTGCGACAGAGAACAACCAGGAAAATCTCTGTTTTCTCGTCTCAACTAAAGATCATTAAAAGGAATTAGCAAAAAGGTGTGGTCAGTCAAATTTTCCTTAGAGGTTCTAGACAAGATTAGGCTCCACGAAAGTGAAATTTGATATTGCAACCCTTGGAAAATATAGTAGCATTAGTCTTTGGTGCTGTTTTTCCAATTGACTGCAATTTTTATGCTTGACCAACTGAGCTAATTAAACCTGCCACCACTGGGATCAATGTTAGGTTTGAGGTTGGGTCCAAAACACCATCAAACACAACTCTGCTGATTGAGGCATTTCAGCCTTTCCCTTAATCCATCTTTTAGCAGAAGCTGAGAGCAATTTCGCAAGCCTACACAGCCCAAGAATTAAAACGAGCAATCCGTAATAATGAGCAACTTTGAATGACTTTAATTATAGGACAAATTATTCGCATTGAAGCACGGGTATTCATTCTAATTTTTTTGAGCTTGTATTTATTCGGTAAACCAATTCAAACCGTCTCATTAAAAGTTTTTAAAATCATAAATATTTTTTATTTTAACGAAATGATATGATCTGAATCATTGACGATGCATAAATATCAAATATAAATCTTTTTTTTTTAATTTTTTAATATATCCTTAACCCCTCAATCTTTATTTACTTAATTCATTTATAGAGTATGCACTTAATCGTTTCGACATCGCACCCTCTTGAAGATACACATGCATTTATATTATTATTTAGCTAGCCTTTATTCGAAATTTTTAGTTCTCATGGTAATAATCCATTTCAAAAAAAAAATAATATAAAACCTAAAATCAGGACTCACTGTTTCAAACAACATGTTAATATATAGTTATTAAAAGTGGAAGAATTTAGACCAAGACAATAGATACAATAGGCTCCAAATACGACCATAAATTGGTTACTTTGGTCGTATAGATAAAATTTGGTGAAGTACGTAGGGCAAAGGGTAAATATGGCAGCTACCATGGCAAATGGCAAATGGCAATCGAATGCTATATATCGTATTATCCAAGATATATCAAAGGTTGAGAAATGCCTTTCATATTCTCCATCAGATTCAGATGGCAACTCAAAAAGAGTATAATAGCTTCTTTGAAAGCAAAGTCTAAACCAACCGAGAGCAAGTAACAAACTTCTGATATTCCCCAATCCATTTTATCAATTCTGCCTTCCTCTCTCTTCTTCTGGTGTTTCCAAAACCCAAATGGATAATAGTCGTTAAAACGGGTGGATTTACTCATCTGAAGCCAAATAGCTATTAAAGTCAAAGATTAGCCACCAGATTATGATGGACTCGTTTGGAAATGAGTCCAAATCACGTCTAGTAGAATGTTGAAAACACGTGAAAATAGTTATTCTTGCAAGAAATCTAGTCCAAAGTAAACCAGTTTCCATTTTTTGACTAAAAGTCTTTCGTTTCTCTGGCCAGATATGTTAGATTTTGTTTCACTTTCAGAGCTTAATTAAGCTTCTCAGACGACACTAATTTGAAAGGATGAAGTTTAGCAAAGCGAAAAGAACGTCACTTAAGCATATTTTTCTAGCTTTTACAAATAATTGATACACTCCATGAACATGCAGACAGATTTTATCAGCTTTCTTGCTTGGATGTAAGAGATAGAACGTTAACTATTTTCAATAGCTGACAATGTTGGCCGTGACCTGCAGATATGAACACAAAACAAATTAATAGATATATATATATATATGCCAAAATTATAAATATGAATATAATATGTCATTGTTTTTATTAATATAGTATTTTATATTTATTAAACATATGATGCATATTCAGGTAATGTTTTAATGTATTCAAAATTATTAGATATAATTAACTTGGAGACCTTAAAAAAAAATGTGAGTTTGTAATATAATATTGTTTTTGTTTTAGCACTTCTTGTCATTCCCAATTTCAAGTGAAGTTGGAGAGGAGCTGATCGGCAAGTGAAGGTTGGGGAGTACCCTTGGAGTTCACTTTTATCATTTTCAGATAAATTAATCGATTGATTTTAATATATTTAATCTTTTGGTTTACTTTGGCAAATCAAATTTCATTAATTCGTAGTATAGAAGAAAACAACTCTTATAGGTGGAGAGGAGGATCTTGGTGAGACAATTATTCCTAGGAGGACTTTGAAGAATCAATAGTGTATGATATCAGATTTAAATAATAATCTTTCAGGGAGTGATTCTCAAGTTTTCCAATAGAACTGAACCAAGAGCCAACCAAATCCACTATTATCTGTAGGCAAAACAAAATTATTGGTAGGAAGTTTAATCTAAATAAAAAACAAAAGGAAAGAAAGCAGCAAGACCAAAAAACAAATCAATGCACCTTCATTTTCAGGTTGTTACAAATGCATGTGTAGATTCAGGTTATTTTCTTCTTTTTGTTAATAAAATCTTAATTAGGTCAAAAATTACGTAATAATTTGATGTCTCCATTTTATAAACTTTACCCATTTCTTGATATTTGATTTTAAAACTTTTGAGAACGTGCCCAAAGTTATTTAACAATGAAATTAAAGAGAAAGTATTGATAGAAATCCGAAGGCATAGTTTAAAAAATTGATTGTGATATGATAATATATAGGCCAAGTCCAATAATTTATATATAATTCATTGATGACTAGACATATCATAAAAAGCAACTGGCACTGACCAATGTGTGAGTACATACTTTGAAAACAGAAAGCTAATGAGCAGCAAAGATCCTTTCCTTTCCTTTCCTTTGCATTGCAGTAGGAAGGAGTGACTCCCGAGGACAATTTGTTCTTTGAAGGTGTGCCAGTGCCAGGACCAGGAAAAGGAAAAGGAAAAGCTAGAGAATTTAGGAGAATTGAAGGTGGCTGTATATAAATACAGGCTTTAGTGAGAAGTTTTTGGAGAACTCGGTCATGGAAAAGATAGTCACCTTCAAATATGGGCAACAATTGGGACAGATCGGACCTAGTGTGCCGCGTATGGGCTAGCAACCCCAAATTGAACTTTAAACTAGGCCGAAAGCAGAACCCAACAGGGCACAAAACTTGAAACCCATTTAATAAGCCCCACGTCTCCTAAATTATAGAGTTAAACCCAATAAGAAATGGGCTTAAAATCTCTTAACAATAGGTTCATATACAAATGGCCCTTAGACAACCCAAGTTTGGACGAAATACTATACTATGAAAACTAGGACAGTTTTGTTTTAAGTGGTCCCTGGTATCCTGTCCGAAGATGTTCATCTCTTTCGTATAAATGAAACCTCTTCTGTAAAATTATTATATCCCTTCCTCCCTTGTAAAAAAACAAATATGGCTCCAAATTCCACTGTATTAAAGAACCATAGAAACAGGAAAAAGATGTCCAGATCTTGGCTTGGTGGTTCTGCGGTCTGCCCTAAGTCTACAAACTTTGACAAATAACCTCCCAGTGGCAATTATAGTAAACAAAGTATTGCAACCGACTTTTTTTTTTGGCTTAATTGCCAGTTTCTTAGACAAGCCATTGGGTTTTGAGCTTCTTTTTCTCGTTCTTTTTTCTTTCTTTCTTTTATCTCCTCTATGAAGGAACATGGTGGGATGTTTTCCTAGTCACCTTTTGACTTTAGAGGCAAAGAAATAAATTTAAAAAGAAAAGAAGCTCGTTGATGATGGAGTTTTTACATGTTTAGAGAAAAGAAGAAAGCATGATCTTTAACTCTGACTCAAAATATTGTTTGCTTAGATTCCTTTTTTTTTTTTTTTGGGGGGGGGGGGGGGAGATTAAACTTGTTAATGGAGGAAATAATCATTGCTTTGTTTCATTTATGTTCTCGCTTCAACATTTATTGCATAATTCATGCAATCAGAGTTTAACCTTGTTGACACCCTGCCTAACTTTTTATTTACTACTTTTATGTCATAGCATTTGAAAATTGAAAGAAAACTGAAAGACAGTCTACTACTTGCTGATTTTCGTTATAGTTATTGAAGATTTCTCTCTGCATTAAATTGTAAAGGGTGATTCCTTAAAACTGATTAAACCTGAAATTATTGTGGTTTGTTGAATATCATAATCATCTGAGTACTTCCGGTAGGATCCTACTAGGCTAGACTGTGAGCTTTAACATCAGCGGCAACAATGTATATAAAGTGAACCAAGGTTGTACAGAACGATATATTTGGGAACCATTCCAGTTCCATCAGTGTTCACATCATTCATCGATTCATTAATCTAATTCAGTTCGGTTCAGCTAACTAACTCAAAAAAACACAGGTCCTCTTTCTTTCAACCCACCTTGCAGTTAGAAAGAAACTGGCCATTGAAGTTCCAAAGCTGCTAAGAATGCACTATAGTAGCCCCAAAATCCATATAAACATTGAAAAGCAAAGGTTTACCACTGTGGGAAAAAAAAAAAAGAGAGAGAGAGCTTATAGAAGCTAAAATTATTTCAAAAACCATTACATCATGTCAATCAAAGAAGTTGAACCACATCAGTTTTGCAGTAATGAAATACCACCCAGATTGAGCAATTTCTTATTCAGAGGCTCTACACTCCAGTGTTCATTATGACGACAAGGCTTGGATTGCATGGAATGAAGGTTGGTTTAATTAGTTGATATGGAGAAAGGGCAGAAGTTGGCCGTATTTCTTGTCCTGTATGGATTGATTCGTGACAAATAGCAACTTCAAGGGGGCATGAGCATGACGCATGAGCCCACATCCTCAGCCACTTCCACAACAGCACGCAACAAGCGAAATGCCATGACTAAACAATAATACTCTTACAAAATTTGCAGCCTTCACCCACCTATCAATCAGCCAACTTTGTGTGAGACAAAGAAATAACATTTAACCAAATACATCTCTCTATTTTATCTGTACCGTACATATATTCTGTATGTTCAAGCCTTTTTTGGTAAAAAAAGGAAAAAGAACAGAAGAAAAGAAAGGAAAGACTCAAAACAAAAACAGAATGTGATTAGAAACAGGAAACATCGTAAATTTTGTTATTTGAATAGTGGAAGAAGCATATATATGCCACTCACAAGAAAGGCAACAATTTTAGGGTGCTTTTTGTTTTATCCAACCAATACGTAGGCAATGTGCGGTTAAACAACAAATGCAGCAAAACTAACAACATTAAACCAAAGAAACACCTTATGAATCTCAAATTCAGTACAATTTCAGTACGCTGCTCGCAATGGAATGTGCATGGCTTGCCCTGCTTTTGCCTGACCAACCTCTCCGGCTGCTCTTCATCGGTGTCAAGTAGAACCTTAACAGTCCATTGTCAATGTTATTTGGCGAATATCTTGCACTCCTATTCCTCTCCAATACAAACTCATCCCTCTTCTTCTTACTATGTCCATTTGACTCAACGTAGTTCTTCCTTGCACAGCTAATAGATCCTCCAGCAAAACTGTTCGAATTCCTCCAGCTTACGCTGCTATTGCTCCTCAAAACCTTAGGATTAAAACCCCCTCTCAGATCTCCATTCCGCTCCCCTCTGAACTCAGGCCAAGATTCCGAATAAGACCTCTCCACACCATTACCTCTACTGTACATATCTTCATCCTCATCTTTGTTAACACTCCTTCTGTGAATAAACCCCCAAATGTTCCAAGCTTTACTCCACCTTCGCGACTTCTTAGACGACCCTTTCCGTTCCCCATTTGCAAACACAGACGCATTGTCTCTAAACCCAATCTCAAAAGTTTCGGAATAATCATCTCTCAAAAAATTGGAGTTTGAATCCCTGGAATCCCTATCCGGCACAGCGAGTTTAGATCCATGGAAGTAATCAGCAGTTGCGGGAGAAACCTTTGCATTAGAAACGGATTTCATTTCATCCATCTCAGCCACTACAGCTGCAGCAGTCTTCCTAATGGAACTGGACCTATCAAGACTCATTCTTCTCCTAGAAGAAGAATCAGAATAATAATCCCTTGTCTGAGCTGATCCTCCGGGAAGAGATTCATCCTCGTTAATAGAATTCATAGCCAGCGGATTCTCCACAGGGATTTGAGTATCAGACCTCATAACATGATGAACTGGAGCATCTTCCACAACAGAAACCATTGTTGGCATTCTTGGAAACGTTCTCCCAATCAAACACCCATCCCAAGAGGCTCTCGGTTCATCAAAAGAATATCTTGGGTCATCTAAGGACACCCTTGCCGCATCAAATGACATCCTCCCTGCATCAAGAGAGAACCTTGGATCCGTGTCACAAGACCTTCTCCCGAACCCATAATCCGCAATTTCCGACTGGGTTTCTCTGTATTGTCTCCCGAGCGGCTTCTCCACTGGCAATCTCGCTGAACCACCCCCATTTCTGGTCTTTTTGAGCTTCTGTTTTTGCCTCCACTTTTGCAATGTCTTGCTAAAAACTGAAGCAGCTGACCAGAAACTCCCAGCAATCTCCTTAAAATCTCTTCCAGAAGCCTTCTTTGTTTGAGAATCAAGATCTATATGATCCTTCATGGGCTTCAGCTCCTCTTCTTGACACAGTTCCTTTTCGAATTCCTGCACAGTTCCTTCCGCTTTCTCTTCGATTAAACTTGCAGTAGCAACAGCCACATTGGATGGTTCTTCTATGATCTCTATGTCATCTTCGTGATCGGTTTCACTTTCAGATTGGTCTTCCTCTTTGCTTTCAAAAACAGGACCTTGAACAACACTTGAAGAAGGACCCAAATTTCGAGCTTCAACCTCAATAATTTCAGCAGATCTTCCGTTTCCAGCTGCTTCTTTTTTAAGCGAGTTCCTCTCGTCGTCTTGATAAAAGAGTGACCACAGCGTGCTTCGACCCCTAACGTCACAAGATTTCCTCTGAGGCTCAAAAACCCCAGAGAAAGCCTCGTTTTTGGAGGCCGAGAAGGACTTTGTCCGCCGGAGCTCTGGAAAAAAGCCGGGTCGCGTACCACCTCCTCCTGAAGGCTTGAAAATGGCTTTAAGTGCGGCGGTAGCGGTGGAAGTAGTGGCGGCGATAGGAGGTTTCCGAGAAGAAGAACAAGAAGAAGAAGAAGAAGAAGGCTCGAGAACAGCGAGACGTTCGCAGAGGCATGAAGGGCAAAAGCCAGTAAAATGTTCTTGAGGGTGTCGGTCACAGGAAGTGGAAGGACGGTGGGGCTGCGGAGGCAGTGGCGGCAGTGCTAATGCTGGATTTAATGGTTGCTCCACGTTGGGATTCATAACCGGTGGTAGTATGAAATAAGCACTACACTCATATTATTAGCTTCAGAAAGAAAAAAGAGAAACTCTTTACCCCCTTTTTTTTTTTTTGGCTGCCGGGGTGGGCGTATGAAAACTGTTTGGTTCCAACAGACAGTAAGAGGAAAGAAAGAGAAAGAAAATGATGAGGGAGCAACGGGAATATTATAAAAGAAAAGAGAAATTAAAATAATTAAAAAAAGAAATGAAATGAAAATCTCATATCAGCGAAGACCGAATTTAACTGCTCTTTTCATCCTTCCTTTTTCCCTTTGTTTCTTTCTTTCTTCTTGCCATCTTCGCTTCCCCTTTCCTATTTTTTTAATTATTATGACGTTATAATTATACACAAAATATTTATATTTATATTTATATAAATTTTAATTATTTTTTATATTACAACATTACTAGATTTATTTTGCCTATTAACTAATTCTTCTGAGGGTACGTACCTGGTTATGGAATGACTGTTTTGGGCATCTTTGTCTTGTCTTGCGCAGCACATCGGGCCATAGCGCAAAGATGAAGGACCAAACAAACCAATCACACTTTGGTGTTCTTGTTTTGAGATTGAACTCTTTGCCTTTCTTTTATTATTATTTTTTATTTTTTGGTCTTAACAAAAATAAAATCTTTGCCCTAAGCAGCTTACATGTTTTAGACCCTCGTCCCGTCTTGGCTCGTCTCGTCTCATCTCGCTGTCAGCTTACATTTAAGCATTGTTAATTTTATCAAGTTTTTTTTTTGGTTATTTTAAGGTTAAATAATAAGTTAAGCATTGTCTGTCACAATCTGAAAATAATAATCATAGTCCATAAGTAAGAAAAAGTTCCCTAATTTAGTTTATAGTGGAAGGAAAATAATAATAGAGCTAAAGCTTGTTTCTGAAGTTACTATTATCATAAATATATATATGTAGATTCATATCCCAAATTGGAGTTTAGGTTTTGGACTTTAGTGCCACTCTCTAATAGTAATAATGCATTGGAATGGTATGGAAGGTCAAAAATGAATCCAACTCTAGGTGTGAAAACTACATTAAAAGAAGGGGTCAAATCCGCATGCGTACTTTAGTTGATCTTTCTAGCAAATTATAGCCAAATTAAGGCGAGTTTATCATCCAAAAATTGCTAATCGAGATTGGTGTTAAGTATATGATAAACCCTTTGATTTGCTTTTACAATAACACTATACATACATATATTATATATATTTGTTTTTCATTTGAGGTTTGTGGTAGGAGGGATGGATGCTTTGGATTTTCAAAGATTCCTGTCTGTGTCTCAAAGAATAAAAGCTAAAGCTAAAGCTAAAGCAAACCAAAAGCAAACCACGCCCCTCACTACATTAAGTGAAAATTGCTGCCTATTTTTCTTCTTCTCTTTTCTCACGTTTCGCTTTCTTTCTTTCTTTTCCTTTCTTTTTCTTTTTTTTTCTTTTACCTTGTAGGACTGAAATAAGTTATAATTCTGGTTTATAGTTTTCCCATTTGGATTATTATTTATGGGGATTCACAGATTGGCTCACCAAATGGATCAAACGTTAGTACCTTCCTATCAAACTCCTCCACCCTCATTCAGCTTCTGCTCACCCTCAGCCTCACTCTCAGAGATCCTATAACTAAACTTAAACTAGCTGCTACTACTACTACTACTACTACTACTACTACTACTACTACTACATGACTTAAGGTTAATTGACGTCGTTGCTAATCTGGCTTTCTTTCTAAAATTATTTATTTCATGTTTGTTAAAAGATTAATTCCGAAATGTGGAAAAACAGCACTACTATAGAACTTGGAATTGGGTTCCTCATGTTTCATAAACCTATCACTCCAACTCTAATATACATTCAAATTGGGTAATTTTTTTTCCCTTTTCCTCACTCAGAAATTTGTAATGTAAATTCATTTATAAATATTTTTTTCATTAATTAATATATGATTAATTTTTCTTTAAATTTTAAGAAAAATAATATATTATGTAATGACATTGATTAAAAATTTAAAATGTCAGTATATATTAGAGATAAAAAAATTTTATCATTTATTCTGAAGTAATTAATTACTAATTGTTTCACCAAATTTCCCATATATATAGTATTCCATCTAAAAAATATGCAATTGTATAAGTATTTTAGAAAGAAAATTAATGAGTATAATTTTTAAATTAATTTTATCATTTTTATAAGATGAATATAATGACGTGTTAATTTAATGATTTACTATTCTATTTTTGAATTTTTTTTTTCAAAAGTATAATGAAAAGATGAACATTAATTTTAGTATTATAACAAGACTTAATTCTTATACAATATCAACGAAATTTTTAAACTTTACAAATGGATTAAACAGTTGATAAATATTTTTTTTATTTAATAATAAACTATTAAAAAATTTTTTTTACTATTCTCTAAAAGGGTATATGTTATCTTACTAAATCTATTTGTTAAGAACATATCTTAAATAAATACGACTAGCTATATAGATACTTTGTGGGGGTGAAGATGTCCTATTTTTTTTTAGGCTAAATTCTAAGTACCCAACCTAGGAATCAATTTGGTGTTAACATCTTACTAATCTAAGATGGAGCAAGTACAGTGTTGGATTTGATTTACGTTGGGTTTGTTTATCATAAAAGGAAAAATGAAAAGAAGGCAGTGTTGTCGGCAATTGAATCATTAAAATTGATTAATACAGCAACAATAAGGAGTATATAATCATTAATTTCCATCTTAATTAGGGGATAATTAAAGATATATCTTTCATGTTTCTTTTATCCTCTCCGATTCCATAGGCAAGCAACATGTATGCCGCTGAGCAGACTCTCCGAAAGAAGTAATGAACCTGAAGAACCAGCCGCAGCGCCGGCTACCCCCAATCCTTAGGCAACAAACGCCACTTATAGACATTGGAGGTCTGGTTGAGGTCCACCAGACCTCCTCATTTCTGTTGCCTTCCACGGTGGGCCCATTACCATATCAAAAACCAAGCCCCTCTCTCTCGCCTTGACGCTCCCCCTCCCCCCCCAACAGTCGCATGTGCGTGCCATGTAACATTAAGACGAGAGTGAGAGACAGTGATGGGTGGCCTGCCCATTGTATAAGCGACTCTACTTTTCTGCATGAAATGAGGCACAAAGGGTTCCACTGTCCTCTCCATCTTTACTTTTCCATTTTATTGTTCCCATGGAATGAATAGATAGATAGATAAATCTTTTTGAGGAAAAAAACAAACAAACAAACAAACAAAGAGGAATTTTAAGGCTTTGTCTCGCTTTATTGTTCTCTCTCTAGTCTTTAGGGTTTATCTTTCTTGGGTTTTGTTTGTTTTAGTTGATTTTTTAGAAATTTCATTTTTTATATATATATAATTTATAAGTGGATATGGATAAATGAATGTTAGATTTTAAATATCATAATATATGAATTTGTATTGTATTTATATTATTTATATTATAATTATATATAAAACTTTATACATTTTATAATAATTAATATTTTAATTATTTATATTTTATAAAATTTAATATATTTATACATATGTCATTTTTATATCTTATTTTAATTAATTTTCTTAAATTAGAACATAAATTCGACAAGTGTGGGCAGTGGGCCCACTTTCATGATTCCAATCAACTGATTCCATATATATATATATATATATATTTCCACTATGGCAACATTCAGGCATTGTTTTCAAATTTAGAATATATATATATATAATAATATACATTTGGTATATATATAAGTAAGCATATATGTTTCGTTGTTTTGCTTGAATTTTCAGATTGTGAATTGTGGCAGTCCAACTTATTTTATTTGTCCCCATCAAAGCTCTTTATGGTGTGTCCAATATGAGACTACAAATTGTCCATAATCCTTGCATGTCTCTCTCCAATCAGCCAATCAATCAATCATTTTTTTTCTTTTTGGTATGTGTGTTCTTGTTTTTATCATTCACAACTACTTTATATATATATATATATATATTTATATATCACTAAATCTCTGCTCTTCAATTATCTCATTATAAAATCTTCAAATTTAACAAAATTAGCCGGATAATACATACTTTCTTCGAAGTATATATTTGACAATTTTGAAGTACTTGAGACATAGATTGTGAGAACAAGTTTTGTTAGTATATAATTTATTCTATTGTTTCCAAAACAAAGACTATATATAGGGTAGATTTATAGTTTGCATATATCTGAAAAAAAAGAATGTTTTAAACAAGAAATGGAGAATTTAATTAAAGCAAGAGAATGAAATTGGTTCACTAGATAAGTCACCTTATATGTATATACATAAAATGATGGGAGTTGGAAGAGGAGTATACAGCCATTATTTTCAGGGTGAGAGCTACTAATCTAAAGTTGGGAGGTTGGTCAAGTAAAACTGTGATGTGAACACAATACTAAATATTAAGCTGCCTCGATCAGTGTTCTTCTGTCTTTGGACTCTCGAAACTCGACACAAAGCTATTGAAGGGTTCACATCTTGGGGGGCAAAAAAAAAAAAGAAAAGAAAAAACCAGTGTCGTGGTGTCAAATTTTCTTCACTGATGACATGGAAAGGAGCTGAATCTGATCGCTGGCTACTGTTCGAGGCATGCAAACAAAGATTAGGAGTATTAAGACTTTCTAGATTTGGGGGGGGGGTGGGGGTTGGTTGCAATATTTTAAGTTTGTTTTCTGTTTTTTAGTGAAGAACTGAAGATTCGACAGTCAGAAAACAGCATGACGCAGTTTTGTCTTTCTGAAGCTTTATTCATGCGGTGAGATATATGAGTTTTTCTTTCATTTCTTTTAAATTTTTAATTTTGTTTGTCATTTTCTCAATGAAATGAAAAAGAATTACTAATATTTAGAGAAATGATAAATAATACAGAATTAATTAAACCCAATATTTGCAATTATAACATGACTTACTGATACAACATGATAATGGTAGGGCAATTATATAATGTAACCTTAATGGACATTAATTAATTATGATGATTATTAATTCATGTCCATGCTATTCATCTCTCTTTTAACTTCATTAACTCATAATATATAATCCCTTCGTCCGTCCACTGATATGATTTTGATATAAATGGGAACAAATTTTATGGAGAAGATATGAAATCCCCAAACTCATAGTAATCCCATAATATCCAGCAACTCTAATTTTACTTGTCCAAAAATTTGGGAAGAAGTGAAAGAAATACATTTGTTCTACTTTTAATCCTCCAATCTCTATCTGTTTGATTCATTAGAAGAATAAATTATACCTTTAAATCTTTTCAAATTTGCAGCCTCTTGGGAAATTTGATTAATATAGCATATTATTTGAGCTAATACTGAATTGGACAGAACAAAAAAACATAGTTATGTTTTAGCCAAGCTAACCATTCCGGTTCAAATAATGAAGATAAATTGATTTTAAAACAGTGAAAGACCCTTGGATAATGCAAAGATAAACATGAGCATGCACCAATGGATTCCACAGATTTCGCCAAACCCATTTTTATCCAATTATGTAGTCTTATTTATAGGCCTATATATGATCATTATTAATTATCTATAATTAAAGATAAAAGCTATATTCTCCCTTCTGATATGTAAATTCTGTTTGGAACATTTTCTTTTCTTTTCTTTTTTATTCACAATATCTTTTTATTTTTCCAGGAAAATTATAAGCTGCAAAGAAAAAAACTCAGATGCAGGTACAAGTCTGTCTTACTGTAGATAAAAGGGAAAAAGGTGAGCTCATCATCATTACCAATGAATTATGAGCGACAAAAAGATAAATATAATCGAATCCATTGCCCCCACACAAAAGATGCAAATCAGAGGCCCTTTTTTTTCCCAATTAAAAGTAAATTTTTTTTTAAAAAAAAAAGCCTTCAATTTGGACCCCATTTCACGTTTATTCCCCATTGTAATGAGGTAAGAATTTCATTTTGAAATCGTATTTATAGAAATCATAATTGTTTTTATCTTAATTATATACAAGAGGTAAAAAAATGATCGGTGCATGTGTGTGACAATGAAAAAGGAATGCACCCATAATGATAGTAATAATAATAAGAAATGAGCCCAACTGCCCATTTCTTGTTACAATGCTATTCTCATTTTACCTTTTCTTCTCCATCAATGGAAAAGACATGCTATAGCTGCTCTCATGAATCAAATTTCTTAATATTTTACGGAAAAAAATGTGGAATTCAAGTTTGTAAATGATAAAATGACAATAAATTTTGTCAACCAAGATTTATTTTTATCCAACATTTCAAAAATAAAATCTTGAATGCAACAAATCAATAATTAAAAGAAAGTGAATTAAATTCAAGCGAAATTTGAATTAAAAAACGATGATAACAAGAATTATTTACCCAAGTTTAACATCTCCATTGTTTTTCCAGTACTACTAAATGATTAGTCTAATTTTTAGCAATTAGGGTTACACAAGAAGTAGGCGAATCATGATAAGGGAGTCCAAGCCAATGAAATTCCACGTGGAAATAAAATATTAGCCTAGGAAAAAAGAAACTACTATGTGGAGTGGAGTGAAGGAATCCCAAGAAAGAATAAAGAGTTTGGCATGTTAGTAAAGCAAGACAAAATCATATGGAATTTTGCAGAGATAATCAGTCACTCAAGAAGAGCCTCAAAGAGGATAGTTTCTCTCTTTCTAGACAAACCTTCTTTGGGATTTACAGATATATTCCAAACAAATCTTTTGCTTTGATATAGTTATTATAAGGGCTAAGAAACCTACTCTCTACTACCGATTCACATCACATGCTTGGAATTTTACAATAAAATATTACTGTTTTTATATATTAGTACTGCATGAAAATCATCAGTAGATAATGTTTTTTTTTTTTCAAAGATGGATAGGGGCAGGGTAAAAGGCAAAAATGAGTCTTTTCTTTTTTTTTTCCCTCTCCCCACCCCCTTTTTTGTTTTTAATGTTTTAAAGTTGAGAGAGGCCAATGAATAATGCTTGGGAAGGATGTGTGCATATTCGCAACAAAGATCCAAATTTTGTTTTCCCTCTCTTTCTGCGAAGGTTTCTTTTAAGCACTGAAGCCTAGCCCAGCCTAGGCTGTTGAATTTGGGAAGGATGTGTGCTGCAAAGAGGAGACTTGCTCCATTCTGTCGAACCTTTAGCTCGTTGAAAGTTGAGGGGCCTGTGAGGCAAAATATGGGTCAAGTTTTGTCTGGTTTTAATCATGACCAACTTGGGCTCCAGACCCAGAGTCTTGTTCGATAAACAAATCCATAGTTTTGCCAGTAAGAATCTTTATGGTGCTTTAGTGCATGAAGCAAGTTCCTAACCCAGCAGCAGCTCAGCAATAATCACTGCATTATGCAACTCCTAGTTTAGCTGAATTGAAATAATACATGTACAACTTGTATTTGGTTGAATTCCTTTTGATGAGCAAATCTAAATGATTTTGCAAATATTTGAATAGATGAAGGCCATGAAATTCATCCCCTTGAATCACTGATGATCGTTGTCATTATCTCTGGAACATTTCAAATGGTTCTTTTTAACTTTTTTTTTTTCTTTCTTTCTCTGAAACTAGAAAGTCATGCGAAAAGCTAAATTAAGCCTGCACCAGGCAAGGGAGAAAAATTTAAAAATAAAAATAAAAATAAAATTAACAATAATATACATTTATAACCCTAAATGCTAATCCTCTTGATATGAACAACTATAAGAAAAATAGTCTCAGACCACCTGAACTGAACGTGGCGGAACCATTCTACTAGCGCACTGCCACCTGGATCATTCATTTCAAACGACTCACCACCACCTGAAAGATTGGCCAAAAAAGGGCATAGCTAAATTACATCATGATATAACAGTGAGCCACCCCTTTACATCATGTGCTCAACACCAACAGCCCAATTACTAACATAAGAAATTTAACACGCAGGCAGGCACACCCAAGCATCCAATACCCATACCTCAGTCAACTGCACAACCATCGTGCTATCCGTCACCTGCGTCGTGCTGAATTTGTATGCAGGTGGGCCTTGCTGTCACTCCTTATTCTATCAGCATACATGGGCAAGCGAATAATCTCATTAATCTCATTTAATAATACTTCCTCTGTGATATTATCCCTTATACTTCGCATAACCTGTTCTCGCATAAACAAAGAACTTATGTCAGTCAGCAAAGGAAAAACCCTTTTTCAGAACTATTTTGTCAAATTAGCAATAAGACGGACCTTCTTGAAAGTATTGAAATCATTGGGATTCGACTTATCTGTCCTGATCCGCATATATATCCACACCTGTTCTTCCGGATCCCAAGAACACTCGATAATCTTCCCAGAGAAGGAAGATGGAGGATCTGAAACACCTGCAAGTAATTTGGAAATTTAAAAAATCAGAATCAATGGTAAGAATCTTAAATGAAGCAGAAAAACAGAATAAACACAATTAACAGCAACCTCTGAATTCAACTCTATTCCCTTCCATGAACTTCTTTCTCCCCCGTTCATAAAGAAAAAGTTGTTGACGATCATCACTGTCAATCTGTGACACAAAAACCTTTCAGTATAGGGTAAACGTATACAAATTTTTAAAGCCACAAAGAGCCGAAATTTAACATAAAAAACCAATTAAAAGAAAAATGAGAGACATAACCTCAAATAGAAAATCAACAGAGTTCAAATTAGCATATTTCCACTTTAGAAGACCTTCATGAGTGCGGGGTACATAAGGATCATCCCAGCCCTGGCCCAAAAAAAAGGCATCAGTAATCACTTGCACCTAAAAACATAACAGTCTTTTATAACATAGCAAGCGTGCAAAACACCACAAAATCAAGAGTAAAGATGCATGAGTCAGCGGGATATAGAGTGCGAAACTGGAAAAGATAAGCTTTGATGAGTATAAGATACTAAATAACCCATTGATAGAACATTTCCCAACAAAAAAAAAAAGGAGGCCTGAAACTTTTGAGATTCATAATCCAATAATCCTCTTCAATCACCTGAAAAATAAGACCATCTGCCTCATGAGAGAGCTTGGGAATAAATTCCTTCAAAACCTTATTTACAGTAGAGAGCAACCAAAAATCCTTCCTCCGCACCTGATAACAGATATAAGCATATTCTTAGCCCTTCACATAAAGGTAGGAGATAGATCAATATATTAAACATTGGAGTTCCTCAATATTTACCCTGAAGGGTTCAAGGTCATATCGGTAATAAGGATTCCTGCTCTGGTAAATGTTCTGGCGTTCATAATTTCGAGGCTCAATCACTTCTTTTTCCAGCATTTTCCATCGTTCATAGAAAGGCCGCTGCAGCAGTTTTGATATATAGTATTACTAGAAATTTTGTGTCTTTCATAAAAGAAAATGGAGTTAACAATTAAGAGAAAAATTGTAATAAATAAGCGTAACCAACCTCTATGATAGGCGTACCGTTAAGTGCCATCATATCATAGATGAGATATCTTCTCTCTTGCTTCTTTGAGTCTGGCAAGGTATCAATTATCATTTCCCCATCAAGTAATGTGAAACGATGAGTACTGTCCCCTATACCCTTCCAAGTTACAAAATTATGTCAAATTAATAAGACTTGTGAGACACTAAGGTTGTGCTTAGTAGGGTGAAAAAGTGGAAGGATAGATAAGGAAAGTGTAAAAGTGAAGAGAAAATGAATTTTGGGTAGAAAAGAAAGATGAGAGGAAAAAAATAGGAAAGATTATCATTTTCCTCACCTATTAACATAAATAAATCACTCTAAACTTGAAAAAAAAAAAGAAAGATGGGAGAAAATGAGAGTAATGTGAGTTAAATATATACACACACACACACACAAGATTATCCATCATTTTTTAAATTTTATTTTTTCATCTCAACTTTCAATGGGTATAATGGTAAAATGATTACTTGTCATTTTCTTTCCACTCATTTTTTCAATCATACCAAGCAAGGGGTGGAAAAAAATAATATTTTTCTTTTCACTTTTCCATCTTTTTTACCAAACACACCAATGGAAAGAAAAAATATATTTTCTATCTTTTAACTTTCCTCCTCTTTCATTTTTTTCATCTTTCTAATTTTCTTTTTGTCCTACGAAGCAAAGCCTAAATTCCTAGAGTTTCCTTAGAAAAGAAGATAAGCAAATACATACTTCATTTGAGTGTTTGCATGGAAACCTCATCTGAACCCTTCGGAAATTAAAACTCCTATCAACTAAGTAACAACCATCAACAGTTATTAACATCATATATCGCGTCCCATCCGCTTTCCAAGTGGCATAATAATAACGTTGCCTTAAAAGTTGCAAATTGTCCCTGCAAGTGCAAAAATAGAGAACTCATTTTTTTATATAAAAGATTGTGGACCAAAAAGAATTATAAAAAGTATAAACTAAAAAACCACTAAGTAGGAATAGTTCAATGTTCACGTTTATCCTAAAGGATGTTTAGTACGAAATGAACATCAGAAGCTGATAAATAAAAATCTTTTGGGGAGTCCAAATAAAGAAATGGAATACATTCCTGCTTTTTTCTACCAACTTTACAGCATTCAATTACATCGCTACTTCATTCTTCACATCCTAGACTCTCCAATAATAAGTTCTTCACACAAGCTTCAGGATCTTTTCTGGGCCAGTGTCTTACCTTCAGACGCATCTTTACCCTATTTTTCTTCACTATTATTTTGTGTTAGAAATAGGCATCATAAATGCTTTCATTATTGCCGAGGACCAAGCTAATCCCAAGAAAGAATGGAAAAAGAGAAATGGATAAGGTGTCACCATAAAACCTTAGATATTTAAAGTATTTTCATAAATAAAATAAAAAATAAAGATTATTTAAAAAGTAGATATTTATTTTCAAATTATAACTTTCGTGTTAGACCTATCCACCACACTGGCAACCAAATTTCTGACCACTACTTTTTAAATAGAATAATTATTTGGTACACTGGCAGTAGAGTTTTTTAATTCCACAAGTAAGGTTAAAACACTGTCATATGTCTTGAATAAATATCTAAAAAAATAAAAACTAAATAAACAGAATACTTGGCAATATTTTAACTCCGCTTGTGGAGTTAAAAAAACTCCACTGCCAGTATACCAATTAATAATCATCTTAAATAGTTATGTTTTACAACTTTAACATAAAGCATAGCCTCCTGCACATCTAAAGGCACTACTCTTTGCTAGTTTAACAAGGAAAATTCCTGCATGATTAAGAAAACAGCTTAAAGGCTAACCACAATTACAAGAGACAATTCACCTATTTCAACAAAACAAAACAAAGAATCAGAAACCAGCATGCAGTTAAATTAGCCACATGAAAAAGACCTATAACCACTTCACCAAGAAAACAAAATAAAACCAAACATATTAAGGACCTGTTGAGCGAAACTGGATGTGATCCTGGAAATTGCGCATGTCCTCTAACCTGATTTCAAGAAATGGCCATGCCACAGCTCATGTTAAACAGAAAATGTAATGAATAACGCACAAAGGAAAGAATTAACTGTAAAAAAAAAAAAAAAAGATATTCAAATTTTCAACAATTTTTGGTTTTATAGAAGGGAGAAGCTCTCTTAATGTTATCATTAAGAGAAAATATTCTTATAATCTTACATATTATCATTCCAAGTCATTCGAACATATTCAAAGCGACAAGCTTACTCAGTTACTTGTCCTCCAAAAAATTATCACTGATAAAGTAAAGAAGCAATTTAAAAAAAAAAAAAATGTGGATAAAAAGCTATGGCATGTTGTCTGCCACAAATTTGATGAAAACTTGTCTCCAAATCTCACAGTCTTCACAATGTGAATAAGTGGCTAAATATCAAAGAAAAAGAATTGATTTAAAGTGCATACCCCAACATTTAACCTCAAAGTGTGGTAGCAGAATGATCGCATTGATTGCAGTTGGTCGTGAGATATTTCATCTCCCAAAATGTCATCATTTGTTAAAAGTACATCTGTTTCATGATTCGCCTGAAATGACAAAAGACTTATTAAAGCTGAAATCTAAACAAAATACTTGTTCCAGAATTTTGAGCAAAATAGAAACACCACATATGAAGCCAGACGAAAAACAAGCATGCCTCAGTATCAATTAGCAATAACTTAACAACAAAGCTTAGCTTAATACAATATGAAAGTTTCCAATAACACATAACAAAATACCTTCTCCAATCTACATGGTTAAGAAGAAGAAAAGAAGCTAACCACCAGCATTACAAATGTGATCAACAAGGACAACCCCATGCATAATATTTATCAAAAATGTGTTGCTTTCAGATGAAAAGTCAAAATCTTACCTTCCATGTGGAAGAGAAGCAATGTATATTAAAAAGGCTTTCGTTTCTATCACATTTCATATTTTAATGCCCTTGTTACCGTTAATAACATACAAAAAAAGAAAAAAAAAGAAAAAAAAAAAGGATAAGAAATAAACAATACTGCAAGGTTGTCCATACAGGCAATGCGACTGGAGCTCCATCATCATCATCATCTGCAACTGCTTCACCATTAAGATCAAGGTCAGAAGACTTCTTCCACTCAGGAGTTGAAGGGCAGACAACCATTTCAGGCCTTCTTTCATGATAAAATGCATACAAGGCATCAATATAGTCAGGTTTGTAGATTCCTGGAGGACGTGCCTCAGAGAAAATTTTTATTGCCTGCACAAAAGTAAAACAAAAATGATATTCCATCATGAATGCCTAAATGATATTGAAAAGATGAAATGCAACAAAGAATAGCTGACCTGAGTAACAGACATTGATTGTGATCGCATGAGATAGTGAATAATCATGTATCCAGTGCGGTTATGCCCGTGCGTACAATGGACAAGAATATATTTATCTGATTTTTGACGTTGAAGGAATTGTGACACCTGGTAAACAAATTACATGGAAATTTTCATAAATTGGTTACAGCACATTAGGAACAACTAACTCGTGAGATTCGGAATGCGCATGGCATATTTAAATCAGAGAATATGTGAGATGAATCCGAAGAAGTGAGGTGTCAATACTGATTATGAGATAAGAGCTAATTTATTTTTGAGATTACAACATAGTAGTTTGTTGGCTTTGCCATGATGACAATGAAACATATAATAGCAGTCACAACTTTGGCCATCAATCAATAAATGCATCATAGGAGTTGGAACTAATCTACCACAGGAATCACATTTTAATAAGAGATAAAGGCAGATATTCTATAGAAATGATAAACGAGTGTTATAGCAAAAGTACCTCGTAAACAAAGGTATTTACAGACACATTCTCTGGTACAGCATCTCTTCCCCTGCATTGAATCTAGGGAAAAAAAAAAAAACGAAAAACTAAAAAAACAGAGCTGCAAGCAACGAGAGATGCATTAAACTATACTAACTCCCTACTCACCTTTACATGCTTAATGCCTTCTTTCTTCAGGTCTGTCGTTTGATAGTATCGAGACGTGTTTGTCAAATCAATCACCAAACCAAGCTGAAATCAGAACATAGCAGGTAAGGTAAAAATTATTCTCAAATTAACAATCTCACATTACAAGTCTTATCCAACAGAAATGATGCCTAACGTACTTGTGTGACCTGCACAAAATCATTGTTCAAGTCCTTAGAAGAAATATTTTAGCACCTTAGTCCCAATATGCATTTTCGATTCTATAGTTAACATGAACCAGCATTTTTGAGTATTTCCAGACTCCTTCACAAAAAATTTTGACAAGCAATGTGCATGATTGAGATGATGATAGAAGAGATCTGTTTTGCATTTCATGGGAAAATAAAAAAGGTATTAACATTGTGAAATGAGAAAAGAAATGCAACATTTTCTGTGTACCTTTCTTCCTAAAACTCTTTGCTGATGAATCACTTGTTTAAAAGAGTATCTTTTACCAGGAGGAACACAGTCATTATAAGCTTCACTAAGTGGAACCTTAGAAGGAATAATGCAGCCTATTTTCTGACCAACCGAAGGACAATCCAGCCAACCTGAAACAAGATTTGAAAAGAAAAACAAAAAAAAAAAAAAAATCAATTTTTTAAGCAACACCATAAATTTGAAATTTTAATAAACTAGTCGAATCATCATCTTAAGCACAAAACTGAAACGGCTAACAACTTCAAATCCATGTGTTTACTTTAGGTCGGATACCAATGTCATGAGATAATGAAAGGCTAAAACAATCATTCAAATCATCAACTTCAAACAATCAATTCATAAAATTCTGACATTGATCATTTATATTATAGAAACCACTTTGGTAATTTGTTGACACATAAAAACCATTAATAACTATAAATTGGTACTAAAAACATGAAATCAAGGATATAGAATAATAACAAAAAACACAACCCCAAAAACATTACAATATTTGGCAATGGAACACCAATGTTATTAAAATACATTGACAATAACCACAATACTATATAGCAACTATTGTGCAATGTCAGGGATCTTACCAGGAGGGATCCTGCTTTTATCGTAAAACTTTGGATTCTTATTTTGATAAAAGTGATCGTGTACAGAAGGCTGAGAGACATGCACCGGCCGGTCATCTGGTCGGTCTCTTTTCAATCTCTTCCGTCTTTCTTCACGTTCCTAACAGAAGCAAATTCCACAACCATGCACGAATGAACAGTGATGCAAAAATATGAAGATTACAAACTTTTTAAATAGTAAAACAAAAACAACAGAGTATGAAGTGCTTAACTTAGATAGGAAGGCAAGCGTAAGATAGTAGGGGGGAGGAAAAAGGAACTGAATGTGCATGTTAATTACCAAGAAAGAGGAACCGAATGTGCATGTTAATTAACAATCAAAATTATGAACACAGTAATTTTTTGTAAATGAAAGGAAAAAGTGATCACAACTTCAATTCAAATATAAGAACATCTACACAAATCCTTTGCAAGAGAATACAAGCCATAATGTCCATTCTCAGCCTTCCATGTTACTTAGCCAACAAGTAGCTACAACCCCCAAAATCAACTACATTAATGCAAGCAACTTCAACACTTAATATGCACACAAAACCAAAAATATTTGTCTTATTTACAGCACTACCTCGCCCTATCCCTCAATGCCTGGAACGATTTATTCTGAAATTGCCTAAATCATATTTACCAGAATTTAAAATATTTAAATAAATGCCAGGAATTATTTCCAATCAATGACCGATATCAAGATTTAAGAGCAATTAAATGCAATCTTTAAATGGAAGCAAAATCAAACAGAAGAATGCAAGAAAAAAAAAAATTTGAGAAGTACCCGCCGTGAAATGTCAACTGCAGATTCTACATGTTCTTGTGGTGCAGAGTAATGTTCTATATGTCTTTCATATGTGTCTTCATCATCTTCAGGTAATGGCGAAGCATTTAAGTCCATACCAGCAATCATTCAGCATCTACCAAACACCATGAACTAAGGACCTATACCGAAAGGCAAACAAAATGAAAACAAATAAAAGATATTTATTCTTAAGCAGAAAACTCTCTAATGAATTAATACTAAATCATCAAAAATAAAATGGCTAGCTCTCTCCTAGCAAATAAATTCTTCTAATTAAGAGCAAAATCTAGCTAACAGCTCTTGCTCTTTTCTCGCACACTCTCCTCCCTTTCTGTTTTTCATTTTGCCTCGTGCAGTTTTTTTCTTTTTTACCGGAAACTATGTCCAGCCAGTGAGGGAAGTAAACGACCAACAAAATTATAAGCAAGCAACCGCAATCCTTTTGCTAGCAAAAGCAAAATGGTTGACGAGCAAAAAGAGAAATTCGAAAAAGGAAGACGAAATTAAGGCTTAAACTCACCAGAAACATGAAATCGACGGAGAAATTGCAGCAAAATGACGATACACTACGTCGTTAAAGCCGCTAAATTAAACTGATTTCCTCTCTCTTATTTTCCCCCCCCCAAAAAAAAAAAATTTGAAGCCTCTCGTGAATCCAATAAACACAATAAACCTGTTGTGAATGTAGCAAGAACCCTACAATTAGGGTGGGGTGCCCCCCGGGTTTCTCTGAAAGTTTGCCTTCGAAACCCTAGAGAGAGAATGTTTTTGAAATAGAGGAGAGAGAGTAGTAATTAAAACAAAGGGGGCGAGGGAGGGGGGGGGGGTTAATAAATCACTCCCCATCGGCCATCCCACGTCAGGAGAGAGAAGGAATGCAAAGATTTGAAGCAATGCATTTTAATTAATTAATCCCTAACAATATCATACTATTATGTGATTATTTTTGTATTGATTAACTTTAGTAGACAACTTTGTGTCGAAGTCTTCTCCTCGTCAATTCATCATTATATTCATTCTATTTAATTTGGTTTTTATTAGTTTTTTTTTTTACCCCAAATTTCCAATTGCAATGGAAGAAAATAATCTACTACATTTTTTTAGGTATAATAATGAAGATTTTAATTATTGTGAAACCATATAATTTTTTTTTTAAAAAAAAAGCCAATGGAAATATGAAATACCGGGAGGATTTTTTTCCCCCTTTTTTTCTTTTTTTTATCCATTTTTTTCTTTCTCCTCTTCTTCTTCCACTGTGCTTGTGGACTTGACGAAAGGGCAAATGGCGTACATAACATTAGTCCAACGGAGTCCAACAGGCCTTGTCTAAATTAAAAATGTAAACGTTCGTACATTATTTAATTTTAATTTAAAAAATTTGAATCCAACTTAATTATTATTGAGTAAAATCAAATTATTGAGCAAGCCGAATTTGAACATTTTAATACTTAGGAAACTCATGATTTTAATCGAGCTTTTTTAATAAATATATTTATTTTTAATTAATTTTAAAAATTTTTAATTTAAATTTAAATACAAATAATTAAGTTTAAAATCAAACGTAAAACCTTAACAAGCCTAATCAAATATGACCAAGCAAACTTGTGAACTCAAACTGAATTATAAACCTTGTATTTCGAATTATCCTCGAGCTTTTAGTAGCTTTAGCCTTACATCCTGAGTCGAGATTCACTCGACAAGGAAAGAGATTAGGCTTCCCATCCCCACTTGTTGGAACAGTACAAGCAAGGATCAATATGGCTCCAGCCGATTATCTTGACGTCGGTTGGGTCAAATCTAGTCCTTACGGTACCCATTAATCTTTGATCGACAAGTAAAAAGGTGGGAAGAGGAAAAAACATTTGTCTTGACAAATCAATACATTCTTACATTAAAAACAAAAATTTCTTGCATTTAAAATATATACTAAAATTTATTATCTCATGTGCACACAAATGGTGACCATGATTATACTGTTCCCGCGTTCATGAATACACCGGCGGCGGTTGGTATTTGGAGAAGTTTAAGGAGGATTATCCTTTAGGACAGAAAAGTATACAATAAGAAAACATTTAGAACTTGGTCTTAATAATTATGCCCACTGACAACAAGGTATTTCACTTAATCAGTCAAACACGGGACAAGAAAACGATGGGAACAAAAAAAGAGAAACGTGCTATTCCTGATATTTTGAAGCATGCCATTGGCTTCCCCTACCATTAGCGATGCGTCATTCTTTGTCCATGGGTAAAGAGAAACAAATTCTAGTTCATCTACTAATAAATAGAAGGAAGGAAATTTCTAACGGCCTAATTCAAAATGGAGCAATTCAGCTTAAGTAAAAGGGAGAAAGAACAATAATTGTAGGCAATTCATAGATGCGAAAACCTTGTCCCCTCTGGCCTGCAGGTCAAGCTGGAGGACTTGGTGACACTTGCAAGGCTCAAGGTTGACTAATTAATTCCTTTTGGAAGAGCTTGGTGCAATTCTAGTTCTTCACTCAAACTTCAATCTTCATTTCTTTTTACACCATCTACATCACTAACGTTCTGACAGGACCACGATCCTGATGACAAGTAACAAGAAATTGATTAGAAATCTCAATTATTCATCAGAAATCTAAAGCCAAAAAGGAAAAAAAAAAAAAAAGAATGAAATGTACAATGCAAGAGCTACATACTCTAAGCAAAGCTGCGGTTTGCACCCAAATTGATCTCTCGTCTGGGTTCATCATCTTTGGTTTCTTTTTGCAAAGTTCCATCAATTCCAGCAGAAGATTCTATGGCTTCAGAAATTTCTACCTTCAACATTTCATGCATCTCCTTTAATTCTGTGGAGCTGATAGCTTCTGAAAGTCTTTGCTTAATCTGCTGTTTTCGAGCCTCAATCTTACTTTTTGACTCAATATCAGGTATTTTTCCTGCCTTTGCTATCTCTAACTTCAATGACTCAATCATATTTTTCAACTCCGATGAATTCACAACATTTTCAATTCTCTTGCTAATTTCTTCGTTCAAATTATCCATCTCATTTTTCAAGTCAGAGAAGGAAGTTTGCTCACTAAGGACTTTTGGATTAGATTTTACAACCTCAACATCCAAACCCAGGGACTTGAGGGCATTAATCATTTCCATTTCTATCTCTTTCTTCATATTCAGAATTTTGTCCTTCAGCTCTTGATCTAAATCCACAAAACTGGATGCACCAGAATTTTGAACCTCTGCCCTTAATGCTACAAGCTTCTCATTTATCTCAGTCCGAGCCCTGAGTTCATTGAATTTCTTATTAACTTCCTGCTTCAATGTAGCTGCCTGCAAGAAACTCTTGGCTTCAGAAAACTCCCTCAAAATGTCAAGCTTATATTTGAGGTTTGCGTAATTTGGAGCTGCTGATAGACTCTGGTTGAACTCATATTTAAGCTTCCCAATCTTATCCACTATAACAGGATCCATGACTTGGTCCCTTGAATTTACTTTCAAAACTTCTTCTCTCAGCATCTCAAGCCTGTCCTTCAAGCCTAGGGCTTTAATAGCTTCAGAGTATTCATGATCAATCTCCTTTTTCAATTTTTCTATCATGTCCTTCAGAGGCAACTCAGGAGGCTTCGTGGATGATTCCTTGGCTTTCAAGATTTGTTGTTTCAGTTTTTCAACCTCACCTTCCAACTCTGCATTTGAGGTCCTATGAACAGCTTGTTCTTTCCTTTTCATGTTGACCTTCTTCTTGGGATCCACCGGAACACCTTCTTGGAACCCTCCCAGGTTCCTAAACTTAAGCATGCGATGCTTCAGTAGTTCTTCAGTGTCCATTGCTGTGAGCTCCTGCAGAATAAACTTTTGTTAATATATTACAATACATTTCTTGATGAATACTGCTAGTAGAACTCACATCCATTGTCTCATTAATTGCAGCTTTTATTTGTTGTGAAGTCCAAGCTGGATCTGCATGGGCACCACCCAGTGGCTCCTATCAAAAGTGAAAACGGCTGTCAGATGACAAGGAGATTAACATTAAGTTCCAACAGATCAGTAGCAATATTCAACCATTAAAGCTGTACAAATGCAACTACTTCGAAAACTGAATACATCATTTTTGTCAAACATCAGACAGAAATATGAAATACATAAACCACGCTTCTATATCTTCTAAGGCCTTTGTTTACAAAGGATATGCCAAGGACGATAGCGCAATGGTACCCTTAGCAGTAAAATTTGCTATATAAAATTGCATGTACTAGGTTTATCATGTTTGTAATGCCTCGAACCAGGAAAGAAGCAAAAGAAAAAAAAAAAAGGAAAGAAGGTAAAAGCAGAAAAACTAATTCATTGAAGATATGAGAGCAACAATGTTAATTACAGGAATGATTCCGTCACAAATTTGCAGCTTGCACAACTCAGAGGCAGTAATCCTAAGCTTCTCGGCTGCCTGCATATATGAAAACTTTGAATGTTCTATCATCAAACAAAATCAGTACTGAAAGATAAGCCCAAAAGCGATAATTGTTTTCAAACCTTTGGAGAAGCTTTGGCACTCTTCCACAAAATTGCAGCACATGCTTCCGGACTATACCATTAAAAAATCAAAATTAGGGAAAAAGAAATATCAGCAAGTCTAGTAATTGCATCTAAAATTGATCCACAAATACAAGGAATAATAGAGAATCTTACCCAGGTACCATGAAAAAAATATAAAGATTTATCAAATTGCAAGTTCTTACATTGTTTGGGTATGGGAGGCCAGATTGTATATGGTTAATTCATAAATAGAAACAATATCAAAAAACTCAAATCACCTAGCAACATAAAAGACTGCATTTTCCAGCATCAACAACTTATTAGCACAGCCAATGGCCAAGGCACCACCAGAGCCACCTTCCCCAATAACAATGGAAACAATTGGCACCTTCAGACCAAACATAGTCCTCAAATTATGGGCAATAGCCTCACCCTACATGAAGTAACACGTACAAATCAGTTAATCCAACATTAAAAGTGAATTTGGTAAGCTTTAAAATACTACAATAGTGCTCATACTTGACCCAGCTCCTCAGATTTAAGGTCTGCATATGCCCCAGGAGTGTCTATAAAAGTAACTATAGGGAATCCATGGTGATCTGCATAATACATCATGCGTAGAGCCTTCCTGTAACTGTACGTATTTCCCAAATATCGGTTAAAAGTGACATAGATTCCCTCTTTCAAATAAACAAAAATTTCAAAGGTATCATCCAACATGTAAGTTTCATTTAACTTACCCATGGGGTGTAGGCATTCCAAAGTTACGCTGAATATTTTCTTTAGTATTTCTACCCTTTTGGTGACCAATAAACATGTACCTCGTACCATCTATGGTTCCTATACCAGTAACAATAGCTGGATCGTCATACCCTGCTCGATCTCCATGAAGTTCCACAAACTGGACATATCGAATAAACAAAAGACATTTATTAAGACAAGCTGGACACACCAGCTGTTAAAGATACTGTTGATGAGAATATCCAATATTTAATATCTGAAAGTTGAAGATTATGTAACCACCAAACCTTATCTGTTATGCTGAATACATGATCAAGGAATGTAGGTCTGTTGGGGTGCCGGGCAATATTCACACGTTGTATTGGGGTCAGATGTGTGTATAACTCCTTTAGAGCCTGAAATAAAAACAGAAAGGGTGAGAAGAATTAGAAGTGCAAACCACCAAAACGATGATATGCCAATATCATCAACAGAGCACATCATCTTAAAATGCAGTTAAACTTTGATAATTAACACAAAGCTTAGGAACAAAAACTCAGACATCACAAGCACCAAGCTTGATGCACAATTGCATACTACATTATTTTTTCTTACACGTATAGATAGAAAAAAAAAAGGGGGGGGGGAGCTGCAATTTTGGCAATTGTGAGCAAATGAAACAGTGGATAAGCATTTTACAAAAACTTTGAATTAAGCTGCCCTTATTAAGCTTCAAAATGTTAAAGTAACATATCAGGTTTACAGCACAGACTTCTAGATAAAGTAGAATTAAAGATTTTGTGTTTAACACTATAGAATTTCAAGCAAGGAAGCAATTGTGCCATGATTGATCATCCCCTGCAATAAGTGTTTAAAATCAAGTACTATAATCAAGTTCTAAAAAACCAATAATCAAAATACCATAGCTACAGCAACAGCAAAAACATTGGTTGCCCAATATGAAGAATAAAACTTCCAGGCCTAGATTCAGCTTTGGTATAATTACATTTAAATCATATAAACAAATTCCATACTTCAACTTCACTCTCATTAACAGGCTGAATATCTATTGATTCAGAGGATTATGTAAACATATAACTTAGAAATTTTATCACTAAAAAAAGCGATAAAAACGATGCCACGATGTCTCAAACTTAATACTCAAACCTGTTGATATTTATTCTCCAATGATATAATCTGATCACTGAAATCCAAACCAGTTTCATTTGCCATCCTCCTCACCTGCATTTGAAACAAGCACAGCATTGGAAGCAAGCACGAGCATGTTATTATCAACTAAATCAGCAATCAGTAAAAATATGGAGTTACATCAATTATCTTCTTCTCTAATTGCAGAAGGGGCTTCTCAAAATCCAAAGTGATAGGCTTTTGCTTTTCTTTCAATGGCTTGAAATGGGAGAGATGAGTTAAGACTCCGCCTTTGACATTGGGATCCGGATCAGCAGGCCAAGGGTATTCATGCTTCTTCACTTTCCTCATCTTCACAACTCCAGTTACATCCCTCCTTTTAACGGCAAATCGTGCCTTCCCTAGGGGTTTAAGAGGGATGCCACTCACGCCGTTACTGGAGCTCCTAAGAAGATCGGAAGCTGAAGTTCCAGTAGAACCAGCTGGAGAACATGATATTGACGCCATCTTCCACTCCAAGCTTCTGATTTCTCCAAACTCTATAACCAAAATCCAGACAAGTAAATCTACAAATTTCAATCTAATTTTTAGGAAAAAAAAAAAAGAAGAAAATTTTCTCAAAATGGTTTAAACAGTAATGCTATGTAAGATAATAAAGGAAAAAGTAAGAGAAAAAAAAAAGAAATTAACCAATAAAGGTCGAATTTTAGCATCCACTGAGCACACAAAGTAACATTTTGATATCTGATTTTTCCATAAAAATGTCAACTAATTCGAATATTTACTTAAATATATTTGAACTGAATATGCACCATTGAAACTGAAAAAAAAAAAAAAAAAAACCTAAAACCTCATTTTCCCTCCATTTTCTCAGTAACCAAGCAGAACACCATCAAAATTTATTATTATTTTTTAAAAAAAGCCTCATTCGGATATGAATCGGCATGCATCAGAGTAAATTTAAAAAATAATAAAATAATAACAAAGCAGCTGAAACTGTTCAGAAATTACCAGAGAGTTAATGAAAGGGGCAAAGAGAATCGGAGATCGAGAAAGAGAAGGCGAGTGAAGAGTTGAAGAGGTTCGACTTTGGAGAAAAGGAATTAGATTATTATTATTATTATTATTATTATTATTATTATTTATTCATAACTGTTATAAAGATCCGGGTATTTTGGGTTCGACACTCACTATCTAGCACGTGTCACAGTACTGTTGCACGTGGGATGGGGGATGATCCCTCTCCCCTCCTTTGAAGTTGGGGCTTGTGTTCTTCCCCTCCCCTGTTCGTTACTTCCAAAGCCTTCCTACCTAGGACATAACACCAACAGCATTGATTCTTTCTTTATATTATAAAAAAAGAAAAAAATAAGTTAAAAGTCATGGCAACATATCATCACCTCTCGAAGTTTTATCTGCGAGACACAGTCATTACTAAGGCTAGCACTTCAAAAACTGAAAATAAATATAGCTCGGAAAAAACTTCATGAAAATAAATTTTCTTTTTTTTTTATATAGTAAATATTTATTACAAAAACTGTAATATGAACTGTAAGTACGGTTCATTTTCTATGTTACATTTAGGACAACCTCGTCATATGACTGGACTAACTTCTTTTAAACACCGTCGAAACATGAGAATCAGTTGAGCAGTCAGTGAAGGGAACCTCTTTTCGCTCTCACATCTCTTATATTTATTTACTCCACAACTTAATTAACACCGCTAGTCGTTCTATCTATAATATTTAAACCTTTTTTTTTATTGTTTTGGGGATAATATTTGGAATTTGAAAGAAAAACAAAGGAGAAGAAAAGGAGGAAAAAGGTACCAGTGTGATGACGCTTTTAGGCTGGAATATGTGGCCGCCTACCTTGCCTTTCAACAGCCATCCCTATATAATTCAATAGATATTGATAAAAAGTTAGGAAACCTATTACTTTTTTATATATTGGATACATGTTGCTCCTCTGAAGTCTGATGATTATCTCAAAGCCATCTAAATTTTGATCTGATGATATTTGGTTCAACTGAAGGGTCTATTTCCAGTTTCTTGTAGATGGGTTCACCGAATCGATTGCTTAACAAACAGAGAACTGTTCATGAGATCCTTGGAGGAGGCTTAAGTAAAGTATCTTCAATTTTTTGGTATTGGATTTTTTTATTTTTAATTCATTGTAGTAAGTTTGATGGAATCCCAAAAGAATTTCATCAGTCTATAGTCGTTCCTCCACTGTGAAATGGGTCTTCCATGATCCTTTCTGCAAATTCTGCTTTACAGCTTTAGGATCAAAGAAATTGAATACTTGATCTACAGCCATTTACCAGCTCGGTGATGGTTTTTTTTATTTGAACAGTTAGCAGATGTGATGTTACGGAGGCGAGGAAATTGGACTGTGGGGATCTTGTTGGTCAGTCTGGCTGCTTGGCTGGTGTTTGGGAAATCTGGCTACACTCCATTATCACTCGTCTCATGTGTTCTCCTCCTTCTCATTGTCATTCTATTTCTCTGGACCAAATCTGCTGCAATTCTTAACCGGTAATTAATGCAGCTGTGCTACTCAAACTCAGATATATTAAGATGTTGTCAGTGTCTTACCAAATTTGTAGTAAAAAGAAAAAACAAAGACAAAACCGGATTTACTAAAAAAACGCGGAAGCTCAATTTGCAGTCTTTGTGCTCCCAACAAATTCAAAAATAATTGAAATGGCACAATAGCACAATAATAATATTAGCAACACACAAATTGGCTCAAAACAAGCAAGAAACAATAATCACACGAGACACAATATTTTTACGTGAAAAACCCCTTTAAAATAAAAGGTAAAAACCACGGGACACGGAATCCACTCAAAAATTTTCACTAATACGAAAATGTCGGGTACAAGATCATAATATTCAGCTAGTACAATGAGTACATAACTTTACTTCTAGCCATTCACAAGTGATCATCAAAAACAAAAAAAAAAGTTAAGAAATATCACCAAAAATGAAGTACTGTTCATGCACTAGATTCGGAAGCTACAGTGCTTCGGTGAAAAATCCGACCGTTCAGAATGAAGATCTATGAGTCTCCTAGCTGCTGCCAAAATTTTGGCTAGATCGGACCACAAATGAACTCCGATTGCGACCTTGATGAAAACTGTTCAAGGTTCAAAAACTGCTCACTCTTTTCTCTCTTCTCTGCCTGTTTTCCCGAGCCTTTTTCTGCCTAAACAGTGAAATCAATTTTTTTCTGATGCTGCCTGCTGTTTTTCTTTCATTTAACGGCCAAAAGAAATGGGCCTTAGGTGGGCTAAATATGATCCACATAGGAGGGACCAAAGCAGCCCAACAAATCTCCCCCTCCCAACTATGTGGAGGTGTTCGCCATCCCGGCGATGAAGCAGCAAGTTTCAAACTTCCCTCTTGGTAAGGCTTTAGTCAACATATCAGCACCATTATCATCGGTATGAA
>JBBYHM010000018.1:12526342-12538172 GCA_038381775.1 Adansonia rubrostipa | reverse complement strand
ATACACTGTTCGATTCTATGCAGATAAAAAAAATTAATCTAACATTTGATTATATCAGAAAAATCAATCTGTTTGGGGGGAGAATTGAAACCCCATTCTCTCTTCCATTTTATTACTTGACATGGATGAGGAAATTGTCAAATTCACTGACAAAATGATAACAGCAGAGTCCTATAAAATGAGCATCCAAATATCATTTGGGAGTTTCTAAAAGTTTTCTAAAGCTATGTGAAAAGATTTCCCCTATGACATTAATATTTTGGGGGTGGGGGGATTGGATAAACCTCTATTATTCTCAGTGAAACTTCAATTTCCTACGGCAGTTCCCACTCCAAATCTGTGGGATTTTGATTATTTCTTTTGGGATCCTCAAGATGATTCCAGATTTCTCACAAATTTCTTTGCCTGTGGAGGAGGAATGAAGCAAGAAAGAAATAATTTTGGATAAGCAAGTAAGCAAGCTATCAATAAACAAATAAAGGTGCATTTATCAACAATCTAAGCTACTAGAGACTTACTGTCAAGAATTAAAAATAAATAGCTGGTAAATAAGATTGTTAGAAAGTACTAACAGTTAAACAAAGAGAAAAATTAACTATACGTTTGCAACTGCACCTGTTCTAAGGTAAGAAACATGATCACATTCCAAGATCCTAGACGTCCAAAATTCGGGATAAAACCCTTATAAAAAGCCAGAGGTCCCTGCAAATGATAATGGGTACTGTAAGTTCAAGCTTGTCCACATTTAGGCTCTCACAGCTACTACCTCCTCAACTATGAACTAGTAAATCAGAATGAGTCATAACTCGTATACAAAGGAAGATGAACTGCTTAAAGAATGCGAGACCATCGAGCAAATAATTGATTTTGATGCATAACTACATCAATAACTCCTAGGTTATAGTGATGACAAGACAGCTAGAAAAGGAGAAATAAGATCGAGAAAGCAAACATACATCATTTTTCAAAGTTTTGATGAAACAATCAAGCGTGCTCTTGTAAGCTGAATCCCCCATCATTCTCGACTTAACCTGAAGAGGAAAAAAGAGTAAAAACCCATCAAATTTACTTCACCATAGCAATTGGAAAAGATAGGATAATATAGCACACTCAACCATCTTATAAAGCGAACACGATGCAGATTCATCTGGCTGACCAGGTGAAATGGAAAACAGACCTTAATTCAAATATGCTCTCACCTAGACAGACATCACAATATAACTTCCAATAGGACTACCTATAATTACATTTACGTAATCATAGAGCGCAAAACATATTAAAAACTCCCCATAATAGAGTCTGATCAATGACAGCAATATATAGTGCTAAACATACTTAATTGGCGCAAGGTGAACAGGGCCCAGTAATCAGATACATGCGACATGATCTCACCTTCATATATAACATACTACGTTCATAGTGCCCAGCAGACAACAGAAGATATACTACTAAAAAATTAGAGATAAAAGGCAAAATGTGAACTTTGATGGCATACCACATCAACTGGAGAACCAATACAGACAGCGAAAAATCCAGCCCCAAGACCAGCAAAGAGATGAGTGACAACATTATCAGTAAATCCAGGAATTTTCAAAATTGTCTGCATTGGTAGATAGACGTTAGAAAAAAAAAACAAAAAGCAGAAGTTTGAAGCAGGAAGTTCAATAACTATGAGCTTTTATTCCTATACCTGCTTTACTTGATCATAGCTTGCAAGTTCTGCAGCATTTATAATAGCATTCCGTGCTATATTGGGTCCTAGCCCAGTCCAAAGAGCCGCAACTCCTTCCTACATTTGAAGATCAAGATGCAAAACTGAAGAATCAAAAGCTTTTAACAAATTGAAAAACTTTGGTATCTTTTTATTTCCAGATAGATATCAAACCTGTCTAACAATAGTGGAATAAGCATTAAGTGACCCAGAATAGCGCCTAGGAACTCCAGGTGGTAATCTCCCTTCAGCCTGAAGTCTAACTTTCACAAGATCGGTTGGATTTGCCACTGTAATTCCTATAGCACCTGTTCAAAGAAAACCCAAGTAGATTACCTATCTTGGATAAACTTTCCAGACATAGCAAGTAATCCCAGCCGTAATTTCCATTTTCCTTACCAGTTGTAAGAGCAGCAAGTATTTTCTTGGTCAAAGGAACATCTCCAACATGGTCCTTTCCAACATAAAAATCCCTAACCTGTCACAATTACAAGTGTATTCGAGATCATATCAACAAGAAAACAAAACTAAAAGATACATAACACATTTATGTAAGAAGAAGATTCGGCACCTACAGGCTCATACATCCCAATTCTCAAGCCACCATAAAGACATTGACGATGTAATCCAGGAATAACACCTTTCCAAAGTGCAGCAAAACCTTCTTCCCTAGCAATAGTACCAACTGTACCTAACAAACCCCTGTATTTTGGTAAGGCCGTGGCATCTCCGCCAACAGCTTTCTTCTGAAGCTGGAGCCTAACTTTAGCAGTGTCCAAAGGAATTGTACATATCTGCATTAAATTCAAGTGCACACCAATAATATAATTTGAACGTCATGTTAAGGCAAAAATTTTTCCTCAAACAATTCGAATCGCCTAAATAAATTAATGTAGGAGTGGCCTATTTGTATAAAATTCCATAACTTGTTGCAGTTCATAATCCAGGATGCTAAGCATTATTCATACCAAATAATTTTTTTTTTTTTCAAATTTAGCGATCAGAGTTGTTGAATTAACCCAGTATTTTGAAATGTTGAAAGAATACGAAATTTAACATGAAAAATCACCAAATAAGCAACTTTATTAATCCAAGTTTCTTTCATAAAAAAAGTGAACTTCAGCTGATCATATCAAATATCTGGAATAAAAAAAAGTACAGTTGCTTGCATACAAATTTTCAATCAAATCATCAATCAAGATACTATTTTTTTTTTTACATTTCAGTCACTAAAAGAGAAAAACAAGATGGAAAATTTCAGAGACTGAGAATAAAAAAATCGCGGTCAAAGCGAAGAAGCAGTACATAACAAGAAAAAAAAAATGGGAGATTAGTGATACCTCAGCGAAGCAAGCAGCGAAAGCGCTGCTGGCGAAGGTTCCAGCGAAGGAGATATCGGATTTACCCTTTTGATCAGCCACCATTTCCCAAATCTCTCTCAGAAGAAATGCCCACGATGTTAAAATAAGAACTCAAAATCAATTAATATTATTGTATAGAAGGAAAAAAAGGAAAAGGAAAAGGAAAAGGTTATATATATATATATGGAGAGAGAGAGAGAGAGAGAGAGAGAGAGAGAGAATGTATAATACGTTACTTTTTATTAATTTAAAAAATATTTCAAAAATGGTAAGCCGGACAAAAAAAGAAAAAGAGAGGATATGATTAGTAAGAAAATAAGGAACGTCGGGAAAAGTGACGAGTTCGCTTGCGCAATTTGGTCTAGAATGGCTGACTCGCTGAGGACCTATCTTATTGTTGAGGCATTGGTATTTCTATTATTTTTGTTTATTTATTATTTGATTAAATTTGAATATTATTATTATTTAAAAATTAAATTAAATAATATTATTTGAATATGGTTAAATATAATTTAATGTTTAAAATCGATTTACTTTGTAAAATATTTAGTAATTAAAGTTGTATCGAGATTAGAATATTTGTAAACAAACATAACATTTTTATATTTTTAAAAATTGAAAGATGATATTCAAGTGTTCCATTTAATATCCAAATTTCGACACAAATAATAAACCTCGTATCCAAAAGTTATTTAATTATAGAGCATCCAAATCCAAAAGGTTGGATAAATTAGTAGTTTTATTATCTATTATCATTATCAGTGCTACTAATCTTCGGTACTATTGTTATTACGGTTTTTTTTTTAAATCTTTATTATTTAATATAAAAAATAATTAATACATAGTGACATAAAAAATAATAAAAATAGGGGAGGGACATGGTTTTTACTAATTCTTCTTAATGACAAGAAGGTTGGAAATCACAAAATAGTGTTGACCGTGGATGTCGTGCTGGCTATTTGACCATTTGGCCTATTTGGATCGAATCGCCAGTCCTTTGGTGGGAATACCTGCTGATTTTGTCGGGAATGGAGGACATATGCTTTGCTATTGGTATGGGCAATGGCAATGGCAGCCATAAAAGAATAAAGGGTCTAATCTAATTAAAAAAGCCTGAAGAATATGGTTTTCCGCATGGACCACAAGGCAATTGTTAGCCTATCTGTCTGGTTACGGGAGACTCCACCTTCATGGTTGAAACTTCAACACTGGAACATAAATTCTTCGCCTATGTAAAACAAAACCACACAATGCCTGTTCTATAACGTGTCAATTCTTTCTCAGCAAACATGTTGGGATCTGACGAGAATCATCTAAGACGCTCAACTCTTCAATTTCCCTATTGTTTTGGTGGGAAAATTGAAAAATCGTTTTATGTAAGAAACTTCGGATTGAAAATCTGATAACCGGCCATCGCAAATCTTCGTAATGCCTCATCCACGGTTAAAAGTTTCATGAACAGCAACAATGAGCAGACCTTTTGACGCATGCATGACAGTGCAAAACCTTAAGTCTAAAACTGCTGCATCAATTCATCTTTGCTTTTTGTCGAATCCAGCAGTTTATCTCAGGAAAAGACAAAAAGGAATGTAGCGGACAAGGTAATTAAGAGCCTCTGAAATCCAATATTTGTCAGTTTATTTGCGAGTTGGGCACCATTCTACAAATACAGAGCCTGCTTTGTTTGAGATTAGCAGTCATCATCATCTTGGAGAAGACAGAGCTGGATCACACCCTAGTGTTACAGGCACCCAAGCAGAGCACAGAGTCATCTAATGGTTGACACTTAAGACAGAATATGCCTTATTTTTCATCGTCTAAACAAGTTTAACAGATTGATTTAAGATAAGAAGCAATTTCAGACAGTAAAGCACAGCTGGAATGAATCTGAAACCACCGTCTTTATTGTCTGAGTCCATTACAAGGCATTACTGCTACATGAATTAAACCTTTGATGTTCCCTAAGGCATCCTTTAAATGGAGAATTTGCTAAGTCTTAAGGCTAACCAAGAGGGGCAATGAAGTATGTCCAAGATTAACCTTGACTTTTAAAAATCAGAAACCAGAAACGCAAATAAGAACAATGGGAAGTTCAAAAGCTCTTCCCCTCAAGGCTTCACATGCATCAAAATCACTACAGCAACAAGATACATAAATATTTCGATTTTTATCCCTCAAGCGAAGCTCTTCCCCACGCTCAAAGCTTAAATTTTCCTTTTCTGCGGGTAGAGCTCCAACATTCCTTGACATCAACTAAAATACACTCCAATCTCTCTTCTAGCAACAATTAAATCATGATGCCAATAACCATGTGATCAATTGGTAGAGGGCTGGACCATTAGTTTCAATGATCAAAGATCAAACCTTCGCACTCTCAATTACCAAAAACAAAACAATTAAATCATGACCAAAGTGAAGGAATTTAGTTGGTTAAATAGCCATAATTAGAAGAGCCTAAAAGCAAAAGGGTAAAAGTTTGCTGTTTCAAAACAAGGATTGCCATCTGCCACTCATGTATTTTAAGATCAAAATATGATATAGGTCAATAACAAATATTTCACATTTAGAACTAACTATAATCATTATCATAAGAAATGTAGAAAGTTTTGAAAAACATCATAGAAATGAATGCACGCTAGGAAGTATAGCTCTCAGATACAGAACAGCAAAATTTAACTCTTAACCGAGATTCAGCCTATCCACTTGCAATGCCTACCTGGCATCTAACACATCTCACTGCAAAACAAACAAAGAAAAAAAAATGAAATAGACGCCCATGTAACTTGAATTTTAGTAGGAAAAAGTATACAACAAAAAGGTCAAATACGCCAAACCGAAACTAATTGATTCCATCCTTCTAATAACAGAGATACAGATCCATCAAAGCAAAAGATAATAATGAACTAATCAGAAGAAAATATCAAAAGGAAGCTGTAACTTTAATTCTTGCACAATTTTCCATAACCAAATACTTATTGAGTTACTGTCACTACTTTAATAATGGAAAATCCAGATAAATTGTAAATTAATTTCATCTGGAGACAGGAAGATATCCTAGATAGCTCAAGAATCCAGAAATGGTCATCACTTGAGTACAATGCTAAGTTGCTAACATAGTAGAATGAGTTCTCAAATCTCAACAATAAATAAAATTGCAAATGCTCTTAAATCTTATAACGGTCCGGAGATTAAAAGAATCGTTTCAAATTACCTCAAATGTTGCTGGGATACATGAAAACTCTCACTTTATCGCCCTATTCAGAGGGAAAAAAAACACATCAGCAAAACCAAACATAACTGATAAAAAGGACAATGAGAGTTTAGCTGGTTATAACATGTTCAATTACCATAGATTTAGGAGGGAGGTTAGACTTGAACTTAGCACGAACAATACCGCTGTTACCATGAGGCCTTGTTACTTTACCCCAAATGCAACGATAATGAGACCCATTCTTCTTCACTTTTGCCTTGTAAATGTAAGCCATTCGCTTTCCACAATACCATCCTACTTCCTCTTTCGTGTTCACTCCTTCGATCTGAATCAGTGATGTGTTCGGATACTGGTTCGACTTCGACCTTTAACAAAACCAAACCAAACCAAAACCAATTTTTAAACACCAATACAAGCACTCCCTTAACAGCTCAACAAATCAAAAAGAAAAACCTCAGTTACCTCTTGTAGCCCAGAATGGTTCCACGAATGTAGAGCCTATCAAACAGAAAAAAAAATAATGACAGATCAAAAGAGGAGAGGCGAAATTGATAAAAAAGATAATAGGAGTTTGAGAGATTAGGACCTGACACGCTCTCCTTGGCGACCTTTCACCATTTCCGATTCGAAGAAACCGCTACTGCCGCTTAACAAAAACCCTAGCGCAAAGAATGAACGAAGAGGAAACCCTTTTATAGGACTGGAAATGTTTTGGTGTGAGTGAGGGTACATAGTTTTGGTGGTCACGCGAGATTTGGGCTAGATATTGTTGGGTCTTCAAAACAATTTTATTGGGCACACCTTACCCAGTGTTCACTGGGTTTGGACCAAGAAATCAACAAAATGTTCTTTCATTTTCTTTTTTCCCGAGAATAGCCCGTGGACCAGGACCCATTTAATATCAGAAAAGCAGATACTCTTCAAACTTCCATTTGATTACTAGTACAAATTTTGACTTTAATTTAATAATGATCTTCGGCTTCCTTCCTTCCGAAGGAAATTTGTCCCATTTATCTTCACTTCTTCCGTTTATCCATACCATTACAGCTTTGCAATTGCCAAGGAGAAACCATGGAACAGCCTCTTCTCTCAGGTACCCCATTTCTCATTTTCCTTTTCTTCATGATTTTAGATATTTTCAATGATGATCGTAATCCAGTCATCCTAAATTAATCATGGGTTTTTTGAAGAGAAAGGAAGTGAAACTGAAGAGAACGAGAGGTTGAGCTCATATCAGTACGTTGGTAGAACAGGTTCGCGGATTCCAACGGCTTCGTTGGCGGGTACGGAAGTTAGCATCGAAGAGATTCGATCAGCGACTTCTTTTTCTGGTCCTTACCCGCCTTCCATTCATGCTCCGTTGGTCAGCTCCCCTGAGCCCCATCCTAATGGTATCTCCAATACAAGCCGCTTGTTTTGATAAATGGTTATTGCGTTTTCAGCCTTTCATGTTCTTCTGTTAAAAAGGTTTATACTTTTTGGTGTAAATTTACGAATTTGAATGGCTTTAAATTGTCAATTTCTGTCTTTTGGAGGATGCAAGATAATTTAATTATTGAACTAACCATCTGAAATTGAGTTGTCAAAGTAGGTTGTTAGCTATGAACTCTTACTTTTGACTTGTTCTATTGCATGTCTCAGAGCAAGCTATTCTTCATCAAGGTCCTTACACGACAGATTATGGCACATACTCCATTGATTTTCAGAGGTAAGGTTGGAGGAAAGTCGGAACTCCCTTGCTTTGATTTCCAATGTTGCCATCTGTTTTTGAATTAGGACATATGGCATCGGCATTTCATTCTATTAATATGAAGCGTTTCTCAATCCCATTCTCACAAATGTTTGAACAAATTAGAATTTACTTGGTGGTAGAGGAGAATAAACATCCTAGAGAAATGAAATTGCTGTAATTCTTGTGGGAACTTATTGACATTTGCTTTGAGGGAAAAATAAGTGTGAACTTTAAACATCAGGTATTAGCATATATTGATTAAATGCTTCATCTGCATGTAGGCAATTATTGGATGAGGTAGAGATACGAGAGTTGCTCATTGATCATGTTGGTCATCGATGCTGTTGGGGGAGTCGTCCTGCTCGTACGTGGAAGATTCATGCTGTTGAGGATTGCAATGTTTATGTGGGAACACTTGAAACTTTCTTAGAAGAAAGGGAAGTGGTCAGAGAAACAGAACCTTACCTTGGTGGCAACATTGATGGAAAGGAGAATAGTCCTGAACTTGGCATTTGGGAATTGGATTTAAGATCACAATTCCCTGTTCTCTTTGTACCATATAAAGAAACACGAGTCAAGATTCCTCATAGTGAGACCGTTGAGAAATGTTCAGGTAATGCTACTGAAATAATTGGGTCTATGGGAGTAAAATTGGAGGATTTTAAATCTGAAATTTGTATAAACACAAATTTATTTGCCACTCTAGTTATCTTAATAGCTATTTCGTTTCCCTTTAATTCCTTTTTATATCTCTTTCCTATTATATAAATGCTTCGTGCCTTATTAGTTAAATATTTCATACTGGTTCCTGCCTTCCTGGTCAGTAGTGCGTAGCTTTGATTTAATGCATAAGAAAAAGCTGCAGGTTGTGCTGGGCGAGGAAGTATCGCATGTCCTACATGCAATGCAGACAAGGAACCTGGATTTTATAAGGAAAATCAGATGTCGCAGTGCCTTGCTTGCTATGGAAGGGGATTAATTGCTCACACAGATGGATCAGACACCATGTGAGCAGTTTCTTCTTTATTTTATTCTAGAAAAACCTATATTATTATCCAAGGTAGTTGGTTGCTGGTTCCAATGTATGAATATTAAGCTTATACTTTACAACTATGTGTGCTTTGAAGGAACTATATTTTTGTTTAATTATTTTCTAATCTGCTATCTGGGCATTCTAGGTTTGAAACTTTCGGCTATTGAAACCCCATATTGAACTACGTATGCATTAATTTGGTAGTTGGTTCTTGCTAATTTTTTCTTCCTAACATGTAGTGTTGAGGTATGTCCTTCTTACATGATTCACTTTTTCCACTGATTATTTTACCTCTGCAGATGCTCAAAATGTGATGGAAAGGGAAAGATTCCTTGTGCAACTTGCGGATCTCGTGGCTTACTAAAATGCGAGACATGTCATGGAAGTGGTTCTCTATTGACACACAAAATAGCCATTGTCAAATGGTAAGCATGCTAGTCTGTGCTGCTATTATAGTTATATGCTGGCACTATAATTTTGTTCAAAGTATTCTCCTCCATCAACTGACTTGGTCGGATGATCCATGTCTTCTCCAGCATATATATTAAGCTCATGTTATGGTGCTTCTTGGCCTCATATAGAAACTCTGTTTCTATGACACTTAGTTTTGGAGAATAACTTTGAATGTTGAAACTCAACCTGAAGAAATATTTTCCTGTTGTGGTCTGTGAAATCAGGATGCGTTTATATGCTGCATTTATATCAGATGAATTACATTTGCAATTCTATCAATAGACCCTTGGCATGGTTATGCATTCTCAAAGATCTCCCATTTTGATATCATCCTAGCTGAGTTAATAGCAATTTCTAATCGCAACAATTCTAGATAATAATTTGTAGGGAAGATTCCTCCAGGATATGTTTTCCTTTTCAAATGCCGGAGAGGCACCTTTTAGTTTGCTAAGTCATGTGGAGAACTTGCATGTTTACGCTTATGTGCGTTTCCAGCTTCTTTGATTACTTGAATGATCCTTGTTGTTGATAGGAAGACACTTTCAACTCGAAAAGTAAGTGCAACAAGTGGAGCAGCATCAGTTCCAGACGAGATTTTCCATAGGGCCAAAGGGGTTCAGTTGTGCAATACCCAGGCATATCAGTGCGCCCCAGCCTTTTTTGCCGACTCTTTCTTCCTCAACAAATTCTCTTCAGATGTCATTGCAGAAAGGGCTTCTGTAGCTCCTACTGCCAGGGTCATATGCGAGAGACATACAATCTCGGTTGTCCCGGTGACTCGTGTCACCATGTGTCACCGCCGTCAATCTTTCAGCTTCTACATCGTTGGATTCAGCCGGGATGTGTATTTGAAGGACTACTATCCTGCTAGGTTTTGCTGGGGATTGTGTCCTTGCCTGGAATGGTTGAAGTTGTAAAAAGGCAGATTCTCGAGTTAAAAGAAGTTGTCTTGGTTATTTATGCTACTCATGTTTGTGACTTTTGTGAGTTTTTCGTGTGGATTAAAATAAATTGGTTGATTTTCTTGCCTTAAAGAGATTCGAGAGTATAATTTTCATGTGATTTGTTAATAATTATTCTTGCATTGTGACAGTTTGTGCGTTTTCTTTGCTGTGTAACATCAAGAATGTGGATGGTTTCAGAATAAATCATGCAGAAGCTATTCGAATGCTCATGCGAGCAGTTTCAGGCGTCGGGGGCATTACATTGTGTCAATTTGTCGATTGTTTTCCATTTTTTTTTTTTAGATATGATAACTTGGACAGGAGAACATTTCTATCAAACACGATGAGATATCTAAGCAAAACTAAAAAACATATTTATTATATATATCGTATTTTTATTTAAGATTATGCCATATTCAATAATTTATATTGTATTTATATTTGATATACTGGAAGTGTATTAATTTATGTACTAATAGTGAATCATATCACGTCATCCGTAAAAAAAATATGATTACTGTTTTATTTTTAAAGATTTTTTTATTTTTTTAATAATAAAATATTTTAATAAAATGTAAAAAATTATATAGTGATAATGTATCAACTACAAACACATTATACAATTAATGTTAAAGCATTTACGAGATATGACGCGTATATGCGTATTTTTACGTCTGCTTTTATCCCAGTCCTCGAGTTTCCAATACCAGTCTACCGGTCCCTTGGACCAAAACGTATTCTTACAAATAATAATTGGAGTCGGTTGGTAAATTACCAAGATAATTTGGTCAAATGGTAAGCGACTGTGATTCCGGAGACGAACCTGTGTTTGAATTCTATCAATGTTGGGATATTTGGAAAAGCTTCTCCTACGCGCGATCCTGTCCTGGGTTTAGACTTCTTTGCGTAACCTTTAAAAAAATTTTCAAAACTTAATATTTTTTTATATAATAATTATTATTAGTTATCATTACATAACAGAATTTTTAACACGTTAAGGTTTGGTAGGATGGTGGAAATGCAATAAAATCTGACCGTCATCATGGGGCATGTCCCTGGCCTTTTAACCGGTAGGCATGCACCTAGCAAAATTGTCTAAATGTATACCTAATTCCTCCTTTGAGTCAGCACTCATTTATTATTTTTCAACACATTTATTATTATCATTTATATGTGGATCTATTTATGAATATTGAAAGTATATTCATAAATGATCATTTAAATTATATCAGTCATAAAAATGAAAAACTGAATTCCTGTTTCCTTTTTCTCTATTCTTAGATGCACACTTTGCATCAAACTCACTAAATATTTCTTTTGGTCCACAGCAAGAAAGGACATTTTCTCAATTCCAAGTACAGTTTTGGAAGGCTGGAATGAATCCC
>JBBYHM010000018.1:12508719-12522742 GCA_038381775.1 Adansonia rubrostipa | reverse complement strand
AAAAAAGTATAGTGTGAGAATTCATTACTTAAAAGTAGTAAAAAAATAATAATATTAAAGCAAAATGTATAAAAATAAAGATGGTAGAGTTAAACATTTAATTTCAATGATACATATATATCTTATGTTTAAATAATTGAGTTTCAATTTTTTTTTAAATTATATGAAAGTAATATTAGTGACATCATGATGCATAATTACTACGAAATCATACGTATAAATAGGAATTTTATTCTATAATTAGGAGAAAATTGAATCTCCAAAATATGTCGAGTTGAATTTCTTATATTTTCAAGACTTGAGTATCCTGAGTTTTAACCACCTGTTTTTCTTTTTTTAATTTAAGCTTTACGTTACATCATTCACCAAAAATAGATGTTACTATTTTGTAATTGTTAGTGTGTTGAGTGCAAAAAGTTACCTTAATGAAAAACAATTTTGTTATTTTCGTGAACTAAGAACTAATGCTTAAGCTGCATTAGATGTATTAAAATTAATAAATTTACGTATTTTTTCATTTGAATATTTTATCGTAATTAAATTCTTTTAAAAAGTTATCATAAAACGACATACAATGCATTCAAATAAAAACATTAGGCATTAATATTCAAACCCAAAAAAAGATAAGAACTTTTGCAAGCGAAATTGGATGAACCGTCACCAAAAAAACAGATCAATATCATAAAATATTAACTTACAAATCTTAACGTATTTACCAACACGATTGTACCTAAAAAAAGAGTTTTTTATTGATCTTAAGTGGTCAAGGTCTCTTTGAATAAGAACACTTACTAAACAAAAATTAAAAGTAATAAACAACAAAATTTTGAATGGAGGGATTAACAAGAAAAAGGTTGCCCAATTGATATGCCAAACTCTTGGCTTGATTTGTGAAATTAAGCTAGAATACAGAGAGTCACCATTTGTCTTTTTTTCACTTATAAATGTTTTAGCGTTTCTTGTTAATTTGAGATTACTTCTTTTAATTAGCTTAACAATTGTAAATGTCTTAATTATGGACCCAAAATTGGTATTATGAAGAAAGCTTAGTTTCATCAAATTGAAAGACCAAAAAAAAAAAAACTAAGAAATGTTAATAATTTTTAATGCAAAAAATTATAAGTGCGGATTATCAATTCTAATATAATAAAAGCATACCATTTGATTAAATTTTAAATTTAAAGATTTCGTAATAATTTGAGGAAGAAATGTATTTCTATGCTTTTAATAAGATATGACACTAACAAATGAGATTAAGCACATGATGTCAAAAGCATTGGTATTATCAAATCAAATAATCAAAAATTTTGCTATAATAATTTGATGCTTTGATTTTTTTTTGTCGAAATCACTTGATATTCGGACATCACATTAGGTGTCATTTAATTTAAATTCGAGTCGGGTAGGATCATAATAACAGTAAAATTTTTTTACAAAGCGTAACTACGTACCCAACGATTTAAATTTAAAACTTTTGATTAAGCTAGAACAACTCTTGATTAATTGATCAACACACTTGATGCTGATTTTTTTTTTTTTTGTGTTTTTATTTTGGAAAAGTGTTATATAGATTTGGTTAAAAAGAAAGAAACAAAACAAAAATAAAATTACTTTTAGTATACAATAAAAAAAAAACAAATTCCAAAAAGAATAAAATGAATGTGCAAACATTTTTCGTTTTACTGTAAAGGTAAATACTTTAGTTTACATAAACTTCAGTAAAGTTCACTCCAGATTTTAAAAAGTGATACTAAATTTGTTGTCAAAGCAATATTAATATTTTTCAGAACTTTTTAAGAATCTTTTTATTTTCTTCTTGGTGCATGTTCTTTTTAGGGAATAGCTTGGGCGTTCAGTATTTTTCATTTTAGAAAATGAATTTTTTTTAATTTTTAGTAAATTTCAGGCATCAATATATGATTACCACCCGACAATATTTATATTTATTTGCAAAAAAAGAAAAAAAAAACCTTTCTATAAATGATAAAGAAAAACCGAATTGGAGGACATTTTGGTAAGTTCGGCGATAGAATTCAACATAACAATGATTGAAAAACGGCAAAAAAAGAAAAAAGAAAAAAAAAAAACGGACAACAAAGCTGGCCATTTCATACCCTTTAAAACGTGTCCCCATTCACTAATCGTCAAATTGTCGTGCTTTATAAAGAGCCGGCAACGAATTTCCACACCTCTGCTTCTGCCTTCCATTGCGGAACCCCTTCCCTCCTACTTTCTCTCTCCCTTTCTTTCTTCCTTGTTCTTTTCTTTTCTTTTTTTCTGTTCCTTTCCTTTCCGTTCTGTTCAATTGTTTCTTCATCTTCGTCTCCTCGTTGTTGTTGTGGTTGTTTTTTTTTTTGTGTTTCCGGCGATAGGATGTCGTCCGGAGGTGCAAACAACTCGGCGAATGGGAGCCCGATACAAGGCGGACCCACCACTACAAGACGACGCGTGGCAGATCTTCCAACAGCAGCAGAGTACGACGGCAATAATTCATCTTCTTTCGCGGATTATTACAACCTCGCCTCTGACGATGAAGAAGCCGACAACCCCAACGGTTACATTCCCTCCGGCTCTTCTTCCTCCTGCGGCTCCCATTATTTGCAGCACCACCAAAACCACCCCTTGATTAGGTATCTGCAGCTTCGCAGGAAGTTGTTGTTCTCCTGGGTGCCCGATACGTGGCTCGTTTGGGTTGACGAACTGTGTCATTGGGCTGTTAATATGGCTCAGAGTTTGAGATCTGGCAGGAACATTGGCCGTAAGATCCTCGGTCTTCTGTTGTTCATGGCGGTCGTTTCGTTTTTTTTCAGAGTCTCGCTTCTTAGTACTCATGTTGAGGTTAACGGCAAATGGAAGAAAGAAAACGGACTGTTCATCTTGCAGACGCTTAAAGAGGATTGGGCCATGGCCCAACGCGTTGTAGCCGAGACTGAACACTCCATGCCCAAACGTGTTCTTGAAAGGATCTCCGTAAGTTTCTTTTCTTTTTCTTCTATTTTTTTTTGGCCAATAAAAGAAATATGTTATTTTCATTGAAATTTCTTGAGGATGATGGCTCTGACTAAACAGCGTATTTCCACTGGTTTTTTGTTTACTTTTGACTTTTAATCTATGGAATTCTATATTTTGTAAATAATATTTTGAACAAACTATTACCTTTTATTGGTTGGTGTAATAGTAAATTAAAAGGTAACGTTTATGTTTTTTTCCCCCTTACAGTAAGGTGTTTAAAATTTACTTGCTTTATTTTATATGCAGACCCCTGAAATTTGGATGAAACCAAATAGTGACAATTATCAGCAATGTATATCTCGACCTAAGAATCGAATAAGTGCGTCATGTTCCTTTCTCGACTTGGTAAAAAGGGTTTGTTTATGTGAATTCTTTTTTTTAATTAAGAATCTGAACTAACTTCAGGGACAGGATCAAAGACTAATGGTTATATTATTGTTCACGCCAATGGTGGATTGAATCAAATGAGAACAGGAGTAAGTTTGTCTTTTGACGGTTTTGTTTTTCCTAGACATGGATAGGATCAGCCTATTATTTTCTCCTTAACTTTTTAATCTTTTCCAGAAGCTAATCTGTTGGCTATTTTGATTTACAGATCTGTGATATGGTCGCTGTTGCCAAGATAATGAATGCCACCTTGCTTCTACCTTCTCTTGATCATGAGTCATTTTGGACTGACCCTAGGTAAAAGTAATCACTGCAGTTGTTCTAAGTGTTGCTCCGACCTTTTTTTTAAGTATCCATATCCAGCATGATTATTTAGATATGACCCTTTAAGGGTCCTCCAAATGAACACACTCATCTTAGACATATTTTCATATTTGACACTCAAACCCGAGTTTGAGAAACATAAGTTATTTTGGTATCTGTTTTGTTCTTTATAAGCTTCAAAGGTTAACATTTTTTAATATATGTTGCACAGTGATTTTAAGGATATTTTTGACTGGAGGCACTTCATCAAAGTTCTGAAAGATGATATTGAGATTGTTGAGTATCTACCCGCTAAGTACTCACTAATAAAGCCCCTGGTAAAGGCCCCGGTTTCTTGGTCAAAGGTATGGAAAGATTCGAAATTTTGTTAAATGCATGATGATACTCCATTTGGTTTCAGTGTTACTAGAAAGGTGTCTTAGATGCTTAATTTGCAGGCTAGTTACTACAGAAGGGAAGTGCTTCCATTACTAAAGCGACATAAGGTGATCAAGTTCACGCATACTGATTCAAGGCTTGCTAATAATGGCCTTCCGGCCTCTGTTCAAAGACTAAGGTGCCGAGCCAATTATGAGGCTCTCCGCTCTACAAAAGAGATAGAGGATCTTGGGAGGACTTTAGTTGATAGGCTGAAGAACAATAATGAGCCATATATTGCCTTACACTTAAGGTACTGACATTTTCGGCTTCTAGTAGTATTTCTTCTTATGAAGTCTCTGAGCTAAATAGGGCTAATCTTAATTGCAGGTATGAGAAGGATATGCTTGCATTCACAGGCTGCATCCATAATCTTACTGTAGAAGAGGGTGATGAACTCAGGGCTATGAGATACAACGTTAGGCATTGGAAGGAGAAAGAGATAGATAGTGAAGAACGGCGAAGTCAAGGGGGATGTCCAATGACCCCTAGAGAGGCAGCCGTGTTCCTCAAGGCCATGGGTTACCCTTCCAGGACGCCTATCTACATCGTTGCAGGAGAGATTTATGGAAGCAATAGTATGACAGCCTTCCGTTCACACTATCCAAACGTCTTCTCTCATTCTACTTTGGCAACTGAAGAAGAGTTGGAACTGTTCAACCCATATCAGAATCGCCTCGCTGCCTTGGATTATATTGTGGCACTTGAAAGTGATGTCTTTGTGTATACGCATGATGGGAATATGGCTAAAGCAGTGCAGGGGCACAGAAGGTTTGAAGGATTTCGAAAGACCATCAACCCTGACAGGTCTGTTCAATCTAGGACGTATTATATACATGCAGAATTTATTTCTTGAAGCCAAGATATTAAGACTACTACACTGGCATAATCTTTTCTTTTTTTTTTTTTTTTTCAGACAAAATTTTGTCAACCTCATTGATCAGCTGGATGAAGGTGTAATATCTTGGCAACAGTTCTCTTTGGAAGTAAAGAGATTACACTCTGACAGGCTTGGAGCTCCATACCTAAGACAGCCAGGAGAGTCACCACGACTAGAGGAGAATTTTTATGCAAATCCCCTTCCTGGATGCATCTGTAACAGATCTCGAGTGCAGCAAATTAGCAGCCTGAAGTTCGACCAGACCTTGAGTTCAGTTCAAAGATAGTACTTTGTTAGTGGACTATGTTGGTTGAATTATACACTGCCCCTTGCAGGATGGCTGATATGAGTGCTTTCCCCTGGTAAGGAGACTTGCAGCCTGCAGCTGCCACCTACAGGGCTGAGAAATCTTATGGTTTCAGATGTCTCATTTGATTCGATGTCTACCGAATTATACAGTATCGTTTTCAGTTTTGTTAGAAGGCCCTACCAGCAACTTAGGTAAGCAGAGAAGATGTATAATTCTGAGGCAAATCAGGTTAGTTATACAAAGCACACACGCATATATGTCACAGTGGAATTACAGTATTGATTTATTCATTATTTCTTTCAATAATTTGTTTGTTAAAAAAAAATTTGCCAAATTTCGAACTTGGATGTAATATCTGAAAACATAATGGAAATTGTTTCCCAAATGCTTCGAGCAGATTCTATTATCTTATTCTCAGTTTCATTTTCTTTCATAAGCAATCTAAGCCATGTTCATTTCATGCAGCCATTTCCGCCTTCATAAATTCTTATCCATATTCATTGGAAAAAAAAAAAAACCTCATAATCTGTCAAGAAAAATATAGTAAAATTCTGCTATCATTTTCACTGGATCTCAACTACCACATTGAAGGTACATAAACCCGTTCCTTAAGATTTTGTGTAGCACTCCCTTTAGGAAAACCTCTCACAGCACCAAATAGTCCACTGTGATATAATTCCTGATTACAAACCGTAGCTGTCTCCCTAAGGTATCTTGATTTTCAAACATCTCAGGGTAAGTAGTCAGTTTCCTCATAATGCCAGCCACAACAGCATCGCCCGAACCAGTTAGATCACAAGTGAACGGTGTTATTAGCACACCCTCTGTTCCGACAACCACGCCATCAAATGAAGGTGCATGGTAATGTATTCTAAGTGTTCCATCAGGCACAAACAGAAATTTTAGTCTGTCATGCTGCAACGGAGAGATTTCCTCGTGGGTATAATGATAGTACGATTCTTGGTTTGATCGAAACTTTCAGCATAATATTGAGGTTTCTCTTCCTCTCGTAATACTCTTCATCCAGTAGAAACTCCAGCACTTGCCTTGAAAACCCAATGATGTCCGCTTTTTTCCAGGCTTTATTGATCACTTCCCTCGTTTCATCATGAGGTCTCCACAAGGGCAATGGCAGATTCAAATCGAAAAATATGAGCCCCCCAAACTTCTTAGACCATGCAATTGCTTTAAAAAGTGTAGATTGAATGGAAGGAGATACTAGAACCTCTGAATTGAAGTGGAAAAACCTTGCCTGCATCAGTGTTGGATAGCAAAACACCCATATTCAGTCAACAAATTCAATTCAACCATATGATCTACTTCAATCATTTAGACAAAACTGGCTTATACATTAAGAAGTCAACAACTCAATTAACAAGAAATGTTCACCAACTACTAGATAAATTTCCTTCCCTATGAATTTGCATATATGGATTTTCATTGCTTAAAAATCAACAGTAAGTCTTAAGAATCACCTCTTTGAGAACAGCAAGATTCAATTCAGAGCTAAGAAGTGAGTCCTCAGCAGATTCCTGAACAGTCTCCATCTTCAACATCGCATTCTCATCAAACTTAACCTTCATATAAGTACACCCAGTCTTCACGTTCTCATCAAATTTAACAGCTCTGGTTTGTATTTTCCCTTTATTCATCATCAAACAAGCTCATTGCAAAACTCATCTTCCCCACCTTTCCCCATGAACGCGGCTCTCCCTCCAAGCCTCACGTGCGATATTGCTACGTTTGATGGTGGCCCACCTGGAGCCCTTCCGAACTCAGGTGGATCCCATTGAAGCATTTTCCAAGTATTTATCTGGATGCATCGTGTCTTCATTCACTCTCACCATGGGTACAAACTCCTTTTGTGCAGCGCCGAAGCAGCGGATCAAAGGAGGTTCTTCGTAAGGAAAATCCATGCCATCGTCGAAATCTCCTAGCTCATCTTCTTCTATCTCGCTTTCAGATTCACTAGAACCATTCCCAGTCTGGGTTTTCCTCGCGCGCCTTGTTTTCTTTGCAGGAGAAGACTAAGTTGGTTGCTTTTTCTGCCCAGGCGAGTTGGTTTTGCAGATTCAATAGCTCCGTTTGTTTCGACTGACGCTCTTGGTAAGGTTACAATTCTGTAAAACTTAAAAACTTGATTTTTGGGTTCGAAGAGTTCAAGAAGAGTGAGAAAGAGCGAGGGAGTTGTAGAAGTGATGCCATTGTTCTGTTCAAATGTTGTAGGGTTTATCCATGTCAGCGTAGGTGTTTTCTCTCCCATTTTAGCTTCGTCTTTTGTCTGATAAATTTTATCGGGTCGTGTTTTATGGGCCTTACTTTTCGGGTCATGTAAGAAAGAAAGGACAAATCCAACAGCTAGCAGCTCGAGGACTACGTAAGCAAGGGCAATCTTATCGATTAGATTAAAAGCTTTCCCGAACCCAACGTGGCACAAAACCTCAGGTCGGCTGTTGTTTTGCAACTTTCTTGTTGGTTCGGTTCCTCCAAAGAGTTTTGTTTGGCTAGTTGTTTGACTTCGTTTCCATTCTTCTTTAATCTCTGCTTCGAGTTGATGAAACTAATCTGTAATCTCACAAAAGAGTAAGATTTGCTACTTGAAACAATTTCTTCCTGGATTGCTTCTTTTTACATGTTAGAAAAATTCCTCTGTTTTTTTTTTCTCTGTCTCCATTAATAGGTTCTGTTTTGGTTCTTTCTGTTCACAAATCTGAATCACTTATCGAGAGCTAATTTCTGGAATAAATTTATTTATTTTTTGCCCATAATTTATTTTTACTTGAACCCCAAAATAATAAACCTGAAATCGGCTAAATTTTTAGCGTTCTAATTGTAAAATTATGTTGCTCGTTCATTAGTGTTGTTATGAAAGTTAATCAAAGGTTGAACATTTGCAGTAATGCTTCCGTAAATAAATGTTGATTCTATTGATCTTGCTCCTGTTGCTCTGGGATTTAGTTACATTTCATAGCTACCTACTACCACCTATCACTATTTGCCTAAGAACCCAACGTATTTGTCCGGAGTCCTGAATATGAGTAACTGAAACCTTATTTTGTGCAGAAAATGGTGTTCTGGACTTTGCCAAAAGGTTTTCTGCTCTTTGCCAATGCGTTAGCAATACTGAATGAAGATAGGTTCCTTGCTCCAAGAGGATGGACCTTGGCAGAAATCTAAGGAGGGAAACGACATACGCTTAGGGGGCAGATAATTGGGCTCATACATGCATGCCAATTCCTGAGACTACCACTTATCCTTTTCATCACTATCGTAGTTAAGTTTTTCGCCGGTTGAGATCGAGATGAAAAATGTTCATGGCCTGGGACATGTTAATGATCTATTTGCCCATTCAAGGGTCGATAGCTGTGTGTACAATACTCGAAATGGTAAAAATCAGAGTAAGCTCATATTCTGGTTAAGAACCTTTTTGTAGCCAATGCAATCAATTTTCATTTCGAGACAATAAATCCCGCAAAATTTGAAAGCATTTCTTTCCGTGACGTTATTACATCATCAAGATGAAAAGTAGCAGAAAAATGAAATGAAAATCCATTTAAAATTCCAAAATATACATATATTATTTGTGATTGACTAACAGGAGCATTTCAAGACTGATAATCGTAAGAAAAAGAACAGCTAGATAGAACTTACAACACATAGTTTAGCACTCACTCGACTGGTAACATAACCTCATTAGTTCTGAAAGGTGGTAAAGTCCAAGGTGGATTATACCTAGCCAATAAGAACTCGCCAATCACCTTGTGCCCATCTCTCTCCAAGCTCTTCCTCAGGTTCTCCACCTTCTCCTCCACTACCTTATCGGTCGCCACGCCTCCGAACTTCACCACTCCATATTTCCTTTCCCCTTGCTCCCGTATCACCACCCTCTCATCCAATGGCTTGGGTACCTCCTCAGCCCTCTTATACATCGATGGCAGCAGAAACTGCATAGTCACCATGTTTTTGTCACCCTTTGTTACCACAGGAGCAGTCATGGCAATCTTTTCACTCTCACTTCCAGGCGATTTAGTTATCACTGGAGCTGTCATGGCTATCTTTTCAGGTTTTGCATTCTGGGGATTGCCTAAAGCACCAATGTAATTTGCCAACACTGAAAAGCCACCATCTTTGTTCCCCTTGAACTGAGATGGATCGTATGTGACTTCTGCTACAACTGAAGGCGAGTATTTTCGAATTTCATAGTCAGCTGTGGATTGAACCACTTCATATTTTGGGGTTTCCACAGTAATCTTACCAAGAATCAGACCCATGTTGGAGAAACAAGTTTGATTTGCAAAACTGAAGATCTAACTGAAGGATTCAAAGTAGATATAAACTTGGTAACTGCTAAAAGCAAATGAGGAGTCTTATATAACCAGAAAGAAGGGAAGAAAATGTTTAATTTACCTCTAGAATCTGGATTGTTCGTTCAATCTAAGGCTTATTTTGTCAAAATGCCGTGACTTGGGAAAGAAGAAAAGACTCGATATACATATGATCCTGGATCTTGTGGCACAAATTTGGAGATGAATTTATGGACTTTATTTATCCACGACCTCAAATGGAAAATGAGCCCTTGGGCTTTGCGGTTTCTCGAGCTAGATGTCTCATCAATCATCTCTAATGTACCAAAAAAATACAAACGACACAACAGTCTTAACAGATTTGATTTCAATGTTGTATAAAATTTGCATCCTACTGAAAAATTGCCGTTGGCCATGGGATGAGCTCATAGTGACATAAATTCCACCTAATAATGTTACGCTAAAATCCGCTTAATCAACTTTCCTTGGACAAAGAAGACAATCCAAGAGCAGGCAGTATAAGTTTAGACCCAAAAGCCTTGGACTTGTTCAGTTCCACAAGACATTTCAAATAAATAAAGAAAAATCGGTCCACGAGGGAATCCCAAGCCCATAAATTTATGGGGTTGTTCTGACAAAGGCTTTCATTCAAATATTAAGAGCGTGCCTTCTGCCCCGTTCAAGATCTTAGGGTTTGGCTCTAAAGTCTAATCGCCATAGGAGCGGCTGCAAACACCGCCGCTGTCGGATTCGGTACCTGAGACAACCAATGTTTCAAGGTACCATGTTTTCTAAAGCAGAACTCGTCTTTTTAACACAACAATCTGAATTTCTATTCTCTGATGATTGATATGTTTTTGTTTTTGACGACTTTTTTTTTTCAAATAGAAAAATAGGACATCAATGACGAGATGAGTAACTTGTTATCCTTGCACTTTGATTGTCAGTGAAGAAACAAAGTGGGCATTTTTCAATCTGAGATGTTTTGATTTCAACTCTTTCTTTTTCTGGGTATTTTTTTTGGATCAAAGATGTTAATATTATTCTGCGTTATCTATCTGATAGTACTTTCTTTGAAAGGAAATGAAGATAATACTAATCAAATACTGAGATCCATTGAACTTTGATTTTGTTTTTGTTACATTAATTGATTAAAATTGAATCCCTTTAGTTGTTAATCCATGTTATACGAGTTTGTGAGATGCTTGCATTGGATCCATGATGCTACTCTAAAAACTGCGTTATCTATCTGAACTCCCTTTTAAGGGGTTTGAAGATATTTTTCCATGCTGAGATCCAGTCCCTACTGTTCTAGCATGATTATCACTGCCTGTCCTGTCTCATTCAGGTTAAGTTTTCAGTCTTAGAAGATTGGGTTTAGTTATCAGCCATGGTTCTTCCTCCGCTAGCAAGAGGGTTAACATATATAATCTTAATGGATAAATTAGTGATTGGTTTAGTTTACTCCTTTGGTATTATATGAATATTTTCCTATTCAACGACATCAATATTGTTGTTGATCATTCATAGATACCTTCATTTTAAGACAAGATTTCAGGTTTTAATTTAGGGCGGATATGTTGGTCTACAACACTTGTTTTACGTTTGCATTTGATTAAAGATGCTTGATATGTTATATTTGTGCCTTTGGCAAGCTTTAAAAAAAAAAAAAACACTATGTCAGCTATTGTGATATATGCTTTGAAGTAGAGAAAATGGGAAAAAGGTTATTGATTGTTAGCTCAGGGACCTGATTGAGGATGGAATTTGAAGAAATAAATTAAACTCCTTCCATCCTCCATCAGAACTATTTCTCTTGCACCTGGAAGAAGTTGCTAGAATGTGAATCGCAGATGATAATGTACTTCAAATTAGATATTATAATCTGCATCTGTGCTATAGCCTGTTTGTGGATTTGAACCATTTGACATCTGCTACAATATCTGGAGTTACATGTTGTTTGAGATTTCATGGTCAGCTAAAGTCTGATCTTAGGAAGCTCGTTGTGAATCTCATTCCTTTCCCTAGGCTTCATTTCTTCATGGTTGGCTTTGCGTCTCTTACATTTTGTAGATCCCAGCAGTCCAGAACCCTAAATGTGCATGAGCTCATCCAGCAAATGTGGGATGCCAAGAACATGATGTGTGCAGCTGATCCGCGACATGGAAGGTACCTTACAGCTCCAGCTATATTCAGAAGCAAAATGAGCAGGAAGGAAATGGATGAGCAGACGCTCACTGTCCAGGAAGGAATTCATCGTACTTTGTGGAATGGATTGCAAACACTGTCAAATCATCTCTGTGACATCCCTCCAAATGGCTTGAAAATCGCATCAACATTCATTGGGAACTCGACTTCAATCCAGGAAATGTTTAGGAGATAGGCTTTCTTGCACTGGTATACAGCGAAGGTATGCATGAGATAGAATTCTCCCGAGGCAGAAAACATCATGAACGAGACCAATTTGGTCTCAGAGCGTCAGCAGCACCAGGATGCAACTGCTGATGACAAAGATCACGAGGAGGAAGATGGGTATCAAGAATGATTCTGTTCTAGGATGTTATTAGCTAATGTAAAACAATGCTAAAAAAAGTACAAATTCCAGAAAGAATTAGTCTAGAAAGCTTGTATGCCAATATTAATGTTATATATATGGATAATTCCAGTTTTGATTCTTCCGATTTTCGATCTTGAAGTGCCATACGTTTCCATTTTCTTAAAATTCCAGAATGTCATTTTTGCCACACCATAATATAATTCCAGCAACGGTTCTCTTTTTGTTTTTTTGGTAAAGTTCTGAGAGAACCTTAATTAACCATACCTAAGATAGCTTACTGCACTGAGCATGATATCCTAAACCGCAGGATAGATGTGTAATTTGTCCCTGCAGAGACCTTTCAATCCATGCATCTACCCTCAAATCAGGTCCAAGTCGTAGATTTCTTATCGCAAAGAATCTATATCACTGTCAAATATATATTTAACATAAATATAATTTTAAAAAATTTTTCTATATATTTTGAAATATCATATTTCACAGTCATGTTTGACAGACGTGGATATAGATACCTTGTGAAAATAAAAAATCCCGATAACGTGGCAAAGAACTTACTCGATAATTAGGCATTTACAGAGTTCTAAAAGGTTAAGACAAGCAACATTGCAGCTTACATATATTAAAGGCGAATCTCAATGCCTCCATCGTTAAATACTACGCAACCAAGAGCTACATTTTTCACAAATTGGTCATCAGCTACAAGCACACACAATACCCCGCAATTACAATTACGAAAGATCATCAATTTACAACATAAAAACATCAATCAGAATCCCAATTCTAAGATCTACTTCTTGCCATCTTTGTCAGTATTATCTACTACCACTACTTCGACCTTCTTGTACTCAAAATCCACAGGGCGCGCACCACACTCTTCGGGCGCCACAGGACGCCTATGACCAAAGATGGCCCATAAATATAGCAGGCAAGAAGCTGTCAAGGCTCCGCATGCACCACCGAAGATGAACACAACAATCACTTTCCAAAAACATTTGCCGCTCTTGTGCGCTTTTGTCTGAGGTTTGGGGTTCTTTGCAATAGCCTCAGGATCAAGTGGCTGGGAATGCATCCAATTCGGAACCTGCCTTAGCTTAAAACTCCACAAGTGAATAAAGCATGTTTGAGAAGAGTTCCCATTTGAAGAGCTTAAGCCCACAAACACTTCCTCATCGTTCCAATGTTTTGACAAGTCGATTGAGTATGAAAGCAAGGGATCATCTGGCCTGGTACTACTAGATTGACTCAACCTAATCTCTAGTCTCTTGGAGCTTGCCTCATAATCAATCCAAGAATGTAATTTTTCTCCATTGTTTAAAACCAAATTGACAGATGATAGATTTCTCACTTTTACTGATAAAAAGCTACCGACATCAATGCCCACATGGTTTTCATTCAAATCACCATGCTTGGTATCTTTGAAGGTATCAAATTCTACAGCTACAATACCGCTTTTACTTTTGTCCAATCCAAGAGAAATCCCAAACGAACTATTTCCCAATACACTAACTTTAAAAGTACTAGGAACCATAATAAAAGCCAAACCATCACCATTTTCATGGGACATTGAGAAGGAAAAGTAAGTTGAAAAAGAAGCAAAATTCCCGACTTTACCTTCAACAAGCTTGATGGGTTTCTTGTACATGACTCTCCCAGCACTCCAACTCATTGAGTTAGTAAGTTGAATCAAGAAGCCATCATTATCAATATGTGCATCACCATATAAAACAATATTGGACTCAAATTTTGGATCTTTACGAAAATTTTTGAAAGAAAAGGAAGAACTTTGCTCTGCAGCTAAGATTTTGAAGAGGAAAATAAGAGAAGTTAGGGCT
>JBBYHM010000018.1:12447697-12467707 GCA_038381775.1 Adansonia rubrostipa | reverse complement strand
AAATAATTGTCATGCTTATCTATTTATAATTCTTTAGATTGCAAATACTTTTCTTTGTAACCTCTTCTCAGCTAGTTATTGGAGTTCCCCAACTTATACCGAACGTCAAAAGTATTTCTCAATCATTATGGATAGTTAAGAGTTAAGTTATATGCATCTACATATGCATATACATATACATATACATATATATATATATATATGAGATTGTTCGAATAATTTTGAAGCCTCGAAGGCTTATGATTCTAAATTGAAAGTAACAATGACAGCCAAAGAAAAAGAAGAAAATAAATAAAGCAATGTGGTACGCAGCATTTTGCATTAAAATGGCAAACAAACATGTGGATTTCGATCCAAAGCAGGCACTGGTCCATTTTCAACGGATTCTCGCATCCTTTTGTGCTCAAGGCTATATTCTATATTATCGATGAACTAAATATATTGCCGATATATAATTTTTTATTATAAATAAAATAAATGATGTCATTTTATTAATATAATTTTTATATTTATTTTAAAAATTTTAATTAAATAATATCAATTAATTTACCTATAATATATAAAAATATATACCACCCGTTTTATATATATAAACTCTTTAAAAAACAATAATAAGGATGAATAAATACATTCATCTGCATATATAGGTAAACGGCTGGTCTTTAGTCTTTAGTCTTGGTCTTTAGTCTTTAGTCCCATCTTTATTGACATAATTTTCTAAGTGTCGTTACATTAAGAAGTTGGCTTAATTTTCCAAGCATTTAATTATCATATCAATTGTTCAATCAAATACAATTAATTTCAAACTTGCTTTAACTTGATTGATTGAGATCTGATGAACTTTCTTAACTTGCTTAAACCCAAACCTCCAACTGCAATTATTAACATGTATATCAATCTACAACAACTTGTGAGGTTGATTGTTAATTAAGAAACAATACTAACTAAACCATCCCAATTTCACACTGACTAAACCACTGTTCATTCTGTCGAGTCCTCTTCTTACGTTCACCGTCTTCTGCATAAGCTAAAAGATAGAAAGAAAAAGAAAGGAAACGACAAAAAAAAATTCTATTTAACCTCAAAATTTCTCGTATTGTGTAAAGATTGTGCTCTTCTAAGGAGTATGCGTACCTCAAATTTCAACCGTCCGATTATGTTAAAGAGGCACACATCACTAAACTGATACCATCGGACGTATAGAATCAGCTTCAGACAAAGATCCTAACGTACCAACACGAACACCAAAGCTTCCAACGACTTTGTGTATCACTGTCTTTCGACTTTTTTTCCAATTGCCTAATAATGTAGAAGAAAGGAAAAGAAAAGCAATCTCTTTTCAGGTCTCTGTGCACCCACTGCACGTTCCTTTTCTTCTTTGCAGTGTGTGTCTGAATCTCGACACTTCTACCAAACCATGAGTTCTTTGTCTTTAAACACCTATCCTTCTCTTTAAGCTTCTCTCTCTCTCCCTCTCTCTGTTTTAATTTTTTTTTTTTCTTAAGTACAACGCTATGACCATGTTTTTACGTTTTCGTTTTTTGGGTCTATACTTGTTTTGAGATGTTCCAATTTTTCCATTTAATAAATTTTCGTGGTTAGTGAAACGTTAATGGAGGTAAAGGGTGACCTAATCCAATGTTAACTTCTTTAAATTCTCACGTTTTATCCTAATTTCGTTCAAAACGCACTCAAAGCTTGAGCTTTGAGCCTCAAAACTTGAAACTTTAAGCCTGTTAATGATCGTTTCAAAGCCTTTAAGTTTCAGCTTCTGGTTCTTTTCCAAATGTCATCATTGGAAATGTCCCATATCGATTTAGAGCAAGGAACTCACCGCCGGAACGGGAGTGGCTATAGCGCCAACGAGGCTAGCGTCTGCTTCTCGGACGCCGACGAGGGTTCTTGCTACTCTCAGTTTTATTCCACGGTAGGTGGTTCCTACGATATTTACAGTTTTGCTTGCGCTTCTGATGGAGCGATTGGTGACATGTCGGATTGCATGAGGGTGTCTTCGGTCCTGGACTGTTCAGCGGAGTTAGAGATTCAGGGGGGAGTTCCCGAAATTAAGGTGCATTTGGCGAAAGTTGAGAAAGATTGTAGAATTTGTCATTTGGGTTTGGAAACTAGCAGCCATGAATCTGGTGTTCCTATAGAATTGGGTTGTTCTTGTAAGGATGATCTTGGAGCCGCTCATAAACAGTGCGCTGAGGCATGGTTTAAGATCAGAGGAAATAAGTAAGTAAAAGAATAATTCTAGCCTTTTTTCTTAGTTCAATTTTTATGTTTGCTTTTGGCTTGTGGATAATATTCTGAATTTCGAAATGGTAAGTTCTTAACATTGTTAAATTTATGTCTATGACAGATGTAGAGTCATTTTTTTAGTAAAACTATCTTTTCGTGGATCATAATTGTAATTATACGTACTGTTCCTTTTTAAGATTGCTTGGACTTGGGGATTACTCTTTCTTGATAGTTTTTTACGAATTACTGTTTGTATATGAAAAACCTAAAAAGTTGATTATTTTAGGTGTTAGTCTCGCAATCCCAGTTAAATTAAGTCATGAGGTGAAAAGATGTGAGTGAAAAAGAGAGATTTTCTTAATGGAAAAGGAAGTGGGATGGATATGACATTTATAAAGTAGGTTGATAGAAATTAAAGTAAAGGTAAATTCGAAATTGTTAAGAAGTCCTCATGATATGTCCAACTAAGCTTACAATTCTTTGCTGTTTTCTTATTTTTTGAGGCTTAGGAATCTATCTTTTCCTTCGGGTTCTCTTGTAAGAAAACGGGGATTTGACCTTGATTGATGCATTATCTTATCATTAGTTTCAGATCATTGCTTGCTGGTGCGCTGCTTTGGAAGTTTTTAATTTGATGTTACTAATTCCAGATTTCTTACATGACATGATTAGAGATTATTGATACCAAACCATTGGTGCAAGAAGTTCCCTGGTTCTAGCTGTGATTCTAAAATTTTGGCAGATTTTGCATTGGCATGTTCTGCACTTCATGTAGATCTAGATTGGTGTCATGTTCTGGAGAAACAATTGTTTATGATAAGTCGACAACCACCATGACCACAATTAGCCTAGTGGTGTTTGCTACCTGTTGTTCCATCTAAGGTTCCAGTTAAGTGGTTGATTGGCCACCATCATTGACCTGGATAATTGATCAGGTAGGATTTGAAACTGTCTAACGGTTGATATGATCATGCTCCAAATAAAACACCATTGTACTGAAATACTGATCTTCTAACTTGTTTCTGACTTGAAAGCCAAATGGAAGGCCACGTTAATTAAAATTTCTAGTTTTGGCTTAGAAATTACAAGGTATCCATCTTATACCTTCCACATTAAAAAGTCATATGCAAAGAGACTTCCTTTTGGAATCAGTGAAAAATGATAGCTATGATATCTGAGTTAATGTGCAATTGTTGAAACTACGCATAATATTTTATAATTACAGATGAGCATGATTCATAATGTAAAATGAAGATAGTGATAGTTTATGTGATGAAAAGATCCTTTTATTCAAGTTTTAGTATATTTGGGCTACATCAATGTTAGCTTTAACTTTCAACGGGACTGCAGGTTGTAATTATTGTATATTGTATCATTAAATCTATGATGCTGCATGGTGCATTACTCATTGAACATCATTAACCGTTATCATTGGGTCCAATGGTATATTAGCTCCTCCTCATACTGGGCTTCCTCAATAATAAAATTATTTCTTCTGTGACTTATCATAAATCTTCCTGAACTCATTCAGTCTGCTTAATATTTTAGGACCTGTGAGATCTGTCACTCTATCGCACGCAATGTAGTTGGAGTGAATGAGATTGAGTCAACAGAGGAATCAAATGAGACCAACAGTTCCACGGCAACAGCTGCAGTCTCAGTACCAACACCCTATACAGAGACTCGAAACTTCTGGCATGGCCATCGCTTCCTCAATTTTCTCCTTGCTTGCATGGTGTTTGCATTCATCATATCATGGCTCTTTCACTTCAATATGCCATCATCATAAAGTTCTCTAGCATAGTTCCTGAACAAAACTGAAAGAATGAAAAACAAAGAATTGGAAATACTTCATAACGTTACCTGGAGAAATTTATTGTTGTGTTGTGATGATGAGTAATAGGATAGTCTAGAGTCTTGTGATGGGTTAATAGGTATTGTTGTACACCCCACTTCTTCTCCATACATGTAGAAAATTTGTGATATCTAATACATGCACATTCATCATAATTATCAAATCATTCACCATATCTGGTTTTAGAGAAGTTCTGGATTCTGTACAATCATTTGTTGCTCGATTGTCGACAGTATGCCCTTTTGTGCTTATGAATTTTCTTTTCTCCTTCGCTTGTAATTTCAGGAAAATACCCGATAAAGGATGTATATGGTGGGAAATTTTAACAAAGTTTTCCTTTCTATATGATATAAGTGGGATAGTTCTTTCTTTCTGCTATGGGCTGAAGAACGCACTTTAGTCTTCACCCTGTTTTGGTGGTTTTTTCTTCACTTGGCAGAAAGGTCTTAGGAATTGCGAGTGCCATCAAAAGTATTAAAGTAACCATCTTGAGGAGCATTAGCTGGTTGTTACAGACTCACAATCACAGGCTCATAGTCATAGCTGACAATTCTTGTATTATTAACTATGTTTGTGTTATAATAGTGTTTAAGATTTTATATACTTATAAAAGTTGACACATTAATAATTCATATATTATAGCTTTGGACACGTTCGTTTTGTGCCCATTTATGAGATCACATTAGTGGCCCTCTTTTGGTCGGAGCGAAAATTGTCGCATAGGGTTAAATTGAATCAAAATTGCAGAGATGCCAGACCCATATTCTCTTTTTTGCCCAATAAAAATATAATACAATATAAAAAATAGTATTAATATATTGATATCCCAAATTTTATATAATATAAATTATTAATTATTAAAATTTTATATAAAAAACAAAATATTTTTAAATACATAATATAAAATTCACAAACAACATATAAGAATTTCCACGCATAAAAGGGCTTTGGACTGAAAAACTGAAGTTAAAACTGCACCAACAATTGATGCAACAGCCTAAATAGCCATTCAAAGCATTTCAAAATTGGAAAGGCTACAGCCAAGTCACCATGCCACGGTTTTGGCCCCGGCGGACCCTGGGAAAACCAACGGGGCCTGAATTTGCTAGGTGGCTTCAGACCTTTCAAATAACCCAAGCTCAAATGTCAGCATCCTTCTTCCTTTTTTCTTTGTTTCGTAGTTCTTGCTTGGGGTTTCATCAACTCAAATTTGAGCAACGTAATTTTATCTAGTTCTTGTTTACGGATGACTATAAGTAATAATTAAAAAAAAAAAGGAAAATATTAATGATGCTTAGTACTTAAATTTGATGAAACAAAATTATGATAAATTGATTATGGGACTTGTGTGTCAAGTGGTCTGTTGAGTCCATAACCTTTTCCTTTCTTTTAATTACCTGAAATACCGTGAACAACCGAAGTCTTCCGTTTCTGCTTACAGACTGAGTGTTGATCTCATAACATATTTTTCCTCTTGATTTTTCCATATGAATTCATTGTTGAGTTGATCTATTACCTTTTTCCTTCTAATGAATTGGTGAGGTTATCCATGTTCTGAGCACAAATTTGGCTTCCCAAGAGTATTTCACTATCTAGTTTTCGGATATTTTTGCGACTTGTCCAACAAAATCCAATACAATCATAATGATGAAATTTCATCTATTTTTATCCGAAGGACATGATAATCCATTGAATGACAGGAAGACATCAATGATGAACGAGAGACGACACAAGAGTCCAGCTCTTCACTGTTGGCTCCAGTCTAACTGCCTTCTTGATACGTAAGCAAGTCGAATACAAAAATTCTTCAGTTTCGGGCTTATAAGCAAAAGCCCACCATCTCAGCATTATTCATTTATTCCAGGAAAATGGAGCTCGAGAGTGGGGCAGCTTCATGTTTTTAATATTTATTATGCAATGAAATTTATAGTAAAAAAAAATAAAATAAAAAATCTTGAAGAGTTCATTTAATTCAACGAAAGTTGGCATGTGAGTGAGGAATCGAGTAGAAGAAGAAGTTGGCCTTTTATACCTCTCAAAGTCTCACCCTTTCCCTCCTCTTTCTCTCCCTCCCAGTCTCACCTTTTCTCCCACTCCCACCCAACCGCCGGCTTCCTTTCCTTCGCGCCCTAAATCAAATACCGCCTGCGCCCCGCGCCTCCAACCTTCGGCAAAACAACACCTTCTGCTACAGGTGCGTCTTTTTTTTCCCTGTTTGGGGGGGTGGTGGGAATTCATAGAATCTCTTTGGAAGATTCTCAATTTCCAGCACAACTCACAAAAATTTATGACCTGCACCCACGGACGACGTGTTCAACAGGTTAATTAGATTTGGTTCACTTTACCCTTTTTTTTTTTTCATTTCTTTCGCTCATATTAGATACAGTATTTAGCACTAACTAAATTTTCACTATTTTTATTTTTGCTCTCTTTCAACCGTAAACAAGAATAATACATGATTATTAAGAATTAAACTCTTCAGTTTTGTGCTTAGAAAAAATTTGAATTTAGTTATCTTCTATTTAAAAAATTTATCATTATATTATGATGAAAATTTTTCATCTTCATTAAATTTAATTAATATAAAAGAATTTACATATGCAAAGGCTTTAAGTCAAGTTTGATTATGAAAATTACGTAAACGAGTTTAAAAAACAATATCAAATTTAAGTCGAATCTATTCGGCCTCCGGAAAAGGAATCCCACATTAATGAATCCCACCATGGCCATGGATTAACCAATGGTACTTTATTTTGTTGTTTATTTTATTACCATACATTAATGTCTTGTATTGTATGGTTTTATCTGTATGTATCATTATTTCTTCCAAAGTCGAGGGATCCACGAGCCTAACTGAAGCGAAAAATCTATCTGAAATGGAGAAACTACTAGAAGCTGAAGCACCCCATGTAGTCTTCTTGCCATTCCCTGTCCAGGGCCACGTCAAACCCATGTTGAAGCTAGCAGAGCTTCTCAGCCATGCTAGTTTCCAAGTCACCTTCATCAACACTGAATACGTCCATGACCGTCTTCTTCCCTCTATCGACATCCAGGCCTTCTACCGCCGATTCCCTAAATTTCAGTTCTTGTCCATCCCTGATGGTCTACCCCGTGATCATCCACGCTCCGGCAAACATTTCCTTGAGTTGCTCTTATCTATCAGGGCTACGACCAAGCCTGCACTTCGTCAACTGTTGGTTTCTCTCAGCCCTAAAGCTGGATCTGGACGAGTGCAGCACCCGACGTGCATAATAGCAGATGGGATCATGTCTTCTTCTGCTATCGGTGCTGCAGAGGAACTTGGGATCCCTGTTTTGGCATTTCGTACGTTTAGTGCTTGCTGCACCTGGACTTACTTTCATCTGTTGAAGCTCATTGAAGAAGGGGAAGTTCCATTGCAAGGTTAGTTCCGGATAAGAAAAATATACATAATTATTCGATTTTGTGTCGATCCGATTCGTTACTTCGACTTAAAAAAAAGCATATTAAGAAAGCTTATAGGTTTTTAATTAATGGATTTATTTGGATTTTTTTCTTCTTCTAATCGTATATATTGTTTTGGAGTGTACAAATTGCAGATAAAGACATGGACAAGCTAGTCACTTGCATTCCGGGTTTGGAGAATGTTTTACGACGTCGAGATCTTCCAGGTATTTGCAGGGTTGAGAGAGCGGATAACCCAATCTTGGAATTCTTTATCAGCCAGGCAACGGCCATGCTGCGAGCAGCTGCTTCAATACTCAACACCTTCGATGAACTTGAAAGACCAATGTTATCTCAACTCAGCTCTTTTTTCTCCAAAATTTACACTATAGGTCCTTTGCATGCTCTTTCAAGTGTCCGAATCAAGGACGATCCATCACCGTTGGCATCAACAAAAAGTATTCTATGGAAAGAAGACAAAGGTTGCATCGCTTGGCTTGATTGCCAGCTATCTAATTCAGTTGTGTTTGTTAGCTTCGGGAGTGTAGTGAGCTTCACGCATGACCAAATGCTCGAGTTTTGGCATGGCTTGGTTAACAGTGGCAAACCATTTTTGTGGGTTATACGGCCCAACTCAATTATTGGAGGAGATGAGTCGGCTAAACTTGTGATGGACGTCGTAGAAAGAACGAAAGGCAAGGGATTGATTGTGAGTTGGGCACCTCAGGAGGAGGTCTTGGCTCACCCGGCTGTCGGCGGATTCTTGACTCATGGCGGTTGGAACTCAATCTTGGAAACTATATACGCAGGAGTGCCCATGATTTGTTGGCCTGCAATATCTGACCAACAAGTCAACAGCAGGTTCGTGAGTGATGTGTGGAGAGTTGGTTTTGACATGAAAGATAGTTGTGAAAGATCGGTAGTTGAGAGAATGGTGAGAGATTTGATGGACGATAAGAGAGAAGAAATTATGAAGTCGATGGATGAGATTACAAAGCAAGCTCAAGACAGTGTCAAGGATGGTGGATCTTCTTACCGCAGCCTGGAGAGACTGATTGAAGACATAAGGTCAATGACTCATTTAGCTCCACATCCCGGAAAGCTTTGATTAAATATAAGTTACATGCGCTTTCGTATTTTTTTCGTATTAATTGTATGAACATTAATATCAAATAAATTATTAAATATATTAAAATTTTTAATTTCGAACAAAATGTGGTGTTTCTATATTTGGAATCCAATTTTTCCTTTAAAAATAACTTTCTCCATCTTAGCTGTTTTTGATACCCTTTGGGTTTGTTTAGGTCAATGAATTATTAGTTGAAGCTCATGTATCAAGAATTGATCGAAGCACTTTGTTTTTCTCCACATTTTCCAAGATTGGTATCATGATTCATCTTGTTAAAGATACATAGCCATAGGCTTAGAGTTTGACTCAAAAAAAAATTGTGATAGGAAAATAATTACTGAGCGAGTAGGTATTGTTACTGGTCCAAATCAAATTATAATGATAAAATGAATAAGATGTATAAACAAATAAGTTAGAATGACTTAAATCATAGTTTCATACGCGAATCATTATATTAGTCTAATAGCCAATTCATATCTTCATTAAACAGTTAAGGATCAGATATCAGAGCCTGAAATGGACAGATTTTACATCCCAATCAAACAACAACGTCCGGAGCCTACTGTTTATAACTGGCTGTACCACAAATATTTCCACTGATGGAGTCAAAACCCTTTTATGATTCCTCCAAGTACTAATATTTGCAATCCATGCCTTTGAATTAGGATCTAGGAACTAATAATTCTTTCTTGACAATATCCACTAATTTTTTTTCATAGAAAAAAAAAATGCCAGAAACAAACAAAAATTAGAGATTTTTTTTTTTTAAATGGGTATCAAGTGGTCAAGGATGACTTATTGGTCATCACCTCCAATGTGTTAATTTCGTCGTTATTGTCTGCGTGTTTATTTAAAAACAGATGCTCCCAAGAAAATCACCTCTGGCAATTGTTCAATTTTCTCGAGTTTTTCACCCTTCTCTCTACCTAGAACTCCCAGAAAAAATGTCTTATGCTAGCATGGACATGCCTATGCCTACTTCAGGATCAATGTCAAATGATGGCATGAAATCGATGGATATGCATATGAGCTTCTACTGGGGTAAAGATGTAACAGTTCTGTTCTCCGGATGGCCTGAAAGCAATTCCGGCATGTATGTATTGGCGCTCTTCTTCGTTCTGTTGCTGGGGGCAGCTGTTGAGGTTCTGACTATGTTACCGGCAGCTAAACCTGGAACCAGACCCATCCTTGGACCTTTCACTCAGGCTAGTGTTTACACTGTCCGAATGTGCTTTGCTTACATGGTTATGCTCTCAGTCATGTCCTACAATCTTGGAATCTTCATAGCTGCCATTGCCGGTCATGGTATCGGATTCTTCATCGTCAAGTTTCGTGCTCTGGCTAACGAAAGTCCGAACGGTATCGCTTCTAAAATTTGATAGTATAAAAGTACTTCTTGTGTTACCGGAACTTAAACCCATCTGAGTATTCATAACATAAAAGCTTTAGAGATTCAGAATTCAACTTGTAATCCTCTCTTTTCTATGCAAAAAATATGTTTCGTCCATCTTTTTTTCTGCATGTCCTGGAATAAAATCTTTTTTTTTTTTTTTTTCATTTTCATTATCAAATGCACTTAATTCTTGCTGCTGTGTCAAGTTTCTCTCTGATGATTCAACTCCGTACGGTTCTTTATTATACTTTTATGGGTATCTATGGATCTGATGAATTGTGGTTGATTTTTGAACCTTTTTTTTCCCTAATGGATTGTGAGTTGTGACACTGTGACTATCATGGCTAAGCTAATCCTCAGGAGCTCCTAAATAATTACTATGCGTCTGTTGTTAGATTAATTAAGGATGAAGGGACTAAGAGCGAAAGAGTGATTGACAATGGAAAAGAAGTTAAGCCACAAAAGATCCCATTTGTATATGGGGTCACCCAAAAAGATATAAAAAGACTCAACAAATAAACCATGGGCATTTAGTTTAGACTCTAGATTGTGGACTAATGTATGTGGACTTTCCAAATCCGGCAGCAAGATAGCGCACAAATGTCCAGAACCATTTCTTGTTAGAGTGCGTTATAATATAATAAATCCATCCCGTAATTAAATATTATATGATGTAATTAAAACTAAGCATTCAAAATTATCAATTTTTTTTATATTTTTTCTTCAATAGAAAGATAATCATTCTTCATAGTTATTATTATTATTATTATTATTATTATTATTATTGTGATAAATTTCAGTTTTGTTTGAAAAATATTTTTATTAATTGTTCAAAAAAAATAATCTTAAAAATTGTTTTACTAAAAGAAAAACTTAATAAATCGTCAAGTCCTCAGGGTTTAAGCTAACCCACGAAACAGTCAATCCTGTGTCTTTTTTCTCTGACCAAACAAAACACGGCCACATTTTCTCTGTTTTATTTTTGCCATTGATGGATCAATCATCTCTGCTAAACATTCATGTAAAGCTTCTGGGTTTTGATCTACTGTCTACAACTCCCTCTTCCACCAGCGCGTCCATTTTCTACCTCAATGGTAATCGGATCTCACGCGTCGAAATCGTGGGTGTAGTCACTTCCCGGGACCATAAACCCAACAAATTCCTCAAATTCACGCTCGACGACGGCACCGCCTCTATTACCTGCATACTCTGGCTCAACCAACTCACTTCCCCTTTTTTCGTCACCCGCCAACCGGCGACACTTCAGGTTATTTCAGACTTGGCGAAAAGCTTCGCCGCCGTTGCCCAGATTGGGAAAGTGGCCAGAGTGCGCGGCAGGATCACCAGCTATAGAGGTGACTTGCAGGTCACCGTTTCTGATATTGTGATTGAAAGGGACCCCAATGCCCAGACCCTGCATTGGCTGGATTGCATCAGCTTGGCTTGCCGTCGATACGGCGGTTAGTTCAAGTAAAAATGAAAAGCAAATTAACTAAATTAGATTGTTCCTGACTATTATTGTATAGTAAATGTGAAAGCTTTGCCCTAATATTTTGTTTGCGTCAAGTTCAAGCCTAATTGGAGTCAATGACGAAGAAGCTGTGAAAGAAACCTTTTGGGTCTGTTTGTTTCAATCTAATGGCATAATAAGAGAAATGGGCTGTTTTTTTTTTCTTTTGCGTTGTTAGATTATGAAGAAGCAGCATTGTATGAAAACAGAACGCCATTGATAAAACTATCAGAAGTCTTTGCTTTTCCTTCTATCACTCAATTCCGCAATATGGTATAAAAAATTAAAAAAATTTTATTCTTTCCCAGAAAGGCAGAAACTAATTTAGGCATCTCTACATCCACTGAAATGGATTAGATATGAACCAACAGTCACGGGTATCGAAGTCTGGTACATTTTTGAAGCCCAACAGCTGAAAAATAGTCTTGTACGTTGTACCCGCAGGCCACAAGTTGTAAAACCAAAGCCTATTCGAGGTTACAGCTTCGTGAAAATCTTGGGACTCATGCCCTTCTGGTGGCGACTTATCACTATTTTTCTGGTTTTTCAGGAGTGATCTAATCTGCTGCTCTATCTTCAGCTTGAATTTATGCAATTTCGTCTTGTTTATTGTCAAGGTCAAATGGTGTCCTTTAAATTGATTCTGAGCCTCGCTCTACTTCCTGCTCATAAATTGGTAAGAGATACATAATGAATTCCCACATTTCTACTATGTGATTAAAGGCAAAGAAAATAGCGCTAATTAACATACGTGCTTTTGCTTCTTCAGTTTCGCTAAAGCAGCTGTTATATCTGGTTCTGAGGACTTACAACTTTCATCATCTATAGTATACAGAAACAGGTTTAGAAATTGTCCAGTTTTTTACCAGATAAATGTAACTTTCACTTGGAAATCACTCCCTGCTTCCTCAAAATCTGCAGCTGCCATGTAAGCCATGCGAAGACGGTATAGAGCCTTCACATGTAAAGGGATTGCATCTAAAAACCTTGCCTGTATTCTGTTTTTTATTCTTGTTTAGCAGCTCCCAAATAACAGGTTTGGCTGTTTTGTTGGTTGGTTGAGTAACCCTTCAATTTCTAAGAAATGCCTGTTCAATGGGGAAGGGGCGGTCCTGGCTTGATTGTCTTGCACACAAATATTTGGGATATATTTAAAGATATTGTGCTTGAATACTAAACTCTTTAGCCGTTAAACCTGCAGCTTAGTGGAAGAAAGTGATGGAGCTGGCAATGAACCGCGAAGCTCTAATCAAAGATTAACAAACAGAAGAGGAAGGGAAGTCCAAGTGCTAATTGCTAAAACCCCAATTCAAGCCTGTAATGTAATTTGACATATGTTAAGTCCTTGGCTCGAAACTGTTAAGACATGACAAAAAATTTAATTACTAAATTGTCAAATTGTCCAAAGGAAGTTGACCCCCCACACCCCCCCCCCCCCCCCAAAAAAAAAAAAGTGTCCAGATGGAGTGTGTGAAAGCTGAGTATAATTGAGACATAAGCATGTAATAGATGTTTCTGTATTAGAGTACCAAAAACTGACCATTTACAGCCTACTTTGGTCTAGGTTCCATCAGCCCTCGTTCAAAGCCAGGGGGCAAATACCCCTTTGCTAATGCAATAGCTTTAAGGCAGAGACGAGATGAGATCAGATGGTTCCAAGTCAAATTTATTAATTTAGATCTCTACTCCACTCACTTGGTCAAGAGAATGGATATTGGAAGACTGCAAAAGAGAGGAAGTGACCTTAATTGTCACACGTGTTAAACTGTAACCTTACCTATACGCTTTGGTCCACTACCATCACCCCTAAATTAAACAGTTAATTAAACATCCAATGGAACACCAAGCAAGACCTTAAGCAAGTGCTCAAACAATGCAAAGTTGCTCTAGAAACAAAGCATCAGCTAAGAAAACATTAGAGAATTAACATCTAAGCAATTTTCATCTTCATTTGCGGCTTTGACCTCTTATTTATTTAAATATACTATATGATAATACTTGAAATTTTATAGTTCGTTTATTTCACAACAGATAATTTTCGTCATTTTAAAGGTGGAAAATTCTACAAGCTCAACAAGACAATGCTAAAGTTAAATGGAGCAATAAAGATCAAACCCATGTTCACGGCTCTTTCATCTTTCTGCAAAGAATGGGGATTATTGTCATGTAAAACCCATTTCTGTTTCTTTAACATTTCATTTTTCAACAAAATTCAAGCCTTATTGACCCAAAACCCACTGATTACAAAAGAGTAACACCATCCTTGTAGATTTCCCACCCCCCCCCCCCCCCCAGCACAACCAAATGAACAAAAAGCTGCTGGCTGTGCTGCTGCCTGTAACCCCATCAGCTTTCCTCAAAACTAACTATAAAAATTCTTTATTTTCACCTAACCCAAAAATACATTTCACTTTCATCAGCTGAATAACATCATCCTTTTTCTTAATCCTATGATACCAATCTAACCCCTACACTACTATTTTCCCACAACCCAAACTACAGTATTCCAATTTTCTTTCTTCTAACATTTAACTATAGTCTATTGAGCTCCCAAAAGAGAAAATTAAAAAACCGACGAAATCAGTCAACCACCAATTGAAAAGCAGAGTCAATAAGTCCACTCCTGAGGTAACCGAACTTCGTGGCTGATTCCTTGCTGAGGCCTAAATTTTCGCTGCTTCTGATTTGAAAAATAATTCCCACCACTTCGAAGCCTCAAGCCAGCATCTACAAATATAAATCACGGTTAAAAACCAAATAAACTGCACAGTAATTTACAAAGTAGAATATCAAATTAAATTGTTAAAAAGTTCTTTTACCAAAATAACAAATACATAAATCGGATTTAGGAACGTTGAAGATAGCAATAAACTTACACAAAAAAAAAAAAAAAAAGAAGCAGTAGGAGAAAGAAAACAGTTTTGGACCTTGCTTCTTGCGGGATTCAGCAGTACCAATACGGCGAGGCAAGAAAACACCAGTTCCAGCACATTCCCTTTTACCAGTTGGATTGCCCAAGTAAACAGCACGCATACCCGAACCACTTTGCGGCTGGGACTGCTGCTGCTGCTGCTGCAGAGGGGGCCATGCAGAGAGGGACAAACCCGGAGGCCTCCTATTATTACAATTCTTCGCTGTATTTTGCAGGACCACATGCTGATGCTGCTGCTTTTGTCCTCCCCAAACAGATGTGTTACGTTGTTTCATTAGCTGCTTTTGCAGCACTTGCTGAAATTGCAACATAAGGAAAAAAATAAAAAAAAAACAGCCAAATTAATAGCCTGAACGAGAAAAAAACAATCAGAACAAAGCATTTTCAGCTATGTTTTGAGGTTTTTACTTGGGTGGCCCGCAAGTTCTGGTTACAAAGAGACTGGCTAGGGTAAAAGCCAGAAAGATCGAGGTTCGGTGAGGGTTTTCTGGCTGGTGGACCCAAAGGCCCTCCGTTGTTGAATCCAACGTATGACTCTTCATTCAGTCGCAACCTTTCTACTTGCTCTGCCGCGGCGTGCAGCAGAACCCATGTTCCCGGCGACGACGAAACTCGTGATTGACAGTTTGAGGTTGCATGGCTAGACCCATGTTTGTAACCTCTCCTAAACGCACTTAGGGTCGATTCTGGAGAACTAGACAAGACCCAACCCTAGAATTCAAAACAAAAATAGAAAAAATGAAACAGTAATAAGAAAGAATCCTTAAATCAAAAACTTATTGGAGAATTGTGTTTAGTTCTTTAAACAGACCCTGGTGTTTTCAGAGGAAAACGCGCGGTCGTTTCGGCCAAAATCTTCTTCCAGAGTAGAGCGAGCCATTTGACTAGTTAACCCAACGAGGTAATCTTCTTCGTCACTCTCTGTCTCGGTAGAACCCACCACGGACTCAACTGGAGAACTTAGATCCGAATTGAACGCAAAAGGGAACTCATAGGAAAACAAAGACTTAGATTCGTCGAAAACTAATCCAAAGCCATCTTTGAGATTCTTGGGACTGTTCTTAACTTTACTCTGGTCCATAAACAAGTCATCGTCGGTTAAAAACTGACGCGGAAGCCAAAACTCACCGTCGTCTAAAACTTCCGCCATGAAACCCGAAGGAAAGAAGCAAAGAGAGTATCAAAACAAAAAAACTAAAAGGGTAAAGAGAGGATTTGATGCGCAGAGTAATGGTGTTTGTTCAGATTTAATACGCGTTTGGTTTCGCTGGGTCTGGCAGACTACGGGGCCCACCAAAAGCAAAAAAAAAAAAAACAAGCGATAAAATCTGGTAAGAGAAATGTAGATTTGTATTTGCACAACGAGAAAGTGCAAAACGATTGCAGAAAAAGGCAGGGCTAGGCTAAGCCTTCTGCTGTCGCTTACGGAGGAAGGTAACCAACACGTTCTTGCCACAGTGGGGTCCATGGAGGCGGAGTTGCAACCAGCCAGGTAAGGTCACAGAGAGTAGAACCAAGTGAGGCCACTTTGAAATGTGGAGAGCACTTGGGGCAGCAGCATGTGACAGCTGACAACGCCACACCTTTTGTTTTTTTTTGCTCTTTCTTGGGTTTTAAGTATAGCAGTTACTAGTCAGTATTCGGTGGACATTTTTATTTTGGTATTAATCTGCATTTGTGTTGATATTTATTAATTTATAATTATAAATTTATCAATATATTTTAAATATATTTATATATAATTTATTTTTTAATAATATATTATATACACATCTTTACAAAACTATATTCTCATCGCATATATATTAATACATGTAAATATAAATATTTAATATATATAAAATACAAACAAATACAAAATATTAAAAGATATAGCAAATTATTTTTAAAATCTTATTTTATTAATTTATTTTATAATTTTTTATTTAAATATTTTAAAATATCTATTTTTTATAAATAAAATAAATTAATTATAATATTAAATAGATAATTTTTAATATTATTAAAATTTAAAATTTTTATCATTTTACTCTTATATTAATATTATTAATAATTATTTTCATTATTATTTTATTTTTTTATTACTTTAAAATTCAAATACATAATTCAAAGTTAAATTTAACGATTATAATAATTAATTTAATTGTTAATTTTTTTTAACCATACCATTCATCCAAATCAACCTCAAAAGTAAAAAGCGTAATTAAATTGTAATTTACTGACTTTTTTTTTTAATGCAAGGGAGTTTGAGTTTCCATTGAGAAATCAAGGCAGTCAAGCAAAACCCAAAAAAGTGACGTGGCCGTGGAGACGCGTCAGATCAGTTAAGTCAGCAGTTGTAACTTTTTGACATGTGATTGGTCAAACTTTTTTTTTTCCTTTAGTTGCTTTGCTTACCCCGTTTGTTTCTAACGTGCGTCGTAATCTGTACCATCATTTTACGGCATGTCCTTTTCAATTTTCCCTATTTTCCGGCGTTGGACGGTGCACCTCTCGTGGACGCAACACCATTCCCTCAACCCTATTTCATACCCTTTTTCAAATCCGCCCCCACCCAGTCCATTAAATTAAAAATGAAAAAAAAAAATTGCGGTGCGGAAACAGGCGAAATGCCAACCTGTGAAGAGGGAATGCTGAAAGGGCAACATGTTCGCCGATCATTATTGCCGTTCGTTCACTAGCAAAAAAACTGAATCAAGCTTTCGTGACCTTTGCTTGCGAGGGGTAGCGCGTGAGGGTGAAATTCTCAATTAGGTCTACATGTGTCGTGCCAGACATGAACTTCTTTTGTTCCCGTAATTCCCACTCCATTTGACGAAGAAAATTCGTCAAATTGTAACTTTCACACCGAAAGATTGTAACAATAACAAAAAAAAAAAAATTGTTTTCAGAAGTAGCAATTTGTTTTGACCACTTGATTCTTGGAGGGTTTGGATTTGATTTGATTTGGATGGCCTCAATTTCATCACCGATTATTTTGATTAAAGCTTCGAAAAAAAAAAAATGATGGACGCCGCCCAAAAATATGCAGACTACAGAGCTTTGATTAGCGAGTGTTAAAAATTATCTTTCATGAGCAAATCTTGATTTTTACTAATCACAAGTCTTTCCAGCATCAATTCTTAGTGATTGCTCATTAATATCGTTACCCTTTTAAGTCTCAAGCAATGGATATGAGGAAATAAATTATAGCGTCCACTGTGGGTAAGCACGTGCATCGCTTGCTTTTTATTGTTATATTAGAAAAGTTGACACTTTTTTCAAGTGCTGTGAATTCCACAGATTCTTTAATTAGGCAGATGAACCCTATCAAAAGATTCATTGTATACATTTAAAATTATTAAAATTAAATTTTATCACCAAAATTTTATTAAAATATATATAATAAATAATATTAAAAAAATGAAGGCCATATTGACAAGCTTTTAACCTTGCCCTTTTTTCGTAGATAATTAAGTTAAAGGTGCGAGTAGACTTGATAATCAAGTACTTTGGTTGGTTTAACATGAATTCAATTAAATTTAAATATAATAATTTTTTTTTGAATCATGATTAAATTAATAAAAAATTACTTAAATTTATCTTTAAAAAATAAAAATATTTTATATAAAATTATTTTTAATATTTTTTAAATCAGAAGATGAATTAATGGATCAAGTTTGAATAATTAGATAGCTGCCCAACCATTATCACCGTCTAGAAAAAAAAAAAAAGAAGTTCAGATTTAGGAATTTCATTCAAAATAATGCTGCTATTAGGTTAGGGGACATGTATTAGTTAATGATATAAATTTTAACTACGAGAACAAAAAAAATAAAAATCATAATATTTAAATTAAAGCTTAAATGAGATTTTTTCTTTTTTCTTTTACAAATTTATAAATTTATTTGATATCCGTCTAAATTGATCTTAAAATTTTAATAAATTAAACACAGCTGTTTATTATTTAATGGTTGCCATTGGCAACTGTACTTTTGTGTGTGTGTGAAAGCAACTGAACATTTTTGCTTGCAAGATTTTTCTTTTTTATCTTCCTTTTTACTTTTTGAAGTAGTGACCATGAGAATATAAGTTCATCAATTAATAAAATAAATAAATAAATAAAAATATTTTTTTTTATTATGAAAATGAGGCGTGCACTTCGTCATGTTCATACTTAATATGTATGTGGGTAACATGTTTTTGGTATATGGAACGCAACGAAATCATCGTTGGTTGATAGTAATTTTTTTTAAAATTTTTTTGTAAGTGGCTAGTGGGAAATATTACGTCATTTCCTAATTCTAAAGACAAGTATTTTTCTCCATCTTTTTGTCAAACTAATAGAATTTTGAATTCTTCATTTTTTAATTTTTTTTAAAGAAGTTGTTCTTTTAATATGTACAATACGTATTTATTCCTTTCTTTCAAAGGTTCAAATTCTCAATTACATATATATATATATATATATATATATATATATCTTCTTATAAGATATATTCTAGTCCAAATATATATATATATATATATCATGAAGAGGGAATGAAAGAGAAAAACATTTTCATGGCATCCTCGTCATAATGGTGACACACTAATGGCACGTGGTCGGGTCATGCTGGCACAAGGAAGAGGAGCCACAAAGAACTCCATTTTTTTATCCACATCAAGACTGTCCTAAAGATGGTAGACCAAAGGATATCATATGGTTTGCAAAATGAGTAAAATAAGATAAAACTAAAATATATAGAGGATTATGCAAAATAGAAAGAAATAAAAGCAACTATCTTTCTTCGTGAGCCTGAGTTTTTTAACGTGACACTAATAATTTTTGCCGAAAATGCATGTTATGTTGTACTAACTTTTATGACACATCCAAAATGCATGTGATATTTCCTCATCATCATGAAAAAAAAATATATAGATAAAAGTAAATCTAAAGAAATAAATGAAAAAAGTGATGGTTTATTATTATCAATTATATGAGTTTGGATTGATACTAAATTTAATCGCTCCATTATATATATAGTGTAATCGAAGCCTCTCTTTATGTTACTGTTAGTACATTGTTTCTTGTAGTATACATTGTATATTAATATTAATATGGTATAGGAAATATACATTGGTTGGTCCCAGTGTTCACGTGCTTGGGAGGAATTAAGGCAATTGAATTTGATTTGAGGGCTGGAAGCAAAAATAATGAGCAACAGGAGCTCAATCCTGGCAAGACCATGGACCCAAAGACGGCTAATTCATGAGCCTGCACTTAACTAAGGTGCGATCCATTTCAACAAAACACCATGATCTGCAGATTTATCAAAAAAAAGCAAAGAAAATCTGAAAGAAAAATAAGAGGATGCATTCAAAATTTTCAAAAAGATCTTACCCAAAATTCTAAACAAAATCACAATTTTTTTGCATGAATGCTTCATTAGAAATTCAGGTTTGTTTATTATTTCTTCCTTTGACCGATAAATGGATAATACTATGTACACATACTTCATATAAATAAATTAAATATGTATGTACTTCATGTTATTACTAATTAAAA
>JBBYHM010000018.1:12429779-12445682 GCA_038381775.1 Adansonia rubrostipa | reverse complement strand
ATATATATATATGTCTATGAACTATATACGTATGTGTGTGTGTGAAAAGATCCATTTCCATTGTATTTTTTTTTTCAAGCACTTAACTTAGCAATTTGTTGAATTCCAAAGACGATTAACCATTAGACATATACCTTTTCCTTCAATCATGCTTCAAATTAAATTTACAAATGCCCATTAAATGAAAAAAAATGAAAAAGAAAAAGTAATGTTATTATAATTTACAAATAATCAACCAACGAAGCTTGGCTTTTTGGCCTTCTAACACACGTGATTAAGTCTCTTTAACAGCCACCCCCTCCACCACCGCCACCGCCGCCTCCACCTCCACCTCCACCATCAAAACCTCCTCCACCACCGCCACCACCACCTCCACCTCCACCATCAAAACCTCCACCACCTCCACCATCAAAACCTCCTCCCCAACTGCTAGACCCTGCATCACCACCGATGTCTATGTTTACATCATCTCCGCCAAAGCCATGAGACATATGACCACCTCCACCAAAGTGAAGACCACCAGCAGCACCGCCGCCACCAGTATTACTACTCCCTACGTAACCACACTGACGAAGGCAGGCGGAAATAAGCACCAAACAGAAAACTACAGAGAAAAAAATAATCGGAATTACCCAAGGTTCCATCCTCTGCTAGGATTGATTTTCTTGAAGACGAACGAGTCCTATATCCATCAACTCCTTTTATAGTTTGAAAAGACGTACGTTAGAATTAATCTCTTATCTGAACATCTTACTTTGCAAGAAAAAAAAAAGCCAAAAAGCGTGTTTGATTATATGGAATTTTTCAACAATAATAATGAAACAATTATAGAGAATTAGAGTGGCAATTACGAAACTACGTTTAAGAGTCAAAGTCAAATATAAATATTTTTGCAGTCAAATAACAAAGGCATAAATGAAGCTCGAAGGAAAGTAGCTAGTTTTTATCGTGTTTTATCGATCATTGCATGGGCGTTAGGTTGCTCCTTATTTCTCTTATGACATATATATTCCTGAATTGATTATACATTGGAGGGGTGACGGCGGCGGTGTCAGGCGGTGGGCAGAGCTTGACTGTTTCTGCCAGCATAAACGCGGCGTTTGACGCTATCTTGCAATCCGGTTTAACTTCAAAATGCGATTGACCGGGAACAATTAATGTCTCCAGAATGAATTTATTATTTTTGTTTCGATATTAGTAGGAATTTATTTTAATGTGTTGTTTAGATTTGTGATCATTTTCAAATAGTTTTTCATATACATATTACATAAATTATTTTGAAAATTTTTAATAAATATATATTATATATACATATACATTTATTTGTTTGTAAATAAATATAAATATAAATTTTTAAAATTATAAATATTTAATATCCAAAATTTTTAAATATCAAATAATTTAAGATAAATATAAAAATTTTAAAAATATATAACAATTATTATTAATTAGGTTCAGTAATATAATTTAATTAATAAGGATTATTTTTTAATGTAATTATGAAAGAAGTTATGAAAAAATATTAGAAATTAGTTAAAATATCAAATAAATGAGAAAAATTAAAAAAATCAAAATCTTGTATTAATTGGTAAGATATGGTCTGGATCGATGTGAACTAATATAGGCTAGTACGATCGTTATAGATTACTATGAAAATCAAAATGGTACAATTCTTATATCATATCGATTTTTGTTAAAAATAATAAGTACTCATTGATATCACCGGTACTAATACGTTACCAATAATACTACTTTATAGTCAATAAATTAGTTGATTTCTTTTTACTATACATTACTATTTGGCTAAGTTCAAGAGAAACTATCTCGATTTTACGGTGCTCAGTAAAAATTTTAGACTCCTCGAATAAGATCAAAAAAGTAACACACTTCTTAAAATATAAATAAAAAATAAAAAATAAGACATGTGGCGATATTTTATTAGTGTATCAAAGATAAATCCTTAATTTTATTGCTTTGATCCACCAATGTCTTAAAAGAATATTAAGGTTTTATCTACGCTCAATTATTTTGTGTTGTGGTGATGTTTTTCCTCTTTGCATGTGCATTAAGTTTGTTTTCAATAAATGAAATTTGTATTGTTCAACCAAAGAAGCAAGCAAGCCTACTACAAAATGGGGGAACAAAACTGCACCAAGCAGTATATATAGTTTATAACATGATCAGTAAGAACATCAATCACTAAAACAAAAAGAAAGTAAGCATGTCTTCTTTTAATATCAAGTTTTTTATGATCATCTTGTTAATATCATCTGAAGCAGTTGCGATATAATGTTGAGGTCGTTGTTTAGCAATTTAAGTTAATTTTGTTTTTGATGTTTACAGCAATCGATTGTGGTAACAATCATTTCAATAAACGTAAACTGCAATATAAATCGCTGATCATTTGCTGTTTTCCGTTTTGGGGAGGGAGGCATTTCCGGGAGACATATAATTCATTTAAAATGCTGTAGGATTCAATTCAACAATGAAAAAAAGAACAAATTTATTTACATTCATAGCCAAGCGAAGCACCAGAGAGATGATCTTCTGTTTATATACCACCTTAATTTACCAGATTATCAGTCGCCTCCACATCCACATCCACCTCCGCAACCGCCGCCGTCATCTCCTACACCGGATTCACATCTTCCTCCATCGCCGCCATCATCTCCTCCACCGTCAATGCCTCCTCCTCCGTCCGCATGAGTAGCATCGACATCGACTGCTACTTCTGTGGGAGATCCACAGAGGACGTTCAGAACAATGAACAGTACGAGTCCGCAGGCAAAAAATATCACCATAAATATCCAGGCTTCCATATATTCCCAAATTTAAGTTTCCCTTTCAGGCTTCAAATGGTCTTGTCTAGCAAGCACAAGCTGAAATCAAATGAGATCTCAAGTCGAGCTGGCAAGCATGAACCATTTCAACGCACGCTATGTCGTATTCCGGGTCAGCCCCATAATTTTTAACGCCATTAGTCTGCTTAAAGAAGATTATCCATTAAAGTCAACGGTGTAGCATTTTACAAGTCGTGCATGCCACCTTCTGCCCCTTTGAACTTGGCGGGAAATTCCACCATTTCACTCGGTTAAAATTGCTGTACCATGAAGATCTATTGGCTTGAAATATCCTCTAGTTCTAATATCTTATGATAGGGAATATCCGGTCAGCATCCTGTTATGTTATTGGATATTCATGATTGAAATTATAAATAATGTAGAATTTGCAGATTTGGTTTCAATAAAATAAAAATTTCAATGTAAAAAATTATGTACGATGGGATCTATATTTATGTAGTTTTCTGGCTTCTTCAGTTTATATGCACAAGCAATTCCTGCATTATTCCTTTCAATATATAACTAGAGAATTAATCATTTTGATTAGCTATAAACTTCCAAAAAAATTTGAAAATTAACTTCAAAAGTATATATGACTGGTGCAATCAGACATCTGGCAGGTGCAAAAACGGACATTAACGGTCAACATGTCCACCTAGCATCCTGAAAAGTGAAATATGGACATAGCTTCTTTTATGTTTGTCCAGATCTAATGAAACCTCTGAGCCAATATGTGTTGTGACATGCAACCATGATTGCGTTTTCCAAAGGCTGTGATCATTCTTCCTATTTGTTTTAACGTTGCCTCTTAGACAATTCATTCTTTTATTCTCTTCGTTTAATGGAGTAATTATTTGTGGTTAAGATATTGCAAGGAGACATGGACAGATCAAATTAAGCATGTTTAGCACCAAGCTGACTGACTAGTCATCTATACGGAGATCTCAAATCTAGAGCCTGCATAGCAGATCTACATTCTATGGGTACGTAGGTGCCATCCTGTCTCAGCGATAGTTCATTTTTCTTATAAAACTGAAGCTGTCAAAAAAATGAAAATTTTCACAAATTTTGTTCCAACGTGAGATTTTATATAATTAAATCACTTGTCATTTGTTAGAAATATGTAAGCTAAGCATCTCCTATATACAGCAACCCCACCAAAACCCAGGCTGGATTAATATTTCAGACCCCACCTTATCACCATTTTCTCAGAAAAAAAAATGAAACTTTTATTTAACTTTGATCCCCCAGTTTAAAATGTTTCAAAGCAAAAGGAACTAAATTCTTCAGGTTCTAAAGCAGAAGACAGTTCTGAATAAGAAAATTCATGAGAGTTAGAACACCAAAAAAAAAATCTCAAAAATTCCTAATCCACTGAATTCAGAAATTCCATGCAACTATATAAACATATCAGTAAAAAGATCACCCAAAATCAACTCATGTTATATACACCAGACATTCTTCTAGAGGCATCTAAATTAATGGATGTATATAGGGGGAAAACAAAAGAGAAGAAGGGTGAAATGAATGCATGAAAGTAAGCTCTGTTATAAGATGGAAACCACCATCACACACCGGCATATCCTTCGTCACAAGAACAGCTGCAGCCGCTGCTGCTGCTGCTTTTATCGCCGTGTTGGCGTGGTTGTGTGCTGAGGCAACAGCAAATCAGACCTATCAATAACATGAAACCCCAAGCTGATGCTAAAGCTTGTTCCCAATTCAGGTAATCCTCCGTAGTTTTTTCCTTTTAGTCCAACTATTTGTTCCTTCCCTGCCAGTCTTCTGCTCATTATCTCACTTCACTGACAAGTTTAGTTCTTGTTCCCCACTACAAAAATTTTGTAACATTACTTTGCTGTTTTGTGTACAAAACAAGTGTCTGTTGGTCGCTTTGCTTTGCCTATCCAGAAAAGAGAAAACTAGTGCACATGGATTAAGCCTTAAAGGTAGCCAATGCATCATGGGCCAGCCTGTGAATTTAACCCGTAGCTAAAAGGTTTATTTTGGTTGTCACTGTCAATTAGGAAAACGGCATTTACGTGCTGCATTTCTTTACTCTGTATTTCAGATACTGTCGAATATGTATACGTAGATATATATATATATATATATATATATAATAGTATTATTATTAACACTATAATAGGTATACCAGGTTTCTCGTAATCACGTTAGCATTTGATAATGGCTATTGCAATGGACCAAAGAAAGATCTATAAAAAGAAAACTTAGTACACAACTTGCTCTACAAATCCAACCCTTCTTTAGAAGATCAAATCTAACCAACAAAAGCCTAATTTATTGTTTAGATCACGCGAATACCAATAGATATATTCCTCGGCAAAAGTTAAGCTTTTAAATGAACAAAACACAGTACTGCATCTTTCCTCCACGCCCACCGGACTGATGATTCATAACATTGTTTATAAATGGCGAAGGATCACGAGTCATCATAACTAGCAATTTTTTTTTTTTTTTGGGATAAGTATAACTAGCAAAAATTATGTAACCTCAAAACGACAAAAATCGATTTAGAAAAAATAAAAACAAAACTTCCAGGCTATGAATTCACTCAAAGTGGCATAAAACTGGATTCAGACCGTCACCATATATCCTTATAAAAATAATTCCCGACACTCTTTCGAAAGGCACGAAGTTTACACCATCTTAGCAATAAATTCACACTAGGAAACTACCACAAGTAACTATGATAACTAACTGCTTAATTAAGTTCTGCATGTCTTTTTGTTCTTTTTCATTCTCAAAGGAAGGGTAGGAGTAAAAATATTTTCCACTATCTCTCCAACAAGGAGTAAAGACAAATGGTCTGCTTTACAGAAACAAAGAGGTACCGATAATTTACGCCTCGTCCGTTATAGGGAAAGGTTAGCAGACAGCCTTCATCTCAATCCAGTGAAAGAAATTGTTTTTTAGAAACATTGACAGCAGCCATGTAACCTTATACTAACAAGCTGTACGAGTTTCAAATCATCAGAACCATCACTGCCTGAAACCAAAGACAGCAGTAAAAATCAGAATCATGAAATGAAACAGCACCTATCCTCCCTTACGCTTAAGCCAAACAGCCCACATAGCAGAGGCAGGCTACAAGTCAGATATAAAAGGATTTACATTCACGAAGATAAAGGTTGAAGGTAAAAGTTATAAGAGAAACATATAGCAGAGTTCAGAAACGATAAAATAAATAACAACTACCACCCAGCACCATTGCAACAAAATTTTGAAGCGGTCCCCCCATGTTTTACTAAATCAAATGCTCAAGAGCCAAAAGTAACTCATATGTATATCTCTATTCCATGCACATTTGAGAAAATAAATTGTTCTATCAACTAGCATTTAACCCTAGAGTAAAAAATGACATTTCAGTCATAGAGTTACCATATTCAGATGGAAATAAAGCACTAAATGCTACTTACAGATACTTAGTAACCAGTAACACTATATAGAGAAGGTTTCACAACATCATGCATTTGTGGACAACAGAACACAAACAAATCAAAGACTTTAGGAGAGATACCACTATGATACAGTAGATGTCATGATAGTGAAACAGAAAACTACAATCATGGAATACATAAGAATAGCATGTGAATATGTACAATATTCTAAAATCAAGGTGAATTTAGTCAACAGATTAACCACTGAAAACTAGAGAAGTAAAACAAAAATAACACTGTAAACTCCTAATCAACGTAAAACCTCAATAAAATATATATATATATATGGAAAAAAAGGCCAAAGAAACGAAAACCAGTATAACATTGGATGCAGAAACACTTACATGCTACAAACTATATGAACTACAGCTCGCTGTAGTTGCGCCAAACTGCACGAAATTCCTCACGGAAAGTGTTGAGACGTGCCTTCAGGTTAGGTGTTCTAAAACTTGCATGGAGGACAGTAGCTGCGAGAGAGAGAGAGAGAGAGAGAGATGAAAAAAATGACATCCTAAGGGGGAAAATGAAGGGGAAAAAGGACATAAGGAGATAACTTACCAAGAAGTGCAATGGCAAGTGCCCAGAGCACAGTCAAGAGACTACAGGATACATACCAAAGGATGAAACTCACTGCAAAAAGAATGGTAAACTTAGTTGCTTTCTGCACGACATTGGATGACAAACAGATTGGTTCTGCTTTATTAAGAAAGAAAACATTTCTCAAACATATTGATACCAGTAGAGAATACGAGGACAAACACCCATCGAGGCCGACCACATATGTGAATTGCTCTTTTAGCTGATGGACGACCACGAATAACAGGTCTGACAATAATGAAAAAGTTAATAACCAAATCAAGAACATAGAGTCTGCAGACACAAAAATAAGTAATCAAAACCTACGTCAGAGGGGGCCTCATCTTAGCTGCTAAATGTGGAGAGAATTGCCTCACAGTTCTTGTCACCTTCTCACTAAAAGTAGTAGCAAAGCTGCACAAAAAAAATGTTATAAACATGAATCAGAAACTGAATCTAACCATATGTTAACCTTCAATATTAGGGCTCGTCCATCCATTTCAAAGAAACATTCAAAATAACCTCAGTGACTTGAAATTCAGAACATGAAACAAAGAGGTCTAACATAGCTTACCTATCATTCAGAAAAGCAATGCTAACCGCTGTTAGAATCGCAGCTAAAATAGCAACCGGTCTCCTCAGGAATCCCAAACCTACAATTATTTTTAATTATAAATAAAAATACATGTAATGAAAATAAACCCAAGCGCCACCGTTGGTTTTGTCGACTTACCAAGAATGAAAACAATCATAATGAAATAATTGGTCCGATAGCTGCCAAAAGAAAGAAAGACATAAGCTTCAAGTAAGAAGCTGAAAGAAATGAAGTACTTGATCTAATATTTGCAAAAGCACATTCACGATCAACATTCAAGAATTTTCTACTTTTTGGGAACAATTTTCTCTTCTCTTCTCGGCAAACAAAGATCAAGATTCAAACTGATTCGAATTAAAGAAAAAGTAAAATAAAAGATTAAAGAAAAATTTACTAGTAGAGATTGCATTTGAGGCGGCTGTTCCATTTGGCGTATGATCGGGGGACGGTGAAACGAGAGAAGAATTCGGACAGAGGTCGTGGCGGTGATGACCAGTCGACTTCACGAAGCGCGTCGATCAGATCCTCTGTGGTTACGTTTCCCCAATCCATTCGATTAGATTATGTTCGATCCTCTTTTCTTCACTATACGGAACCCTAGAAATTTAAAAAAATAGCAATGGAAGAAGGAAATTTTTACGAGGAAATGAAAATGAGGGAAACGAAATCGAGAATATTTGGAAGGCGTTCCTTTGGAGAATTTTTTTGGACAAAAGGAAAAATGCTTAAACCGGAAGGAATTAGGAACCTTCTTTCTTAACTTCTACGAATAAAAAGCGACAATAAAAATAAAACAAGTGTCTGAGCCTGGGTTCGAACCGGGGACCTCTAGTGTGTGAGACTAGCGTGATAACCAACTACACCACCCAGACGATTGATCTAGCAAAAAATCATCTCATTACTTCTCCAAGCACACACAAACCAAAAATCAGTACTTTTTTTTAATGAAATTTGCTTCATGATTATGTTTTGTTTGATTTAATTTATACTTTTATTTGTATATATATTTTCTAACTAAATAAAAAATAAAAAAAATATGATAAAATTATTATAAAATTGTAAAATTCCAATCATAATATATTAGATTATAATTTTTTATACTATAATAAAATTAAAAGATTAATAAATATTGTTTTTTGTTGTTATATCTTAAAAGTATATATTAACTTTTCAATTTAACTTTGTGGAAACTAAAATTTTGTATTGAATAATTTCTCTTAAAATAATAAGAAGATATATATAGGTTCCAGAAAAACAAATCCGTCTTTTTATCCCTTTTCGGGTTTCTAATTTTTCACGCTTTAATTGGGGGTTTCGCAGAAGCAACAAAATCACCACACGCTAATCCAAGATTAGTCGCTTACTAATCACAATTAAGATCTCCATAATTGAATAGATAAGAGTAAACAGAATCCCAATTTAAAGAAGAAAAAAAAAACATTAAACCAGAGCTCCATTAAAAAAAAACATTAAGCTCATCCATCCTCCCTTTTCTCTGTCATCGTCACCGTGTTATCTTTAGATGGCCAATTAGAAATCCTGTAAGAATACGGGTTGAATCTTCGCAAAGGATCCAAATTCCATTGTCGGATACTATAATATTTAAGCTTAAAATTGCGGCGTCGGTTCCTAGGTTTTCTTTTTTTTTTTTTTTCCCAGGGTCGTCTGTAATGGCTCAAGCAACGGGGAGGGGAAGAGTGTTAGGGGAGTATTTAGTCGGCCGGCAAATCGGGTCGGGTTCGTTCTCGATTGTTTGGCATGCGAGGCATCGAATTCATGGAACCGAAGTGGCGATAAAAGAGATCGTAATGGGTCGACTCAATAAGAAGTTGCAGGAAAGTTTGATGTCGGAGATCGTTATTTTGAAGAGAATTAATCATCCTAATATTATTCGACTGCATGATATTATTGAGGTTCGTTTATTCTTTTTTTTTTAAAAAAAAAAATTGTTTCCTTTTACTATTAGTTTTTAGGACTGGTTTGGATGCTGAGAAAGTAGAGAAAGAAGTGGAGGAAACGGAGCAGTTTGAATTTGTTGTTAGAAATTGAGCTGATGAAGTAAGATAGAGAATTTAATGTTATTTATTTCGATGGAAAGTTTCCCCACCCCCTCTAAGGAAAATAATAAAAGAACATAGAATTTGAATTTTTTTTTTTAACTGAAGATATTTTAATATGCGGTATAGAGAGCGTTTAGAATCTATTTTTGATCGGAAATTTTTGCAGACTTTCCATTGAAAGGGAGTTTTTTGGTCATAGAAGCAGAGAATTAATGAAGATTAGAACTTTGAGTCGATCTGTCTAATGTGTTTGCATTAATCTCTATGGCGTTGAGAGTTCCCAATTTGAAAGACCAAGAATTGAGTTAAATTTTACTTTGATTTCTCTTTGCTTTACAGCGACTTACTGTGTAGGACCAAAAACTGAAAAATTTTTGCTAAATTGGCTGTGGTCAAGGGAAACTAAATTTATAAGCTAATTGTCGTGTAGGTGTTTGTGAAGCACACCAGCTTAGGGCTCTTTTTGTGTATATCTAAATCTTTTTCTTCCTTCTGAAGTAGTTATATGCTTTTGCCCTTCAGGTCCATGGACTGGATGGAGTTTTTAATCAATGGTTTTCATAGTTGCAATTTTGCTTTATCGCTTGGAAGCTTGGAATGGCATTTTGCTACTTCTCATTAGATCTTTTGTAAATTTAGGTCATCCAAAAAATGTCACTGATAATATACTTTTATATGAAATGAAATTTGTTTGAGATGATGCTGGTATGACATGTCAGATTTGTCTTTTAGTTCCACTTGTTATATGAGTAATTATATGATTTAATCCTGTTTTAATTTTGGTTTCTATGCGTATGCTTAGGTTCCTGGAAAGGTACATCTTGTATTAGAGTACTGCAAGGGTGGTGATCTTTCTATGTATGTTACACGCCACGGAAGTGTCCCTGAGGCAACTGCAAAGCATTTCATGCAACAGCTAGGTATGGTACAAACCATTATTCTTTTTCTTTATCCATTGAATTTCAGTTTCTCAGAGCTCCTATAACCATGTTCTTGCAGCGGCAGGCCTCCAAGTTCTCCGTGACAATAATCTTATACATCGGGATCTAAAGCCTCAGGTTCAGTTTATTCTATTTGGGACAAGTTTGAATTTTGATCTAATTTTTTGGCTACTTATGTCTGTGAGCAAAGAAGCATGCCCATTAAAAAGGTCATATTATTGTCTTTCTGTAATTGTAATCAAATAGGACTAACATGTAAGAGATGTCACCTTCCCCCCCCCTCTTAATCGGGTTTGCTTTTTAACCATATTATTGAATGTGATGAAGTTGTATATGTTGGTAGATTTGCATTTTAAAATAGGTTCGCATTGTTGAAAGACAACCTTTGTTTATACCAGTCTTGTCCATGCTGTGAAGTTTTCTTTGAATATTCTCTTTGTAATGTTGTTTTTTTTTACAGAACCTTCTTCTCTCAACAAATGACACCAATGCAGTTTTAAAGATTGCTGACTTTGGATTTGCAAGGTAAATGATCACATTGAACCGCCTACTTATGTTTTGCTTATTCCCTTTCTCTCTTTCCATTTTTTATTAAGGAATCTCAGTGAGTTAAAAGTACACTTCCATCCTTCTAGTCCTATGCATTATCCGTGGCTGTTTAAATTGGGCTTCATGTTTGGTTGTTGATACTACAACTTGAGACCACCCATCTTCTTTAATAGTCTGTATTATCTAGCTTTAAATGGTTTGAGAATGGCCTCAATTCTCAAAATTTATATGGTATCATCTTAGGGCATGACCACTGCATATATTGGTGCTCAACATAGTGAAGAATGGAAACTGAGGCTTCCGGAAAACATGAAATGTTTGGGATTAGTAGCTAATAGAACCATAGCTGCAATGGCCCAGTGTAGTTGATTTAATTGCCGATATTAATCCTTTCTCACTTGGAGTTCTGTACAAAATGGAAGATCTTTTGCATTTGCAACCCCATGATGTCATTTTGCAATTAAAATAAAGTTTGTTTGTTTATATAAACCTTAATTACGGACAGAGAGAAAGAAGATGAAAACGATATACCAGTAGTATTAACCGTGCTGTGCACCTATGGTTGGCCAATGAATTCAATAGTTAGAACGTTACAGTTCTGTTTTGGCAGATCTCTGCAACCTAGGGGCCTTGCTGAAACATTATGTGGTTCACCTCTTTACATGGCTCCGGAGATAATGCAATTGCAGAAGTATGATGCAAAGGTGATAGTTACTCCCTAAACAAGACAAGACTCCTCTTGCTCTTTTCATTAATACCTAAAAATACTGCCTACTAACTTGAAATTAATACGCAGGCAGATCTCTGGAGTGTTGGTGCCATTTTATTCCAGCTTGTTACTGGGAAAACTCCATTTACTGGAAACAATCAAATACAGGTTTAATGACTTTTAACTTTTTTGTTTGTGTAAAATGGTCCCTAGGTTTCTTGAATTTTTCTAACTTTAGGCTTGCAATTAATCACCTGAGTTGAACCAGTGATTATTTTGGTGCCTTTGCAATTCTGTTGATCTTTTTTCCCCCTCCATATCCGGTATTTGCAGTTGCTGCAGAACATTTTGAAATCAACTAAGTTGCATTTCCCTGCAGAAAACAATTATTTGACAGCTAATTGCAAAGATTTATGTCAAAAATTGCTGCGTCGTAATCCAGGTATTCCACAAATGTAGATTAAATTACAAACTTCTGACATATACAGTTCAATTATTTGCTGACATATTAGAGATCAAAACAACCATTTTACTGTTAGATGCTATTTTATTCTAGGAAGATGACAATTCCCAAAATTAGAGGTATATGAAAGAACACTCTGATTCCTAGGTTTAACCCTCAATCGGATTTGTAACTATTGTTTTTCTCTATTTCTTTTGGCTTGCACTTTTACACTTTGATGTTTTATTCACGAATGACTTCACCCACTTATTTGTCAAGTGAGCTTACAATAACTAGTGTAAAGTAATAGTCTTTACATGCTAGGCGATGCAGGAAAATGATGCTAAGATTAAGCTTTAGCTGGTTTGTCTAGACAATGAACGGAGAACCACAGGAGTCATGTTTCATTCATCAATGCTATCAATTTATTTTGAGTGCTGAGCAGTTCTTATTTCTATTCTTGCCCTCATTCTTGCTGTTCTCTTTATCCTTGTATTTGCAGTGGAACGTTTAACATTTGAGGAGTTCTTTAACCACCCATTTCTTTCTCAGGGCGAAGCAGACAAATCGTTGAGGTAAATGAGGAAATGATTGTTATTATCATCTTGCCTTGATATACGATAGCCTTTCGGTTCCAAAATAATGAAACTTTGTGTGATATGCAGGAGTCAGAGATTTTCAAGGGCTGGTTATCCTGTTTCTGAAAGCAGTCCTGTAAGGAATACTGAGGAAAGCTTTCTGGAGGACTGTCTTCCTTTCTTTCTGGACGATGATTCTAGTGGTCCTGATGGTAGCCCTTCCATCGCAAAGAAGAGGTCCCCAATGAAATCTGCCTATGGAATTTCTACCAATGCAAAAGATACTAGAGAAGCAACATCTAATCCTTTGAATGAAGCGGATTTTACATCCAACTACCGTGGTACAAGACATAAATTGGAAAATACTAGTTTTAGAATTGAAAGCCGCAAGTTTTCAGCTGAAACTCTGCATGAACCTTACAAATCCATGGATCAAAGATCTGTGAATACTAGTTCAAGAGGTACCAGCAATGTTATATGTTCCATTTCTCTTTATGATCTAGTTCCCAAGATGTCTTGCTAAGTATGTATGTTCGAGGCAATTTTCATGTTTTGGATAACATGTCCAGTTTAACTGCCTCTCTGCATTGTTTCCACAGTTGGGGAGTTACTGGAGTTGATTGACCACGATTATGTTCTTGTGTCTGGACCTCCCATGGATATGTCATCTTCTTCAGCCAGCACTTCCATGCCAAACCATATTCCATACAAATCTGAGAGTCCTCCACCAGTACCCGTTTTCAATAACACTGCATCAACAGCCCCCGTGCCAGTCATTGGTAACTCTGATGTCAACATCTCTCATGTAGGAAGCTTGGAACGTCAAAGCTCTGCCCCTGGGACTTCTCAAGGATCCGTGGATATTGGAGATACTCTGGAACAGCCATCATCCCATTGCATGACAAGGATAAAGTCATTACAGCAGTGTGCATCTGCAATTACGGAATTAGTGCATGAAAAGGTTAGTCCATAGAACACCTATTGTAAATGCGTCATGCAGAGTAAGAAAACAGCATCCCTCTCTTTCCTTTTATTCTTCCCCATGCTTATATGCTTAAGAGCAATTTAACCAATGACCAGTCTCATTTTGTACTCATTGTTGTGTGTCTGGACTCTGGAACATTTGATTGGATCTCTTGGAGGGACCTTAGCATCGTCTACTAATTTAAATTGATGCCCATATATGCTCACACGAGGCAATTAGTTAATGAGTGATCTCATTGCATCCTTTTGGGTCATATTATTTGGCAAATTTTGCATGATTGAAGTATACGTATACAGCTTCAACATTTAGACTGTCTACCTTTTTCCATTTTATGCTGCTGTTACTTTTGGGTCAGTAAGGTTCTTGCAATAGTAGAATATTTTAAATGATACGACTCAGAGACACTCCCAATGTTGGTCACTGTTGCTTCTATGGTACATCTTTCTAGCTAGGTTCTCTTGGTATTTTCTTTTGCTACCACAAAGTTTATTGAGGTTATTTTATATATAACATTATCATGGTTTGCTGATAGATTGAGGCAGGTAGACAACTCGAAGCATTCTCAATCCAGCTTGTGATTCTTGCAATTTGGAAGCAAGCATTGCATATTTGCCATACCGAGGCTGCTTCAGCTATGGAAGGAAGTCCAAGCCAAGAGACAAGCAGATTGAGGAGTGCCAGCAAGAAGCATAGATCATCTGATATGGTAGAATGTCAGGATATTGTCAGCACTGAAGGGCCAGAGGATATATCCTCTGAGATAGAGAGGGAATTTCTCCGGGAAGTTGACCATGCTGACGAACTTGTCAAAGTTATTGAGCCTGGTAAGCCTTTGATAATTATTACTCCCTGGATCAATATTTGTTGTTCCACTTTGAAATTGCTCAAACAATAAGAAATCAACTACATGCATGCGAAAATTATTGTTAATGTGTACAATGTCAGCCTTGTGTCTTCATTCGATTAATTTAAGGTTCGAAGTTCGTATTTTGTCATCATGATTGCAGGAAGTACAGAGATGCCTGATGCAATGGAGATAATATTTCAGGCCGCCCTTGCCTTGGGAAGACACGGGGGAGTGAGTCTTTTCTTCTCACCTTGATATCATTCATGTGCCTAAACTGTATTCATCTACCTATCTAATTTAGAATATAGATCAAGCCAAGGTAGTTATATATTTGATGAATGCCATGAAAGTTTTCTTTGAATCAAGGTGATAGAAGATTAAAGTAAACTTATTATCAGCTAAAAAAGTGTCCTGGATGTGTGTTTTGCAGGTTGATGAGCTCATGGGTGATATGGAAAGTGCAGCTTTATTGTATTCAAAGGCAGGGCGTTTATTAGTCTTCCTTCTAGTCGAAGCACCGTCCCTGATTCTGAATCCTCCATTTTCCCTTACAAACTCGGATCGGTGTAGACTTCGAACTTACATTGATTTTCTTAGAAACAGGCAGAGTTACTCAAGATCTCAGATGATGGCTGTTCTCAAGTGCAAGGATCAGCCATAAGGGTTTTAATCGTTCGATTCTTTAACTCCTGCTCCTCCTGATGAATTTACCCTGTTTCATTGTGTAAAAAAATTATTTATTTGTACAGTTAACAGTTATTCTTTTTAGTAACAGGGAATTGGGGGGGGGGGAGGGGTGTTAACACGGGTCAACTGTACCCTGTTTGGATGTTGTAATATTCTCATTTCTGACATTAATGAATTGTTATGCTAGATGTGCAATCACTCTCCGCTTGTTTTTTTTTTTTTTCTCATTTTTTTTTTCAAAATACAATTTTTAATACTAAAAAGCCATGTCAACGTCATTGCGAATGACCCCGCGTAAAAAAAAAAACTATATATATGGTGTCGTGAAAGATCAAAGACCGAGTTAATTTCCGAAAAAGATAAAACAGCTATAAGGTGTGGTGAAAGACGGGTTAATTTTCATCTGTGGTATTTCTAGACAGAGATCTGGAGACGAACAAGTCTAACTACCAGCTCCGTGCTAGATAGTATAGAGCAATTGTGATATTTATCTGCTTCACTCAGTTTTATTTTGTTAATTGAAATTATTATTTTATTTTTAAATATTTAATTTTTAAGAAAAAAATATGATAATTATATTTTAATATTTTTTATAATGTTGCTGTATATTTTATTATTTTGTATTTAGATATG
>JBBYHM010000018.1:12412192-12429679 GCA_038381775.1 Adansonia rubrostipa | reverse complement strand
GAAAATGACCAAAAAAAATGACAAGCTTCAACCTACGTTATTAGCTTCCCTGGCAGACGCTATTAAAGATAAATGGACGAGGTCTTGCTTGTTAACGTCTCATGGACAGAGTACTCTTTCGAAAGCAATATAATACCTACATTCAACTTAGAAATATCAATTTTAAAGAATCCGAGTTATTTTGAAGATGTGTTTTACAGCAGTACTTAGTTGAAACAGGGATGAGAAATAATCAATAGCCTTCATCCTTCTTTAAAACGATGACAATGATTCATGTGAGCTGGCACACTGAATGACAAAGGTGCAACACGAAAACAGTGAAAACGGTGGATTTTGAATATTACGGAATTCCTGCACATTCCAAGGCCGGGCCTGACTTTGATGGCCCCAAAATTTTTATTTTCTATCCTGTAAATTATAAATTTATACAAGAATTTTACACCAATAGTCTATGCCGATAGACATTTTTCTAAAAGAAAATATGCACCGCAATTTAATGGCATAGACCTTACACTGTAAAAGAGGAGCAATCAACTTGCATTCTGGTATTAAATAGTGGCTTTTATCCGTGAAACTTCGCTAGTATAAATATATTATCCAATTAAATAATGGCCGGAAAGCTTTTTCTCTTTTAACAGTTTTCAACCGACAAAATCATGCAAAAGCTGCCCTCCAATGACATCCCTTCCAAAATGCCGATTCTGTGCTTCAAAACCACCGATGACATACCCCTCACTGCTTAGGCCAAGGCCGAAATGCTGAGCTGCATTCAAGGGAAATGGCTCGGATAAGCTAATACCATTATTCTGATGAAGACCCAGTGTTAAGGAGACACCACTACTTCCGCCTGCCATGCTGACACCAACACCAGCATGTGGATGGCTTGACAAGCTGTTGTACGAGAAGTTGAGAGGTTCGCTTCCCACAGGTATATCAGGAAGTTCACTTCTAGTGCGCTTGGATGGGGTATCTTGAACCTTTTGAGTGGAGGTAGATGGATTGTCAGGCACCAGAGAATTTGCTGAAGACAAATGATCACTTGACTTGTTGGCATTTCGGTCCTCCTTTTGCGAAATTTTTTGAGATTGTTGTTCAAGCATGTGTATTTCTTCAACCATTGGCTTCCAAAGCCTTACTCTTGCATTAATAAACCAATTTGACACCTGGTTCACGGGTAAGTTTTCAAAGTTAATTTGAGAACGTCTCCTAATTTGATGTTGCAAACAATTGCTAATTTTCCAGGAAGCATTAATGTTTGCCAAATGATACTACAAAAGAATGTAGGAATGATGATAAATGGCATACCTGGCTACGTGATAGACCAGTTTGTTTTGCCAACATTAGCTTGTCTGTGTCAGTCGGATAACTGAAACATAGAACACAAAAGTTTTTTTTTTTTTTTTTTTAAAGAAAACCAATAAATTCCCAATAACATGTATATTTATGCAATTCAGGTACTTACGGGTGTAGAAAGTGTTCAAATAGCCATGCTCGAAGTACACTTACAGCACGCTCAGGAAGGCCTCGTTGAGGCCGCCAAACAGGTTGGTGCTCAAGGAACCCAGAGTTATGAACAGCTCGGTTATAAAGGCTTCTGTCAGTGCTTCCAAACATTGGACCTTCATCTTTTCCAGGGCTTGTCTGAGCATGCGGTTTATTAGTGAACTGAAGCTGGTCGGTGATCGCATTCTTCAAGCACCTGAAATGTTTAGACATTGCTTTCAAAGCCAAGTTTGCATATGGAGCTGCATTGCCCAGTCCAGCAACATATTCAAATGATACAACTACAGCTTGCATCTGTTGATAGTATTGCCTGTAGCTCCTGTAAACCTAACAAAGATAAAGATGGTTAGCAAGTTGCAAAGTGTGCATGATGATGAAAAAAAAAATAATTCCATTAAGATAAAAGGTAACTAAATTATTAACAGAAGAAACCGACTCTAGAATCACTGTAACACATTCAAAGCTCTGGTACACGAATTTTCAGATGAAAACATTGTTGCAAAACTTGGATAATAGCATCCAGTAAAAAAAAAAAATTATATTAACATTTAATATTCACTTCCCTATATCCATAAAATCAGGGGGAAAAAAAAGTCCCTGTGACTTACATACAGTAACGGAAATTGAACCTTTAATAACGCCAAATCGAAGTGTAAATTTTGGATCACACACCTAAACAAACACAGATCAGACAAGCTGCAGCTCGATGCCCCTAGTTGGGACAACAGCATAATTTCAAAAGGACAAATAATAAGGCCATGAGGTAATCATAATCCTTATTTTAATGTTAACTTATTTTTTCATAAGATCAACTACCCAAACAATTTCTTTTAAGAAGAGAAGAGCAACATGTAGGACTAGTAGAAACTACAGTCAGTCCACCTATGATATCATTATTACTTAATTTTGTCCAAGACGCACCAAAAAATTGCACACCAAAAGCCGGAATCAATAGATCTTATTCACCAGCTCCAACGCATCATATCAAGTGGTTTTATTAGCTACTTGTAATAGGAAATGAGAACATGAGGGGCACATATTTTGGGGTTACAAGTTAAGAGTGAAACCAAGCAAAATACGTATTGGAAAGAAAAAAATCTCAGGACGCTAAGGTTACTGTTTTACAAGGACAATGGTTCCAGTTTTGTGATCTAGAGCTTTACAGGACATTATTACCCAACATATTGCCCCATGTGGAATTCAATGACATGAACCTTTTATTATGGTAGACAGCCAAAGCATCCGAAAGGATATACTATAGTGCATCCTTATTAAAACCCTCTTTATGCTACCCTCTCACTTCCCTTAAAAAGGAGGAAAATAAAGGTTAGCATGACGTTATAAGAGATGGAAATTTATTCAAACTCTGAATTTTGTTCCCCACATTTACAACATGCAATTACTCGTCTTTTCTATCTATGTCCCAACTGACAGAGACAATCAAATATACACCTTGATTAGGTAGAGTTTTAAATGAATTTGGAGAAAACACATCCTTAAAGGAAAGACTGGATGATATTTAAAGTGCATCAAGCCAAAAACACAAAGAAAACATTTATAAGACCAGTCAATAACAAAATCACATAATACAAAAGTTATCACATTACAGAAAGATCATTCCCCCTTGACTCTCAGAAATCATTTAGAATTATTCAACAAGCAAAGCTAAAAAAAAAATAAATATAAAAAAAAAAAAAGGCACTCCGAACCCTTCCGTTATCATAGAATTAAGTTTGATGAAGCTACTCTCTTTGGGCCTGACCAAAATATGGATCTCTCTAAACTTAAAAAATCACAATTATTATTTTGAAAAGTAGCATATCGAAATATTTAAAGCAATGCAATCGCGTATAATTCCTGATAATAAGCATTCCAAGGAAACTAATTAATTTATTCAATTCCATTCCATCCCTAACTCTTAAAAATAGTACTAGATATAAAGTGGAGCACTTGCTACAACATAAGGGAATCAGTTCATCTACATATATATTCTATTTCTTTAGCACCAAAACACAATATTCACCTGTTAGCTGGTACTAGTATTATCGTAATTAAATTCAGCTAAAGACGTTGTGATCTACTCATCTTGTCTTGTGTAGGCTTGGAATAATCAATTATGCTTTCCGCAAACTTTTTTTTCTGGAGTATAAATCTTTTCAAATGGATTCCTTCAATCACTTTAAAAGCACATTAAGCCCAAAACTTGGCAACATTGTCACTTATTAGAACCCTGTCTATGGTTGTCAGGCACTTTATAACACTATATAGTCTTCGTGCATATATTCCCACTTATCACCTTTACATAAAAAGATTATTTTTGTGATCATCGAGGCCATTCATCAAATACAAGAATCTAATTCACATAGTATTCAATCGAGGAAAAGCTTTAAACTGCTGAGAAAACTTTCATTTCATAAAAAATGGCCGAAGATGGTATAATTTACAGCCAATTATGCATGCAATACCCCAGATTGCATGTTGGTTCGAGAACTGACTAAACGTAAAGCCATTAAAGAGTATCTGACATTGTTTATTTTAATAATGGATGATGCTTCTACAGTGACAAATGCTATCGGGTTTCATAAAAAACCATCTCCAAGGAAGATTTAAAGGGGTTAAGGACACGGATCCAAATAACACTTCAATATCAATATACTACCGTTTTAAGGCTAACTTTGCAGAAAAGAAAATCAGGACAGCAAAACCAAGAAAACCCCAAAAAAAAGTACAAAAAATATGAATTGCATGTCGGAAGCAAAACTCAAGAATTATTCATATCAAAGTCCAATTCAGAAGAAATGCAAATGAGAAACCAGCATTTTGACATTAGAGAAGCGAACCTCGTCAAGCATTGAAATTAGCCTCGACTTCTTTCTTCTACTCTCACTACCATCTCCCCCACCAAGAGGATCATCAAAAAATCCAGCGGCACTCAAATTCTGCGATGGAGGCTCCATCAAAGAAGAATCGGGAGTGAGTTTTTCGGCATAAATTCCCCTACCCACATCGCTAAGCTCTTCTAATAACTGCTGTGCGGGCCTCAAAAACCTCGATTCCTTCAAAATCGAAGCATAACCCGTGAAAGGCCCGAGAGGAACCGAGCCCCTGGAGACCTCATTCGACGTAGAAGTGCTAGCACCAATAATGCTTGGAACCACATATCCAGTGGCAGTAACCTTATCACTGTAGATAGTAGACTCGTATCTTTCTAGATTTAGCTCCAACGGAAGATTGTTTTGGTGGGTATTATGAGAAGATAAAGAAAGAGACAAGGCTTGACCAGTGGCACCATACTCATGATTCAAAGACAAAGGTTCAGGTCTATGAACCACAACTTGACCACCACTATTATATGACTGGCCAAAATCTCTGAGGTTTTCAAGGTTTTGCGGGGTGTAAAGAAAAGGATGGTTATTCATGTCTTGAATCGAGCTAGGGTTCACGGGCAAAGAAGATTGTGGATCCAAATAAGGATGATTGGAAGTTGATGAAGAAGAACCGTTAACAATACCTCCAACAAAATCCATGGAATTCACACCTTCTTTAGCAACACAAACGGGACTACTGTTTTTACCAGAAGCCGAAGCCGAAAGCTGGTTGGTCTGGTGGTGATGAAAGTCATGGCTACCAGGAGTAGCACTAGCACTTGCAGCGCAATTTAACAAATCGGAGGAAAGAAGAGAAGCGTCGTACAAAGGAAGTAAACCCGAGCAACCTGAAAGAGAAACAGCCGTCGATTCAACACAAGCTGGGTGGTTTTGAGCCACAATCCTTAGCTTATCTCTTCTGCTTTGTTGTGGGACATGGTAGGGCTCAAAACCCTCCGCCATAGCCGCACGAAAACAATAAAAACCTCTCTAGCTAAGACTCTTAGAGAGACACTGACAGAGTTTGTCTCAAGAAATAAAAAAAGAAATCAAATCAAATCAAAAGAGTACAGCAAGAGAAACAACAGCCAAAGAGAGAAAGCAAATAAGTAGCACAAGCAGAAGAGCGTATGCTTGAATTTGTAATAGTTATATTAAATAAGAATTTGATCAGAGAAAAACACAGTAAAAGAGAAAGATGTGGGTTATTTTCTGAATGATGAAATGAAAAGTTGTGATGATCTTCCTCTTCTGAAGCTGAAGAATTGGTTCAAGAGACTTAGATTTTTGGTCTTGGGTGTAAACTTCAGACATCCTTTTTCCTTTTTTCCTTTATTTTTTCTTTTTCTTACACAAACGAAATGAACTCAATGTCATGTTTGTCACTCACTCTCAAACTCAAAACATACTCGGACTCAAAAAAAAAAAAAAAAAAAGATAATCTTTGTTGCATTTTCTTTTTTCATTATTTATTTATTTCTCTGTTATCTTTCTCTCTCTGAGTATTGAGAAAGTCTGGTGATCATAGGGTTTCGAGAAACCGGAGGATGACCGGCTATTTGCGGTAATAATTGAACTAACAGTGCTGCAGATATTTCTGACAAAGGTTTGGGCCTTTGGGGAGATGTTTTGTCGTTTTATCAAATATTTTGGTCTTTTACGCCCTGGTCTTATTCTCACCAGCAAATCAAAAAAAAGAAAAAAAAAAGTAACTTTATTATTTATATTTATGTTCTCTATATACTTTTATCAAAAAAATTAAAAAAAATTAAACCCAATTTGTATGGTATAAAATCATCTTTATATACCATTATTTTTTATTTTATAATTTTTTATAAATGATAAACATATGATTATTTTACACATAAATTTTGTGTTAAAATTAGGAACAAAAATTGAGAAATTGAGAGACAAATAATGAATTTTTATTTTAGAAATTCAAGTTATAATCTTTAAAAGTTTTTAAAATATAATTTTTTTTAACACAATTTGAATAATGAATTTATTAGGAAGGATCCTATTTAAAGTGATAATTCCTAATCTTTTTTGGTCAAATGAAAGAAAACTTTATTAAGTGTAATATGTAGTACAAATCACTCCTTCGAGTGCTACTTTTAAAGTGATAATTCTTTATTTATATAATTAATTAAATTAAATTAAAGAAAAATGATCATGACACGTATGAAATTCATTTGGATGTTTTACAATCTCTACTATTTGATTGATTGAGTTGTATACATATTTAATTACTCATAAAATTAAATACTAACAATATTATTACTCGTAATATCATCAATTTTACATAATTATGTTATAAGTTAATTTAAAATCTCTTAATTAAAAAAGATTTTCTATTGAGACATAATAATTTATAATTAATCTAAATTTTTATCATCATACAATTATATATAAAGAAATTTTGTAGAATTAAAATCTATTTTATTGTAAATAATATTAATAATGATTTACTTTTAGAGTAAAAATATATGTATTGCATTCTTCTTTTCGTGACGTATAAATAATAATACAATAAAAATTATTAATGTGTTTTAAAATTATAATATAAATTTTATCTAAATATATTATATCATTATATTTATTAAATATGTTATTATTTATATTATATTTTTAATAAAAAAATAAATTATGGCGGAGGTGATGTTGCGTGTGAGAAGATTGATGAGTGAAAGAAAGCTGAATTTTCCCTTTGCCGTTCTCAACACTCATCCCATCCATTTCGCCAATGCTTTCGATTCTCGCTCGACGAAGTTTTCATCCTTTCAATTAATTAATAATTAATTAAGAAAAAATAAATCTTGCTTTGGAGAAATAATCCCTTTCGAAAAGGAAAGATTATAATTTATATAAATATGTGAATGAATGACTTCATAAGATAAAATCAAGTGTCCTGTGACTCTTAGTCTTATCACAGTGTATAAAGAAAATAATGCAGTGCTAACTTTTTACTCATGTTTTTCATGTGTTCTCGAGGGACTCGTTCTTGATTGACACTACTAATACACTTAATTTCTTAGATGGATGAGTATATCAAAATGATTGGGTTTATTTAATGGATATTTTTGAAATATTTTTATATTAATTAATATATTATTTATAGTAATAATATTATATTAAATATAAAAAGTTAATAAGTTCATTTATTATTTTTAATAAATTAAATGAAGTTAGGATTATATTATATATACTAAGATTACTTTAAAGATTATTTGTTAACATAAATAATTAATTAAATTATTTCATTATAAATTTATTGTTGGAACCTATTGATATTCATTTCTTTATATTATATGATTCTTTTGTCTCTATGTATTTTAGAAAGATTTATTTACATTAATATAAAATTAATTAATTTTATATGGTTATATAATTTTATAAATATTGATATTTGAATTTAGTAAGATAACTATATTCATCATGTAAAAAAAGTTTATAATTTGATATCTTTATCATATCGATCAAAATTAATATCTTTTACTATATATATTTAATGAATAAAATTTTTTATATCAAATAAATAATTAAATATTTTTATTTACTCTAAATTTAATATAAATAATTTATTTAAATAAAAAATAAAAAATAATAATTAAATTAAATAAATATGATTCATAAAAAAGTTATAATGTAGGGCGTGATAATTATGCGTTAACTAGTTTATATATCATCATTATTTACCGTTGCGAACATTTACTGCGTAAAAATCTTTATCGTTAGCTTCACGGAAGGAGTTTCACGAGCCCCATCAATTCTAACCTAACAAAAACACTAGTTCTACCCTTAACTATTGTTGTGCGATCGCTGGTTTGTTCAAGCACATTTATGGAGTCTGTATATGAACTAATTTTAATAATTCTTTGGTTAATTAAGGCAAAGAAAATTATACGAAGTTTAACTTATCTCTGCTTTATTCCATTTCATAGTTTAACTTAATAAATTAAGGCAAAGAAAATTATTTTTCCTTTAAATTACAAAGTCAATCTAATTAATAATTTTTTAAAATAAAATTATATAAATATATAATTTTTTAATTTAATTTGATTTTCAAAAGATATAAAAATATAAAAATTTAGAATTTTAAGTAATGAATTTTGAGAGTGAAGATCGAAAAAAACAAGTCTATATGCATAGTCTGATGGGAGCGTACACATTTTGATTTTATCCTCTGCAATAGGACCACCATTGATGGACTGCAGAGGTCTCTGGATAAAAAGCATTAAAATTCTGGCAAAGTTCATGATATATGTTGTCAATGGCGTAGCTTAACCGAAAATTAAAAGAAAGGGGGCTCTAGATTATAACGTACAAGCTAGCTAGAGCTGTTAAATTTTCTAATCAAACTGACCATCCCATTCGAAGACTTAACTGCCGCTTCGTTGAGTAATAAAATGGAAAGGTGACCGACTACTTATAGACGCCTATTAAGATTTTAAAAATAAAAGCAATAAATATTATATATTTTTTTAATTTTATAAAATTAATCGATTAAATCTAAAAATATTTAACGTTCTTAACCAAATTTTATATACTTATCCAAAACAGAAAAAATAGAAAGTTCCAACAAGAATGAAGTCAGATTTATGCTTTATATATTATGCATTTGATGTCTAATACAAGTAATCTTCAAAAAATTTTCCATTTAATATTCCACTGATTATTAATTTTTTAAAAATATATTTTAATAATTATATAGTTTTCTTATACGTAACACTTTAACCGATGTTAATAAACATTGATTATCTTTTTCTTTGTACTATTTACTGTTGAGTTTTTTTTTTTTTTTCCAGAGATAAGATGGTATTGGGGTCTTTTCTGTTGCGTTCAGGTGACAATCGTCATGCTCACCATATATAATATAAACACAATATCTTTTGCTTCGTCTCGAGTGATTGATTGATATGAGAGAAAATAATAATAATGAAAAGGTCCCAAGTTTCTCGCCGCTCGACGAAATATCGAAATCGGCTCCCCGGTTTCTATGCTTCTTTCGATCCACTGGATCAAATTTAGCTTTTTGCTTGGTAGCTGAGTTCGTAGCTATTTCGTTAGGTTTTAACAATAGGAGACGATCTTTTTGGAGACCTGAATCTCTGACCCATAATTAAAGTTCATTTGAGGTAAAAATAAATAAGTACTTTTCATTAGATTTAATCATTCATTTTCTTTATACTTTTTTTTTTTTTGAAATTTTATAAATGTAAACATCATGCAAATCCCATATCTTTTGACATTCACAGTTCAGATTTTTCTATTTTCATCATCTGACACATTATCGAATCTTAAACATAATTTTTTTTTATAATTTGAATTCGTCTGAATTACTCTATAATCAAGGCCAAATCGTTCTATCAACCGATAAGTGCCTAATTTAATTTAATTTAATTTACGTTAAGGAACTTTTGAAGCGACTTTTCTCTTTAAACGGAGAAAGTGGAGGATATTATAAAATCACGAGAAAGGGAAGTAAAGAAGGAAGGATTGCAATGGCGTCAGCAGTTGCGTGAAGGGGAGGAGGGGGTATTCTTTTCCTGTAAGTGCTGCTAATACTAATACTACCGCTGCTGCTGAGATAGCACCAAACATCTATATCAGAAATGGACAAAAAGTAGTATTGAAGCAATAAAAACCTTTGTTCGAAAGTTTTCAGATGAAATTTAATACCAAAAACCAAAAAGCTCTGATCCAGATCTGCCAACCGAGTACTTTCATCTCCTTTCATCTTAGCACCGTCCGATGCGCTTCTCCACCCTCCCCTCGAAGTTGGTGTTTCAACCTTGACCCACCTCCCTTTGTCTTCAGACTGTTACTGTCGTCACCTGTATCTACTGTTTGGCGGCCCCCGCTGTGACGATCTAAGCTTATTGGATCATTTTTTTTTTTTCCCTTTCAGCTGAAGCTTAATTTGCGTTCTCCAAACCCAGGCAATTGCCAAATAACACCCTCTAGCTGCTATGTCTTTGTATGAACTTTGGCTGCCAAACACGTTTTGTGTACTTTTTGAGCATAATAATCTGTCAAACATATTTTATATACTTTTAATTGATCAATTCAATTCAACGTAATTATATTATAATATTTTTAATTTAAGTTAGTAATATTTGATTTGACAAGATTTTTTATGTGTGAATTTACATGATGTAGTTGTACTCCATTGCTCAAAGTAATATCGACACTAATGCATAAAACACTTTCTTAAAGAGGCTGTTTATTTATTCACACTAGGCAAATTTAATAATTAACACTTACATAATTGAATGCATGCACTCATAATTGCACCTTGAACGGAAGGTTAGGTACAAAATATTCACCCAAAAAGAAAAAATGATTGGGTTCAAAGTTCAAACTTTTCACCCAAAAAGGAGAAAAAAATATAGGATTGGGTACAAAAGTTCAAACCCGGTCGATATTGAAGTCTTCAAATGTGTAAATCAATGAGACTCGTAGTAGTATTTTGAATGATTGATGTCTTTATCATTAATAATTGTTTAGTAAATTTGTAAACCATGCCTACCTATTCTCTTGGACTATGTCCAAAGATAGTAAGTAATTCGAGATATGTTAATAACAAAGTTAAATTTGGCAAATATCTAATAAACAATATACATTCTTGTTTTGGGTTTCATGTAAAGTTTAAAAGTAAAGGAAAAGAAATGTTGTGGGCCTTTTACCTTATGGCATGTATTTAAAAATTAGATTGAATTAGTTAGTTGAATCGGATTAAGTTATTTGATCTGATATATTATATGAAATTTTAATTTTAATTAATTAATAAAAAATTTATTAAGATTTATATTTTTAAATTTTTTATTTTTATATTAAAAATTATAAAATATAAATTTAGTAATTATTTTTTTTAAGTGAATCACACCATGCCTTTTGGGACTAATTACTTGCAAAAGTAAGATTCTTGTTACTCGTTTGGCCGATATACCAATTACAGTCCATGACTGTTTTCCCTCGAACCTTTTCTTTTACAATTATTATTACAGGATAATAAATAAATAAATAAATAAATAAAACTTGGTGCAACGTCCTTCAAATTACTCTGGCCCTCTGGTCTGGGCCTTGAGCATATTCCAAGCCACTTTAATGAAAAGCTGAAAGGGACTTCCATCCACTGATTTAATAATGACCCCATGCATATATATATATATATTATTGGTACACGAGAAAATTCTATATCTAACAATACAAATCAGTCTTTTCCTTCTTTATTAATATTGTGTTTCTTCTGTTGGACTTTTACTCTTTTATTTTTACAAATAAATATCTTTGTCAGTAAATCCGTGCTTTAACTCAATTTGCTATTTTTCTATTTCTGTTGGACTTCTATATTTTATTTTGTAAGTAAATAAAATTTTTTTAATTTATTCATATTTTTATTTTTAATAAATAATATTTAATAAATCTCGATTCAGATGTATTTTTTAAGAATCACACCTAAAAAATAGTCATTTTAGGGCCCAAGTTACGCGATGGCTTTCTATTTGCATCGTCTGATGTGCAACATACTTTAGTTGTTTAATATGTGAGATTGAATCCTGAATACGTGATTTAAGTGATTCATTTATCAGAAAGCGAAGGCAATTTGATATTTAATTGTTTTCTTTTTTGGCAGAACAAAGGGACCTGAACTCTCGCTACATTGAAAAAGACGTCCAGCCAGAAACTCAAACATCGGTGACCGAGTTGGGTGGGCAGCCTCTTGACAGAAAACACTGAAGTTGCCTTCGGGGTTTGGACTCATTAATTGGTTTGAAAACATAGAAACAAGAAACTTCGAAAAGTTTAAAAAACATTGTGGACTTTGTGGTGATCATGACAACGACCGAAACATACAGTAATTTGAATTGGCTGTCCAGCGCTCGGTGCCTCAATCTTCAAACTGTTACTTCGGCTGTTCCTAGTAATTTGTCATTATGTATTTTTTGCAATCATATTATTTCTTTTTTTTTTCTTCTACATGACCTGCCTGGTAACTGGGTCATCTTTGTTTCTCAAGAGAGTTTCATTGTTTCATGGCATTTCGTAATTCTTAATTGGGTTCCTAATTTATGTTATCTTGATTTTTTATTTTTTTAAAAAATTTTTATATTCGATGCTTGTTTTTTATGCATGCGTAAACATAAGTATAAAATATGAATTGTTAAAGATTTCTTAAATACATAAAAATTTGATAGCTTGAAAAAGGCAGAAAATCTGTCATGCATGATATGCAATAATGAAGGACTTTTTTTTTTTTTCCTAGATAATTTAGCCATTAGGAGAAGGTGATTGATCCTTCAACTACCAACAGTGAGAGGAGATAGCACGGACAACAATATTACAGCATGTTGTATGGCATTTAATGCATGCTATATCAATGGAGGCGTTTAGGAAAACTCTAACATGGCCCCAGAAAAAATAGGGGTTCGGATATGTTAAAAAGAGTAAAATAATTGTTGTGCAAGCTGTAAGCACTATAGTCCAAATATTAGGAAACAAATTGACTGTGTTCCAGTCAAAGTGTTGCAATTTTTCAATTATCATGACAAATGAAGTTCTTAAGACAAAATTTGAATGGTTTATCATCACCGACTCTTTAATTAATTGTAAGCCTCTATTATTAAGTATAAGTTTAGTCTAATTGGCAGCCAGACGTGGATTTTTTCTGTCCCAAAGAAGTTCCAGGTCAAAATATCCTTTTTTGTCCACTTTTTTGTTAATAACTAGTGTTAAGAAGATCAACCATATGAAAAGGGCAACAAAATCTATATATTTTGGGCCCTAACAGGTTTGAATTTGATCTACAATTAGTCTTTTTTTAGGTTGGGGTTTCAACTGATCCATGTGAAATTGGAACCTCTTACGCTTTAGATCAGATAGACTTCATAGGTTTATGACTTATGGGCACATGGCTGCGGCCTGCTAGGCTTGCATGGTAATCAGTTAATCATAAGTCACGACCCAAGTCAATTTGACCAATGATTCCAACAGGGGATGTTAAGTCAATAAGTAAATGGTACTTGGTAGGGTCGAAAGCCCAGTTCTATTACCCAAGGGAACTGCTCGTGAAACTGGAATCTGGGTCTCTAAAACTTGGTACAGTCTAGCGATTGTAGGACCTGAGGCCCTTCAACTCTCAAGCAAAGCCGAAGGCACACTGCCTTTTGCTGGCAAGCCAGTGATTTGCCCTATATGCTAGCTTAAAAGCAGAGTTTTTTCAAAGCTTTAAATTAAGGTGCTTCTTACTTGGCCTTTGTTTAATGCTAATCCTGTTTCTCACCAGTTTTGATGATTTTATGTGCATGATCTGAAGTATATGGCCACTGCAGATGACAAACCAAATTTGCTTTTACAAATGAGTGTATATATATATATATATATATGTCAATCCACCTTACTCTATATAAATTAGCTTGGGAACACAGTCAATGTCTGCATTATTTCTATATTACTTTAATTCTTTATTTTCTTGAAATATTTTTATTTAACACTCATATTCGATATTTATTAAAATAAGAATATGAAAAGACATATCTGTGTTAGAGACTCATCCCAAATTCGAGTAAAGAAGTATTGATCACGCATCTGACCTGCCAAAATGTTATGATGGAATCTGAAAACTATATTATGTGGGTTCTATAATATTTACTTTATCCCTTTTCCAGCAAAACCATGGCCGCTCATGCCCAATCACAACCAAGGATATGATTCCTGCAGCTTATCATTAAATTAGCACTTGCATTCGTCCTGGAAATATAGCATTCAAATAAAGTTCAACTATGTCATAATGTCTTTAGCTAGACAAGAAGCAATACCAAATTAAATGTTTAAATTCAATCTTCTTAAAAATGATGATTTCCACTCAAAATCACGTGTACTGACCTTCATTAGGTAGCACCAACTTTCTTTAAGGTCATAGGAAGCCCAGAGCTTCATATTGGTGGCAATAAAACGTATATATAATATGAAGAACTATTCGCTAGTTGATAAAGTTTTGATTAATCAACAATGATAATTAAACCTGACAATTAAGGCCATTGATTAGACCCCAAGGGTGTCACTGACAGCCTCACCTGTAGGCTTGAAACAAACAGGTTGTTCTTGGGCGTTTTCTTCGTGAAAAATTTTCTTGGCATAAGATCTCAGTAAGTGACCAGAAGAATCAAATAAAAACAATGAATTTCTACGTACCCTTGCTCAAAACGATAACTCTACGAAAAGGGATGAATATTGTATGTGTGTATGTCTGTGTGTATATGTGTGTGTGTGTATATATATATATATATACATATCAAGTTGATGAAAAAGATATCGAACAAAGAAAAGTTTTGCTGCTGCAAATTATAGATGAAGGAGCAGAAAGTGTTTGCTGAAATTTTCTTTTTCCATTATGAAAATAGTCATTCGTGGTGCTAATGATAAATTGATAATGAAGAACTAATTATTACACAGCCTTGCAAGTAAAATAACTACCATTTTACCTTAGTGTTACAAAAAATTAAAAAAAAACTTGAATTGGTATTTGGTAGGGTGTATATATATATATATATATATATAAACGATTGGACCTACTCTACACTATATATAAACGATTGGACCTACTCTACACTCAAAAATTGAAAGCACTCTAAGCCTAAAAATATATAGTTGGAATAATACAAAAGTTAAATGAAAGCATATACAAAAGTGGGGGAATCGCCTTTGAAAAAAATTAGTCTGACACTTTGCATCGCAATAAAGCACCGAATCTAAGAACTTTAATTTCCAAAAGGTTTTAGTATTAGATAGTAATTTCATCACTTGAAATCATCGAAAGAAAAAGGGCTGAGTAATTAGGTGTTCCTTCCAACTCTTATCCACTTTGCCAAACGCATGTATGTATGAAACGCAAACGAAAACGACTTAACGCTCTTGCCTGCTCGTTGCATCTGCTCTTTATGCCAACATGTATCGAGATTGTAAGATGAACTAGAAATATAACCCCGACGGCTGCTTACGTGTCAACATATTTTGCCTTGAAGGATTCATTATTTCAACGTTACCGTTCAATTTGTTAGTGTATCAGAACTCCCGACTCCAAGCTTTTTTTTTCCCTGATTTTCTCATATGCAAATTAGAATGCCGTACGATTATTAGATTCTTTGCAATCCAAAGACTGAAATTTACTGTCTTATTGTGAACCTTCCCACACTTTATACTCTTGGGCTACCACTCTTCGTGTCGACTCACTTTTAAAGCATTGTCTTTTTACCGCTCTTTGTGTCGACTGTTTGTTTTCTCTTTGTAATTTGGAGAGTTCTATTTCTTCTTCTGCTTCTCGATGGCTTTTGCAAATCTTAATTTTCACGACTCTATTAACTGTACGTTCTCAGTTCCTCAGCACGTGGGAACTCCTGGTCCCAAACGCCGGCGTGGCCTCCGTGCATACGGCGGTTACCCATTTCAACACGGTTGTTCTTTTGGACCGGACCAACATCCGACCATCTCGCAAAATGCTACCCAAAGGCCACTGCCGTTACGACCCCAAAGACGTCGTCCTCAAAAAGGACGGTTTCGCTCATGCCGTTGTTTTCAATCCGCAAACGAACCATATCCGACCGTTGATGATCCTTACCGATACTCGGTGCTCATCAGGACAGTTCCTCCCCGACGGTACACTTATTACAAACAGGAGGAGACTTAGACGGGTTTAAAAAGATCCAAAATTCGAACCTTGTGAACCAGACGGTTTGTGCGATTGCGTGGAGCTCCGAGACGTGGAGTTAGTTAAAGGGAGATGGTATGCAAAGAACCAAATACTGACGGACGGGACGATGATTATGGTCGGAGGGAGAGTAACGAACACCGTCGAGTATTATCCACCAAGGAAAACCAAAAACGGCGCCATTGAACTGAAATTCCTTGCTGAAGTGGAAGATAATCAAATGGATAATTTATAGCCTTATGTCCACCTCCTCCCCAACGGTCACCTTTTCATCTTCGCCAATAACAAAGCAGTGATGTACAACCACAAGAACGATAAAGTAATTCGACATTACCCAGTATTGTCGGGGGCCCCCGGAATTAGCCTTCGGCTGTATCTTCGGTGATATTAGCACTTGAAGGTGATTATTCAACGGCTGTGATTGTTATCTGCGGCGGAGCCCAATACGTAGCTTTCATCGAGAGAAGTACTGATATCCCGGCGCACGGTAGCTGTATGCGCATTGTAGCAACGGATTCCAACCGGGGTTGGGAAATGGAGGATATGCCATTCGGGCGGATCATGGGAGATATGGTGATGCTTCCCACAGGTGATTCGTTGATCATCAACGGAGCTCAAGCCGGGATCCAAGGTTTCGAGCTGGGTTCCAACCCCTGTTTAAATCCAGTTCTATACCGACCCGATCAACCAGTTGGTTTACGATTCATGACTTTGAATCCGGAAACGGTCCCCAGAATGTACCATTCAACCGCCAACTTGTTACCCGATGGGCGGGTTTTACAAGCTGGTAATAACTCGCATAATTTTTATAAATTCGCCGTTGAATTTCCAACAGAATTAAGGCCCGAAGCATTTCCCCCAGAGTATTTATCCCCGGATCGGGAGATATTCGACCCGTAATGGAGAGAATTCCCGAGACGGTACGCTACAGTGAGGCGTTCGATCTTTTTGTATCCGTTTCGTTGCCGTTTGTAGGAATCGTGGAGGTTAATTTTGGAAGCGCGCCTTTCGCCACGAATTCGTTTTCACAGGGTCAGAGATTGGTTAAACTTACCGTCAATACAGCGGTTCCGGACAGCGGTCGGTACAGGATTAAGCGTAAGGCGCCGCCAAATGGAGCGGTTACTCTTTTCAGTTAACCAGGGCGTACCAAGTGTCGGACGCTGGGTTCATTTGGTTCCATAAATTGTTTAATTTTTGTTTTTCTTTTTAAATTTATTCTAAACAAATATTAGTAGATATTTGCAATTAGGCATGCTCAAGGGTCGGGTTATCCGTATGAGCTCGAAAGTTCGTCCGAAATTTAAGAGGGTTTGGACAAACATAATAGGTTCGAAAAATGGGCTTGGACAAAAAAAATAAGCCCGATTAAAAAATGGGCCGGGCCTTGGGTTTGACTTTCAAAGCCCG
>JBBYHM010000018.1:12399466-12412092 GCA_038381775.1 Adansonia rubrostipa | reverse complement strand
TACATATATATATATATATATAAATACTTTGGCATAGGTCATTGACTCGGTCAATGAAAATGCCTTTTACGAAAATAACTTGAAACTCAAAAGCAAAAGAGATCACAACTTTCAAACTTTCGCAATTGAATAAAGTGTATTACTAGGTTACAAGGTATCCGAGATTCCTTACAATTTCGGTATTTTGGAAGTTAATGGAAATTATTTTGCCGTGTTTGAAGAACTTATTAGAAGTAATTAAGGGCAATTTCATTCTTCATTTTCACATGACAACAAATTGGCTTTGAATCATTCACAATTATAGAATTGATCTGAAGAGTTAGAAGAAGGGTTTAAAATCTTAAGATTGCTCTAAAAGAAAAAAAAAAAAATACTCTTTCCATGGGCCGTGGCTCCCAAGTCCCAAGTTTTTGACTCAACTCAACAAAAAAAAAATTTGTGGGTTTAAGCCTAGACCAAAATTGGCCTGCTATTAGCCTATCCCAATCCCCTCCCTCCCTTTTTTCAGTCTTTTTGAGCCTTTTGGGTTAGCAATATTCTCCCATGTCCACCCCTTCCCCCCCCCCCATCCAACCCCCAAAAAAAAGGAGTAAATGGAACCTAAAATAACGTTCTTTTGCTTAAAACAAAATCCTAGAATTGGAGTTTAGCGAGTCGGCACTCGGCACATGCGAGTCTCGTTTTAACTCTCGTCGGCAGGGGGCACTTGGACAAATAAGGGGGACATCACCGTCATGCTCTTAACGTGCTCACTTTCCATTTTTACTTTACCCCTCTTTTTTGGGCTCTCTTTTGTTCTTATCTGACCGAATAGGCTTTTTAGTTTTTACCTTTGCCGTTTTGTGATTGTCCTGCTCAGTGCTCTTCAATCCAATGCCACAGTCGCGTGTCCACACGATTTTCACATTGAGTTTACTGATAATTTCATAAATTTTTCAGTCAATAATCTCTTAACTTAATGATTAAAAATATTGTTAAATTTAACATATTAAACTTGAATTTAATTTTAAATATTCTTCCTTCATTCTATATTTATCGAAAAAATTAAAAAATTTTCTCTTAATTAAGATGAAGAATAAAATAAAATATACTTTTTATATTTGGAAAGAGTATAACATTTATTGGTAAGCATAATCTTATCATAATCAACAAGAAGTTTGAATTTGTCAAAGATTGTTTACCCTTTGCATTTAACGTCATGCTGATCCTCGTCTCATTCTTAATTTTCTCTACTTTCCATTATTAACTACATAAAATCGATTACTATATTTTATTATTTAAATTAGATTCTCGTTATAATAATTTTTATATAAAGTATATGTAATCTTTTCGATATTAATTTGATCAAAAAATATCTGTAAAAAGATTCACTTAAGCGACGTTTATAAAATTTTGTTAAGTATTTTTTTATATTTAATTAATACATTATGAATTAAAAAATAATGTATTATAGCCATTTGATTAACAACTTTTTCTTTGTAAAATTATTTGTGGCCAAAAAGTTGGACACATGTAGAGCATGCGGCGACCCACAGTGGCGACCCTCAGAATCAGTCCACTTGAGACCAGACCGCAGTTTCCACATTGATTCCTATTTGTCTATTTTTTTCTTCACCCTGTCCTCGCTTGCCATGTGGACCTTCTCAGTTCTCAATCACTCATTCGAGCATCGACAATCATCATTAGTAGTTAAAAGAAAATTTTAAAAAAAACCACAAATTCTCCCAATTCTATCATTGTATTGATCCTCCAAAATGGAATAATGATATCACCATTATCAAATTGTAAACTTTGCTTATCCAAAACATTGGATAACATGCACCTTTTATTTTCTCCGCCTTCCATCAAATCATAACTGAAAGGGGACCCCAGCCGTTGGACTAAACTAACTGTATTGATTCAGATTTTTTTTCAGATATTTTACTATGTAGTTTTACAATTCATATAATTATTATATGTAAAGCAGAATGAAGGGTAATTATGGTTTTTTATTATCATTTTTTGCTGTCCATTTAGCTAAAAAGTCCAAATAAGCAGTGCCCAGTCCTGGAAACTGTGTGAATGAAGAAGACCCACCACCAGCAGGGCGAAAAGATAAGGTCCTAATTGCGGTGGTCAGTCACTGACTGCTGCCATCTCTGTGTTGCGCTGAGCCTGGATCAGCAAACTGTGGCCAAAGTAGAAGTACAAGTGGATAAAGCAGGAAATTCAAATTTGAGTTCAACAAACAGAAGGTTCTCCTGATCCAGGCAGGGCATTGCCACTGCCACGACCGGAGAAGGTAGCTTTTTCACGAACATGATATAAAATATAAAAATAATTTAAATATATAAATATATTAAAATTTATTTATAAAAATTTATTAAAATTTAAATATTAAAATAATACGATAAATATAAATACGCTGTAGATATTCGAACAGTTTTAAGTTTATTTTAGTGGAAGTTATTATCCACTAGAGTCTAGAGTACTCGTGGCAGTAAAAGGTTGCGACTTGATCCTGAGCCCACTTAAACGCTCATTGTGATGGCGGAAAACTGTCTACTTGTCAAAAACGTAGAAGGACGAGAAAACAGAAAACGGAAGCATCAGATTTAAGGTAACAGATAGTTGAAAAATGTTCAATTCTTCATTTAATTCCAACCCAAAAGGGCTATTTCATTGAATTTTCAATCTTTTTTTTTTTTTTCTTAATTCAATTCAACCCATAGAATTTATCTGTTAAGTCTGAAAAGAGGGACGGTTTCAATATCTTTTTTTTTTTAATGAATGCTCAATCTTCACGTGTCTTTCCTTTCATTATTTTGTTCTCCTTTCCGTTTCGTACTGTTTCCTTCTCCTTGATTTTCCTTACTTTTTCTTCGCTTCTTTATCTTTCTGTTTTGTTCCTTTCCTTTGACGGTGATTGTTTCAATTCTCTCTCTCTCTCTCTCTCTCTCTTTTATATATATATATATATATATAGGGATCTCACTTTGTTGGAGACTAAACAAAGGTTATTGTAAACTTATAAGATTGATAAGAGAGAAAAAGAGGAGTTTAATTTGCTGAGAGAATGGAAGAAGGGAAAGGAGTGGGGTCATCCTCCTCTTCATTTACTTCCGAGCTCTTTGGTTCGAAAGAGTCACCTTCATCTTCCGCTGGGATTTTCGAGTCTATATTTGCTCCTCCATCTAAGGTATCTTTCTGGGATTTGAATTCTCTAATGTTTTTGTTAATGGGGTTTTTGGTTTATGTCCCATAGAGTTTCAGAGGTTCAATCTTTTCTTCTTTCAATTGGGTAATTTGAGACTGTATGAAAGCATATTGTTTTTGTTTAGTGGGAAATTTTTTTGAGCTTCTGGTAACGCCATTGATTCTTAAAATGCTTAAGACTTGACATTCTATCTTGCTATTGTTTTTTTTTCTTGTTTCTTGTCTTTGAAATGTATTTTTTATGGTTTTTGCCCTGTCATCTCATATGCAAATATCTGCATGGCATGCAAGTTCTCTTTTAAGGCTAATTGTCTCTCTGTGCTTCTTTTTTGTCTCTATCGTTCTAGTTTTGTTCGGCAAGTTTTAATTTCTCCATGCTGCTCTTGGTTTAGGTGTTAAGAGGAGAGTCTCTGCGTCCTGATATGGTGGCCAGAAGGCAGGATTCTATGAATGAGCCCTGGAATTCAAAGCCTGAAACGTCTGGTTTGTGCATCACTTATTGCTTTTACAAGATTTTCTATTGAATCATACTTATGTTTACGTTTCCTACAAATAAGATAAGATTTTTCTGAAATTTCTTCTCTTGCAAGAGCCTTTATGATTATGGAGTATTGTATTTGATTTGAAACTATTTGGTTAAAACTACATATTTGTTGTTTTCCTGTAATACGTTAGAGCAAAACAAGTACATCTTTATATAACTCCTGGAGCTGGAGTAAGTTTTTTATATTTAAATTAAAGATGGAGTGGGTGAGATAGTACTTTCTTTGCTTGTTTTTGAAATTAATTCTTTTACGCCGTCCAATGATTCTGATGCACTAGGTAGTTCTTGAGCCCTCAATTTGTGTCTGGAAACTCTCTAAATAATCGACCCAGACTTGTCAGGTAATCCTTCTAAAGGACACGAAGGCGAAGTTCAAAGCTTAGCAAATGGGGAAGCGAAATCCATTTATCAGGAGCAAAGAGTACAACCATGTCATCTATGTTCGTCGATCTATTACGGTGGCCAAGAAGTATACTCTCATCCCCTGAGTAGCCAGGGCTCCGGATTAAACTCTGCGGTGAGTACATCAAGTTGTCCTATAGGCATGAACTATCTAGTGATGAAGGAACATCTGGAGCATTCTCTTTTACATACAAATTTTGAATAAAAATTCTAAGGTTCTTAGTTTGATCAGTTTTTTGATTTGGGAATCTGCTAACTTGTTTTTCATAACTTTCTAGTACAAGAAGGATGGTGGAGAAGATGATTCAGGGAGTGCATCAAGAGGAAACTGGTGGCAAGGTATCGCTGTTTAATGGGCTAGATTACGAGTATCATAGTGGATAATTTTAACTGTAAGTTGATATCTTTGTTTTTTTCATTATTTCCTTTCTGCAGGATCTCTCTATTACTAAGATTTCTGCTCGCCAATCAACATACTTATCAAGGTACCTTCTTTAGTCAGATATTCAATGGAATATCCAATCAACATACTTATATATGGATCTTCTTGTTGGCTCTGCACTAAATCTTCTTTTCTATTAATCATCGCTTAATGGTTATTAGTCAGGACTTTTAAAACCTGAGAAAAATCTCGAGTTCTCTTCGAGGACCAGTAGTTAGGAGTGTCGACTTGGATTGATTGCCATTACTACTAAAGTAAAGCTATGTTTAACTGTATTCTGTCACCTTGTTCCAATTTGAAGTATTTTGTCCGATCAATTTAATTGCTAGAAGCGATTCTGAGATATACCTGTAAAAGTAAAGTAATTCGAAGGTGTAAAAGCAAATTATAAGTAGTGTTTTATCGTGAAAGTATGACCTGACCAATGGGATGAATGTACTCCATGCTCATCTGCTTTGTCTTTTCATTTATCATTAAGTTTGATGAATCAATTAATATCTCATCATACAAATGGAAGGCGAGTCACTCATCATATTTTCATTGTTTTTCTGATAAAATTGCATCTTCATTCTTAGCAGGTAAATAGGAAGATAAAGATAGCAGTTTAGTCCTACTCCGGCTATATATGGGAGATGGATTACAGTAGTCCGACGTTGCAGACAGCTGGTCATTATTACTTTTTCCAGCCGAGCAAATATAGTTGTTTGGTCTCTCTTTTCACTGTGAGAGATGATGATACTTGCTCTTTTTTTTTCCCCCTTCTGTGAAGGATATCCTACTTTAATGACTTGATATATTATATGATGAATTACTACTTCTGCTTGACTATCTGGTATCCTTGCTGAACTCTTCTTTGCTTTAACATCTTGACTGAATTTAATCAATAAGACTTTGGTCCCTGCTTGGATTGGCTTCTTTTATCCCTTCATTTACAATCCAAAGAATATAAATAAACCCAAGTTTTTTCTAGGATTTTTGTGGGATTATTTTCTAATACCAAATAGGGGAACTTTAGAATTTAAGTCACATTTAACAAGTCAAAAAAAAAAAAAATCTGACAGGTCATGTTTTTCCCTTTAAACTGTCAAAACCCATTTTGTCTTTGAGATATACCTGAAAGCACCATCTTCCCACTTAATGACTCGGATTGCCTCTAAGGTTGACACGCACCATAACCAGTTAAAACAATCTTTGATTGTGTCTGGCCCAGCTACCACAATTATCTTCTATTTCTGTTACCTGAGCCTAAGATTTTTTGTTCGGGTTATTCCCTATCCAACATTGCGACCCACAGATTCAATTAAAGCAGTCTCTATCTATCAGTTGGTGGGGCAAATGCTTTCAAAATGGTCGTTAAAGAAGACTTGAAGGTTTTGGACAAATATTCTGCAACCACAATTTTTATCAAAGTTGATTAGGACTTTGATGTTAACATTGTCAATATTTGTCTTTCCTGATTGTTGAAACATAGTTTTAACTTTGTTAACCATTGTCAAACGAATCATACTTCCGGAATCGGTTTTGTTGCTTTTCCATTGGATGTCTGAACTGAAATTCAAAGGGTAATGCAATTGCAATCAGAAGCTTATAAAATGCAGAAACAGACATGATTTTTCTTGTATTATTATTCGAAGGATAATAAACATTCACTCATCTGAAGGGGTATTTAAGAAAAATGCGCTCCAGCTTTATCTAATTCTTGTTTAGTCCAATCAAATTTAGGTGTCTGCAGTAACAATGATCATTCTTTTTTTTTTTTTTGTGTTCATCCATCTGTAGTCATTTAACGACATTGAATGACCTCAAAAAGCTTGCCATTTAGCCACTTTCTGCCGCTATTTCTGAAACTCCGTTGCCAAATACAACGGAAAAGAGTGCTTGTTCCTATTAAGCAACCTTTTGTGGAAACGTGTAATCAACTTACAATCAACTACTCCATCTTTATTGGTCACTCTAAAGCTTATCTACTGATACTCTCATCAGTCCAACTGTTTGAGTTGCATTCTATCAACATTGGTTGCAATTAGCAACGAAGAAAAAGTCTTGTCATCGTCTCATTCATCACCCCCAAGAATATGGTGGAGCTGGAGAAGAATCTCACCTCTTGGAGTATTTTGGAAATGATTTTTTTTTTTGACAGATAATACTGAGCATTAGATCACATTAAAGGTCATTGATTTAAGAGACCGAGGTTATTGAAATGGTAAAAAAGGCTAGGAAATTAGGAATACAAGTACATGTTAGATTATGAAAAAATTAGGGTCACTGATTCTGGAGACGGGTCTGTAAACTAAAACTCTCAAGTCTCTAACAATCTATCAAACAAGAAGAATGGGCCTTTTAAGCAAAAGTAAGCTCATCAGAAACAGATGACTAGAAATAGGAAAACTTCAGGATGTCACCACTGACAATGAGATCTGAACAATAATATCCACGCTTAAGTTTCTTTTGAGCTTTTACAGTGACAAGTAACAGGCAGTTTGGCATTTGAATTCTAGGTTCTATATCCACAACATGTTCTGCCACGAACAGCTTTGAGACAATAACTGATGCCATGAGAAGCATGAAACAGTCAACTCATTGTCATTTATGGACAGATACAGACGATACGATTTAAAAAACAGGATGACTGTTCGACATTCTTGAGCATCTTCCTATCTCTACCAAATATAAAAGTTAAAAAAAAAAAGGTAAAAGACAGCTGTAGGGAAATCGGTTTATGAGGTGCAACCTCAGGGCTCTTTCCCTGGAGCTGGCTCCCATTTTGGCAAGCTCACTGCCTCGTTTAGACATTCGAAAGATACCGTTGTTTCTTGTGCTATGCTTGGAACTGATTCTGTTCCTTCATTTGGATTACTGTATTCATCCCCTTTTAAATCAATACTAAGATAATCTGTCAACACCTTTCTCACACCCATCCGGTGCTGTGGAATTTTGCTGCTTGAGTGTAATGGTGATCTTTCTCCCTTTGCAGGGCTAACTAGCTGTGCCAGTGAAAAGTTTGGAGTTGTGAATGCAGTTCTATAAGGAGTGCTTGAGAAGGGCATTAAGTATGGACTTGAAAGGCTCTTCTGACCGATTACACCAACTCTGGACGGTGAAGAGAATTGATCCGAATGCTTGGTCAAATCATCCACATAGAGCAGATCATCGATACGTGCTACAATGTTAAACGCCAGGCTCTCCAAAACTCTTGAGTAGCTTTCCAAAATGGATTTCCCAACATCCTAAATAACACAACAATACTCATTTAGCGTGACTTTTGTAATTAAAAGCCTTCTTAAGAACAAATCTCAAAGTGAAATTAGTGACACAAACCTTGTTGTACTGAATTTTGCTCATATCTAAACTGGTCTGGGGAAGACCAGGGAACCGTTGCTTCAAGCAAAGAAGGAGGCTCTCTGCTCGATCTGCAAGTATTTCCATCTTCTCAGCATCAACCATTAGGTCCTTGACCATTTCCCATGATGACTTTGAACTGGTGCGGGATGTGTTGTTGACAGGTTTGGAGTTGGTCTTCCTGCGCCACAGATATATTGAGGCCTCCACTCGGTTGGCAATCTCTATCGCTTGATGCTCAGAGGACAAATCAAGGCAATCAAGAAGACATTCAGGTGTGAAAAGATCGGATGAAATATAGCGGTAAATGAGATCTCCTAAGCTCGCTCGGCCATTCTGAATCAAATTGCAGCTAAAGTAAACAAATTGTAGCAAAAATTTAACAACCAACACTTTCTAGAACACATGACAATTAATTTTTATTTACTGTCTTCTACCTTTGGAAGAGATTCGAAATACAATTCAGGGACTTCCATATCAGCTAGAGTAATGCTGTTGATAGCCATGGCAGCTTTTAGGATCTGGTTTGTGCAGTCACGTTTGTGCTGCAACTGCTTCCTAGAATTTTCACAGAGTCCTCCTGGAGGAACTCGAGGCACAGGTAGCCACCATTTTTCCTCTTGACGCTGAAGGGCTTTTTGAAAAGGGGTTGATCCATCAGCCTCCTGAGCTAGAATCCCTTGGTCAACATACCAGAAGTCTGTATCGATAAAACTATCTAATATTTCCTGCAAAAACAATGTTATATTCAAAATAAACTCTCCAACAGAATCATTTCCATACTGCAATACGAGTCAGTGGATCTTACAAGAAGCATGTTGTCCAATTTTCTTAAAGCTGGGAGGTTAACATAAAGATCCGATCGGGGCCTGCAAGTCATGACCTGAAATCACAGCAAGAGCCACGGAAAATAATTTAAAAAAGATAATAATATGCTTATAACATATACTGGCATTTGAATTGCATCGGAAAATAGACATGGCTTTTTAAACCACAAATCCACCACTGGTTACAACTTGTTCACTAGATTTCAAAACTGGCCTAGTGTCAAATTTTTAAATCATGGAAGATGTTTATGGGAAAAAAGTTTAGATAGCTTCACCTCAAGCTTGCTTCCATCTGGGAACGTCTGCCACGAGGGTATCAACTCAACGATTTGATCACTAACAGAAAGAAGCCATTCCATCTCTCTTCGCCACATTGTTTTTTTCTCATGGGGTACTGGTTCTAATCTCCATATTTGCCCAAATAATGTGGCTGCAGAATCAAGGCGCTGAATGAGAAATAACCATAAAAGAAAATGCCAATACCAATCAACCAACACAAATAAGAACCAATTGCCCACATGGACAATCAAACTAATAAAAAGTTAGAAACATCTTAAAGAAAGAACAAAAATGGTCAACATACCACAAAGATTGGTGATGGCATTTGAAATAGCCAAGGCTGTGCAAACACCATTGCCACACCCCGACATATCTTCACCAAGCAGCAATTTTGCAAATCTTTCCTTCATCAACTCAATCTCTATAACCCCATTAACCAAACACATCAACAACATGATTCAAACAAGGAAAATGAGAGACATATTCATTTGATAGTCAATAATACCTGAAATTGTGGAACCTTGCTTCTCTAATTTCCTATCATTCAAGGGGGATTTCTTTCCGTCTTCGCTACAATTACTGCTGGTGCAGTCTTCTGTCTCAGCAATTTCCTTTACAGGCCAACTCAATGAAGGTGATGAAGCTAAATCTTCCTCGGAACTACTTTGACTGTGTTCCTCCTCATGTCCTGTTGTTTCTGATGTGAAAAGATCAGAACTTGAACTACTTTCACGACCCTTGTCTTCAAGCAACTCAGCAAATGTCCCCATTTGAACTCCATTTTCACCAAAGTTTTCTTTTTTCTCAACCGAACCCTTCATTTCAGCTTTCTTTCCTTCAGAAAGACCGGGTGAAGCACAAAAAGCAGAGTTGTTAACTATAGTACCACTACAATCTAACCTGTCTAAGCAACAACCATTTGACGCTATAGCGCTGTAGCACAAGCTTCTAACAGATTTTGAAACCAAAAAGCTTCTAGCTTTTAGCTTTGGCACAGGCAAGCAAAGCTTGAACTGGTAATGCTCTTGGTGGGCTAGAGCTCCATCCATAAGGCTGCAACCGTTGAGAGAGCCTTTTCTTCACCTCTAAATCTATTTAAAGACCTTCCCAGTTTTTCCATTTTTATCGTAATTTGTCATGTTTTTAGGCAGACAAGAAAAGGGCTTAACAATCTCTAGGCTTTTGTTTGAAAAATAAAGATAAAGTGACGTGATGAGAATCGTGTAGGCGACGGATCAATCCAATCCATGATGTCTTGTCTACCCTTTTCAAAGTACTAATCTTTGAATTATGTTTATTTGTTTATTTATTTTTATTTCCTAATAAGACGCCCTCCGTTTTTAGTTTCAAAACTCACTACTGGGCCAGTTCTTGAAGTTACTTAACCACCCTTTTCCTGAGTAAAAAAAGATGGTCCCAGAACATGTTGTTCACTTTTATGATTCTTACCGCTCCACCTTTGTCTGTCATATTTCATGCATGGCATTCGAAATCTGAAAACTTGGAATCTTCTTTTGCAAACCCAAAATCAAACTTGTCAAATCTTTTCTCTTTCGATGGTAAAAAAATTCTTTGAATTATAAATGAAATTCAAAAGAACATGATGGTTATAAAGCAGGTCTAACTTTTTTGTTTTTGTTTTGAATTGAATGTCATTTATTATATACTACAAACTTTGCTTTATAAATGGCATTTTAGCATTAGTGAAAGAAATTTATTGCTGTTAGTTTTTTGAAAAGAATAAATTTCTAATAAAGAAAAACGCGTTATTAAAACATGAAAGCAACAGAGAAAATCAAAGCATTGTTCTCATAACTGAGAATGATAGAGCACATGAGATAAATCATGAATTTGCGCTGTATTTATATTATAATCATATTTAAAAATAATATATATTTATATAAATATAATAAATTAATAATTTATTAGATATAACATTTGATATATATTTTTTTATTTATCTGCCTACTAAACCAACAACGGATTCTCTATTAACCAACCTCTGGCCTTTACTAACTTTCCTTGCAACGCTTTGGATTTTTTGTTTTTTTGCCACTTCCTTGCAATGTGGTTCTTCCAACTTGAAGATTTTGCTGTGCTTTAGACTGCCAAACTCTAAACTGATGTTAAGACTTACAATTTGAAAGCCCTTAGAGGGAAACAAAGACTCTTCATCCCCCTAAGCAGTTTTGGATTTTAGTTTTTAGTAAAGCTACTAAGGCTAATCCTTTGATTCTTTTATTTATAAAAGTGTAATTTTCAAGGCTTTTCTTTCATATATTTCTGGCTCCAAAACTCTCAATTTTTGAATGGAAATCCATTCAACAAAGAACCCCCTCCCCTCCACCCCCCCTTTGTTTCCCTTTTCTGTTAGAGTTATAGAAGCAACTTTTGTTGGGGTGCTACTTTGAATAAGTTTATTTATTGACTGTGTGTTGAGCTTTGAATATGTTGAGGTACCATACTCATTTATATGAAACAAGTAAAAACTTTTGAATTTTGAATCAAAATTACTCATCTTTTTCTTTTGAACTTTGAACAACAAGTACGTATTTAAAGTAGCCCCAAAAGTAGATAGAATCTCTAAAAAGCTGCCTGGAATTTAGATTGTACCCTAACTTAAAACCTTCTTTAAAATATAAATAAATAAATATCACAATAGAATTGGAGTTTCAAGCTAACAAAACTATGATGATTATATGATTGATTTCATTACAAATGTAAAATTCTTTTTATTCATTAATAACATGAAGGAATGCCATAATTCACATGTTCGCAACCAATAACTACCCACGATTATGGGTTTCACCGTATCACAATTTTGAAATCAGAAGGTTGAGGTCAACGATTTGTATATTTAACTTGTATTTTAATATTTTGTGATATCATAATTACGTCTAAAGTGTTTTTATTTATATAAATTTTAATAAATTAATGATTTATATATTCATATTATGTTTAAATTATTTTTATATTATATTATATTTTATATAATACACTATATCGTGTCTAACGTAGTTTCGGCTAAAATTTGGGTGTCCGTTCTGCCAAAAACAACTTGGGTTTTTGGTTAGCCTAATTATATATGCTGGCGGAGGGCTAACTCATGGGTACTGGCAAATTGTAATTAGGCTATTAAAAGTCCAATCCGTGAACCCAGTATCTCTGTAAGAGACCCATTTATTACTGGAAACAAAAAGCCCGTCAAAGCAGTTAAGTCCAGCCCAGGTTGTGAATTAGGAATCAGGTCTGCTTTTCTGCACAGCCCAGTCGATCTACGTCCCCAACTCACCTACAAAGCTCCTGCTCCTGGAATAGCGTCACCCATACCCATCCATCTTGAAGCTGACGCACCAACCTTCTACCTGACAATGAATTTATGGTTTTTTTTCTGCATTTTTAACAGGAAAAATCCATAAATTGCATAACTGATTGAGTATAGTTTAATGATTTTATGTATGCAGAAGAAGAATCCGAGCTTTATTTTATGTTCACAACCGCTCCCGCCTCCATTGACTTGGCTTTTATATTCACATTGCTTAAAACTCTCTAACAACGCCACTCATTGTTAATAAGAAGGGATAGGAGAAGTGCAATG
>JBBYHM010000018.1:12375820-12395231 GCA_038381775.1 Adansonia rubrostipa | reverse complement strand
AGACATAGTATAAAATACTCAAAGACATAACTTTAAAATTATGGAAGATATAATCATTCATTTATTTTAAAAATGTTCAGACGGTAAATAACAAATTAGTAATATTAATCAACTGTGTGAACAAGTAATAACGTGTTTACCGGTGAACAAATTGTTTAGCACTGGTAAGACTGCTTCGTTATAAACGTCAGTAGCTATCAGCACAACTCAACTTCATCATGAATTACGAAAATACAAAGTCACACTCCGACAAATATATCTTAATTAATCTAATTAGATGTCAACTTCTATGGACGGTCAAGCTTTAACCAATTGAATCATCCTCAAACATGTAATTTCAATTTTCAGTTTTGAATATATATCAACAAGCAAGGGATAATCCGTTGCATAGGTAAAGCTCGAGATGGCTCCATTATCAAAGAAAACCACACAACATTTCAGCCATTGCCATCCATTAACAGAAGTTTGCACCGACGCGGAGTTCCTTTGTGATGGTTGCAGTACTCTAGGTTTTGGCGAAAGGTATCGATGTGAACCCTGTGATTTTGATCTCCATGATCACTGTGCCAAGTGCCCTATGGAACTCTCTTCTTTCATGCACGAACATGGTCTCAAACTTGTAGTTCGCAAGCCAAAAGCTACTCGCCTGAACGACCGTGTCTGTGACTTGTGTGGCGACCCTGTGGAAGGACTTTTCTATAGGTGCAAGCTATGCGAATTTGACGTGCACCCTCTTTGTACACAATTGCCTGAATATGTGCGGCATGTGATGCATAAGGATCATCCTTTGAGGCTGCAACGATCGGTGCCTGGTAGGTGCATGGTCTGCAAAGATACATGCACGTCTTGGCGTTATAGATGCGGGATTTGCTGCTTCGATCTTCACCTCGAGTGCGTTTTAGCACCTTGTGAGGTGGCGACAACGATGTCAAAGTCTCGATCTTTGAAAATACCAGCTCCACCACCATCAGCTTCGCCTTCTTCTGATGCTTATCATGCTTATGGCTATGGTGCCATTCCACCATCACCACCCTCTCGTTATTTTCCGTATGCTTACGGTGTCCCTTTTGCACCGCCTTACAATGTTCCTTATGCTCATGGATATGGAATCCCCTCTAGCTCTGGCGAATATCACGTTAATTGTCATCATAGTCATAGTAACAGCAATCAAGTTCAGGGAAGTGGTGGAAAGGTTCGAAAGAAAATGTATGCAATTGCTGGGAATCTGGTTCTTGGAGTGCTTAGTAACGTGCTGTTTGGAACCTTGTTCCCATCATGATCGATCACAATAAAGCATTCGGGTTGCAGTTGTTTATCTTTGTAATCTTAACTAATCTACTCTTTTGTTTGAAGCCCAAAACGTTGTAATTTCAGGCAATCAAAAAAAATAATTTCCAAGAGTATCCATTTATTGTGATTATTTCTCTGTTTTTTTTTTGGTCAATTTAAAGTTAGAATTTGAGAGACGGTTTTACAAGCATGACCGGACTTCGGACTTCCCCACTCTTCTGTAGCTGTTTTTCAACAAATGTTGGAAGCTACTAAATGCCAGTCCTAGCACCCTTTCTAATGTCGCTGACAATTCCGCGTAATAGCCAGAATTGGATCAGACTTGACTCTGTAGTGTAGATTTATTAGCCCATTTCTTCTGATTTCTCTTTTGTGCCCCATATTTCAGTTTCTGGCCCAACACCTCTAATTGTAGGCGGGCTGTATATTCCCAGGCTTTGTTCAAAGTCCAACAGTCTTCTTGTTCTGTGCCAGTTGAATTGATAGCAAAATTTAAATTGCAACAATGAGTATCATCGTATTTATTGTAATTATATTTTTTAATAAATATTATTTTGTTACATGAATATCAACAATATTGGTTGGCTATTAGCAAAAGCAAAAGGTCAGGCATACATCTTGATTATTGTTATGCAATAAGACACTGATAAATAACCATCAAATTCGTACATTCATGAAATTTGGGGTGAAATTCGAATGTGGGCCTTGTCATCACTGCTGTTGAAAACATGAATCCAAGCCTCATACCTTGCTGAAGTCTCTGATTCTTACGAGCACCCTTTACCCTACGTGTCCACCCCCATTTCCAGCACCCAAATGGTTCCTCCGCAAGAATTGAGCCAATTGGCATTGCCATTCCATGATTTATCATTTTAACTTTATTATTATTATTTTGTCCTTTGCATGCTTAACCGTGCTGACACGATTCCTTACGGTAACACTTCAAATCCAAGCACAGTGACCCAGCTATTTACCATAAATACCGGTTGCCTAAACCCTCAAATTAAACCAGTACTAAAGTTTTCCTCAAAAACTTAAAACCTCTTTCCTTGTTTTTTGTTGCTAAAAATCAAATTGAAACTTTGCTTTACGCAGCAAAACTGTTAAAAAATTAATAAATTTTTAGGTTCTGGTATAGGATTATTTCACTCATTTAAAGCAACAAGCAACCCACTTATTAGCTAAATGCTTGCTTTCATGATAATTATATTTTATACATTTTAGTAAACAGGTGACCACAATAACATTACTTTACAACTCTGCAACAATGGTGAATCAACACCGTGATGAAATCAAACATCTGCAATATTATTATTATACAAAAGGGTATAAAAGCAAGCCAAAAAGACCCCAAATCATTGTGCTTTTGAAAACTAGAAACGACATCAAATTCTTGGAATTGCTCTTAACAAACAGTACGTAGCAGATTACTGTATGTTTTTTTCATTTTTCATTTTTGTAATTTTGTAATGACTGTTGTATGTTGAGTCACCCACTTTTTGACTTTTGATTATTAGAGTATTGAAAAAATAAATATATACAGGAATCAAATGAAAACCTGTCGTTTTCTTTTGCAAGCAACCAACATCCACAACACGTCATGTGAATCCTGACCTGCTACGACATCTAAATTACTGACAAAACACTTGTCCGAGAAAGTTATTTTTTTATTTTCCTGGAAACTTTCTGCTGGGGAAACCTGAGATTGTTCCTAGCCTAACTTCAATACACACCTTAACTTTTGAAAGGATCAGATAAAAGACTATGATCAGCAATTGGCTGTGAAAGTGGAGTATCCATGGCGTGTATTTACACCATTAAAGCAGAAATAAAAGAAGTCCAAAGAGCCGTGAAAGACTGAAAAAAAAAAAAAAACCACGCTACTTTCACATGCTAAAAAGTCGTTTCATTGAATTTGCGGGCGATCTTGTTTTGTCGTCTACGAGAGATGATTGAAGTACGTGGCGATAGCTGTGCCGTCTGCGTTGCTTTTTTTCCTTTTTTACCCTAATGATCGGAGATTATAAGTATCAAAGCTAAATCAAGCTGATTTCTGAAAACAAAACACCAACGCCTTCGAGTCGCCTCACCGCCACCAACAAATTAAACTGAAAGAGAAAAAGAAAAACGTCAGACTTATATTTGCTAATCGCGGCATCTTCAAATAAACTTTGATTTCTTGAAGGAATGTGGCATTGTCCCTTCTCTGAGGACGCCATGGAATTTGATCGAGCTTTCATAAAAAACGTGAAGCGTGTGTTCGTTAAGGTTAGCTAAAAGCCTACTGCTAAAACTTTAACTCTATAGCTCGGATTTCATTTCCATTTCCTTCTTGTGTAAGATCATGTGCATTTATTTTCTAACAGCTTCTGCTTTACGTGATCCTTATCTTTTCTTCTAACTTGTTCAAATTTTATTTTTAATCGAATTTTGAAGCAGAGATTAACGGTGGTAAATCAGAATTGAAACTCAAAGCCTTAGAGATTACATATTTTCAAAGTCTATACCTATATGATTATCTGAAAAAATTACTTATAGAATAATAATTTTCAATTTTGTAATTATCTTTTACTTATAGTTTCTGCATCAATGTCTTTTATTTTTGCCCTCAAAATATCTTATCAACTCGTACAAAGTGAAGTGAATAAAGCGGAGTTTCCCTCCTTGCCATGTGAAACCATGTGACAGATAGACAAACACGTGTATTGAATTAGATTTTCATTTGCTTGGGGTTTATAATCCGGTTGCAGTGCCATTGATGTTGTTAGCCGATTACACAACTTGTTAAGATATTTATATGATTCGTTAAACCTAATTCAAATTAAGTAGAATATTAATTCAATTCAAAAGATTATATTCTAATAAAAAAATATATTTTATTGATTATGAAATTTTAAATATATTTTGTTTATGTATATTAAAATTAAATTATATTTTATTTATTATAATATAAATATAATACGAATAATTTTCGATTTACCGGCCCATTACTCCACAAATGATTTTTTTTGTTTTTGTGGAGACATCCGGATGACATTAATGAACAAAATGTAATGGACTTGTCTAGCTTTTAGATTATCTTTTATGGTTAAGATTATTGAACCCTCCGATTACTAAAGAATACAAAGAATTGCCCCTAAATTCCATTTTCTATGAAGTTACAACTTATGTTATTTATTTTTAAAAAATATTATTATCTAATATTTTTATTTTTAACCTTTATTTGTACATGACATACAAAGTATAATCTTTTAAATTTATAAAATTAACAAAAAATATTGATATCTTGTATTATATCTAACACTTATCTTAAATTCCAAAAATACAGGTCATAAGACAAATCAACATTTAATTGCAAATTTAAGAGCTGTTGTACATTAAATAAATGTCTCTTTCTATAAAACTTTTTTAAACAAACTTTTTTAGTAAATTTGTGAGAATAGATTTTTAAAACAAACAATGTTTTACTAATTAGCGTAACGTAAAATATGAATTATGATTGAGCTTGACAACTTATAAACATGATGAACTTTGATTTAAAATATATTTAAAAATTAAAATAAATAAATTATTTATATAAAATTTTTATTACATATATATTTATCTATTTGTCTATAATTAAAAAAATCAAATATAAATTTTATCAATAAAAACAAAAAAGCGTCCGAGAAAAAGGGCGTTGCGTGTCATGTAATGAGTGGAATCCGTAGTATCCTCAGTTGTCAGTTACAAATTTTATTAGTAATCTTTGTAATGTGTTACATGATCTTTCTCGCTGCCTATATTTGATATCCATTGACCAATGGCCATAACCATCCCAAGTTTGAGGGCAACTTCTGCCACGATTCCCTACGGACCAACCCAGGCCACACTTCGACAACGACAACGAACCAACCTTAATAACCATGGACAAGATCAATTTTTATTTTAAATTATTCTTTTATTTTATTTTTGGAAGTATTTATTGAAACTTCTTGGAAGTGGCAATCCGCAGCCTCATTCATCTTCTTCAGGTTTTCTCCTTCTCCCTTTTTGACACTTCTGAAAACTCTTCCCCCAACCATCTCCCTCCCCCCCCCCCCCCACAAAAAAAAAGAAAAAAAATTGAAAGCTTTTAAGTGGATCGACCCGACTCGCTAATTTTAAAATTGACTCCATGGATCCTTGCCGTGCTTTTGTAACAAATGTCAAGCGTCTCATTGTCAAGGTTTCTTTTTTTTTTTTTAATCAATAACCAAATTCTTGGATTTATTTTTTTTGATAATGTGGATTTGATTTAATGTTTTTATTAACACGGACTGATTTTGATTTGTGGGTTTTGATTAAAACAGGTGGGAACGGCTGTGGTGACTCGAGCTGATGGGAGATTAGCAGTCGGGAGGCTTGGAGCTTTATGTGAACAGGTAAATGTTGAAAGAAGAGAAGGGCTCAATGTGAAATATGGATTTTTGATGTCCCATTGTTGCATCATATCTCTAGGAAGGGAACATTGTGGCTAACAAAATTGTTAATTTTTGTTCATTGGATTGGTTGCTTGCAGCTGAAGGAACTAAATTCTCTAGGGTATGAGATTGTTTTGGTCACTTCAGGTGCTGTTGGTCTTGGTCGTCAAAGGCTTAGATACAGGAAATTGGTTAACAGCAGGTAGAGTTAAATACCTTTTTTTTTTAAGGTTTGTCATAAACAGTTATTGCATTTTGAGAAAATTTTGAATGAAAAGATTTTCATTTTTTATTCTGTAGCTTGGCTGATCTTCAAAACCCACAACTTGAAATTGATGGCAAGGCTTGTGCCGCTGTTGGGCAGAGTAGTTTAATGGCTCTCTATGACACCTTGTTTAGCCAGGTGAAAAATAATTACGATTTCTAGTCTTGCTTATTACACATTTAGCAGCCTCCTTTTTTTTGTTTTTTTACTATTTTTAATATGATACTCAATCTTTATGCAGCTTGATGTCTCTTCTTCACAACATCTTGTGACGGATAATGATTTTAGGGATGTTAGTTTCAGAAAGCAGCTCTCAGAGACAGTGAAATCCTTATTAGCTTTGAAAGTTATTCCTATTTTCAATGAGAACGATGCAGTCAGCACTCGAAGAGCGCCCTATGAGGTATATAATTTCTTTCCCCTAAATCTGACTTCTCTTTTGTTGCTGATTGTCTCTTAGCTGCGTTATGTGTGCCAATAGTTTTTGGGCTTTTGGTTGTGTTCCAATTTTGGAAAAAGGTTGCCAAAATCAGTTTAGAGGTATGATGCATCAAATGTCTCTTTCCCATATTGGGCTTTCAGCTTTGGGAGATAGTGTTTGTCCAAAGTCTGTGCTTGTAAGAAGAGTTCAGAGTAGACTTAGCGGTCCCGTAGTTTTTCCTTATCTATCAGTTCTCCATCCATCTAGTAACATAAACGTTGCTTTAAACTAATTGACTAGAATGACTGAAGAATTAAAGAGCATTCCAACACATTGCATGGGTAACAAATGGGACATTAACAGGGTAATGTAAAATTTTTTCCTTAGATCATTTCCAATTCAAGTTTCTTCCTTGTTGTATGTCTGAAGTGGCAAAAAGAGAAAGCTTTCTGTTCGTTCCGTTCTTCTTTTCAAGCTGCTTATTTCGTTTCTGACAAATTGATTTAATTGGTATTTCAGGATTCTTCTGGTATATTCTGGGATAATGACAGCCTGGCAGGTCTCTTAGCTCTGGAACTACGAGCTGATCTCCTTGTTTTGTTGAGCGATGTGGAGGGTCTTTATAGTGGACCACCAAGTGATCCAAGCTCGAAGCTCATCCATACGTATATAAAAGAAAAACATCAAGGAGAAATAACATTTGGAGACAAGTCCAGGCTTGGTAGAGGGGGTATGACTGCAAAGGTTAATGCTGCTGTCTGTGCAGCTTATGCTGGTATCCCTGTTGTTATCACTAGGTAGGGCCAGGATCCAACTCCACAAACCTACTAACAGATAATCATGTTCTTGTTAATCCAGACAGTTCAATCAGCTTGATTAATTCTTGACAAAACTGGTTCATGCTAGTGCAACTTTTTATAGGTTAATGAGGAAGTCAGACGTCCTTGTGCTGGCTTAGCAAATCCTGTTCCAAGGAATATCATTAGCCATTCCTCTCCATCCTAGTCAATTCATTACATTTCTACTTTTCCCTTTTATTTATTATTTTTTAAAAAACTTTTATTAATTTATTTATTTGGGATAACATTGCTGATGTGTTGCGATGAAAAAAAAATTCTATGATTGAGTATATATTGTTGTCAATCATATGGTGTCTAATCATTTTTCTTTTATACTTTAATATTTTAGCACTTGTAAGAAAAACGTGTTTCCTTGTTTACCATGAATTGCTTTGTCGTCACTCCTCATATTTCTTTCACTTCTTGTTTTGAAGTGGCTATGCCACTGACAGTATTATAAAGGTACTTCAAGGAAAGCGTATTGGCACCCTATTTCACCGAGATGCACACTTATGGATTTCAGTTAAAGAAGTTAGTGCACGTGAGATGGCAGTTGCAGCACGGGAATGTTCTAGAAGGCTTCAGGTCGGAAGAATCATATCTTCCTGCAGTGATGTTCTTGGCCGAAGAAGTTAAGTTTGAATGTTTTTCTAAACAATCTTAATTGCAGGCAATGCACTCTGAAGGTAGGAGGAAAATTTTACTGGACATAGCTGATGCCCTTGAGGCCAATGAAACTTTGATTAAGGCTGAAAATGAAGCAGACGTCGCTGCTGCCCAGGATGCTGGATATGATGGTTCATTAGTAGCTCGTTTGGCCCTGAAGCCTGGAAAGGCAATCATTTGTTGATTCCTGGATTTATGTGATGAAAATAAATCAAACTTAATTCTTTTTGTGATTGCTGCTGTTTGATATCCAAGCCTGTTTCGTTAAATCTTTTGCGCAAGCACATTCCTCAGGTTTCATTCAGATTATTTGTTTACAGGTAGCTGGTCTTGCAAAATCTATACGTGTTCTTGCTGACATGGAAGAGCCTATTGGTCGTGTTTTAAGGAGAACAGAGGTTAGAAAATCCTAGAAATATCTAAGTAGGAGTGTGTCGATTTGCTTACTTTGTCACCTGTGTTGGCCCTTACTTTGACTGCCCTTGTCCCAGCTTGCAGATGGACTCATCTTGGAGAAAACATCTTGCCCTCTAGGTGTCCTGTTGATTGTATTTGAGTCTCGACCTGATGCCTTTGTTCAGGTAGCAGACAATGACCTTTTAGTCTGATCAATTGATTTCATTTAAGGGCTTTTTGAGGATTGTACTTTCATGTGAATTCGTGATTGCTTGTAAACTTGGGTTGGGGCTTCAATTTCTCATGCATCTCAAGGGATTATATATGTGGCCAACAGGTTTTGGTGGTTGATTGTGTTAGGATGATTTCCACATGATCCCAGGTCCACGAAGCAAATATCTTGTTCACTGCAGTTAAACTAAATTATTTGTCTATTATGTCAGTGACAAATGATCTACCAATTGACTTTTAGTGAATATCTGCATTCTGAAGAGTCACATTCCTTCTTCAGACTATAGAGTCAACTAGATTGCTTTCTCTTGCTAGATGGAGCATGAGATATTGAAGTTCTGCACTGGTCTATTGGATTACTTCATGAAGATTCCTTTGGTCACTGGGTTCTCTAGCTATGGAATATACATTTTTATGCTGTATTTTCTTTTCTGCCATTTTTATCTTAACCTCCATTGTTGGGTTTATAATTGTTTCTCAATTATTTTACCAGCTTTTTCTTTCCCTTCACATTTTTACAGATAGCTTCTCTAGCCATTCGAAGTGGGAATGGCCTACTGCTGAAAGGTGGCAAAGAAGCTAGGCGGTCAAATGCAATCTTGCATAAGGTTTGATTCTTTGGGTTCCTTGTGCTGGAGGATAAGCCTTAGTGCTTTTCTTTCTCTTCACTAATTTTGTTTTGCTTTAAATAATTTTTATATATATATATATATATATATATATATATATATATATTGTCGGGTCATTCCTTCGGCCATCCCAAATAACATTGGAGACAAACTTATTGGACTTGTGACTTCAAGAGAGGATATTCCTGATTTACTTAAGGTAAGTTGCAGGATTTAGAGTTAACGACAGTTTTTTTTTTTTTTTTTATGAGATGGTTTTTAATATATTCTAGTTTGCCACAGCTTGATGATGTGATAGATCTTGTGATCCCCAGAGGCAGCAATAAACTGGTTTCTCAAATAAAGAATTCGACAAAAGTTCCTGTTCTTGGTCATGCTGGTAAGAAAAATATTGTGGCTCTTTGATGTTCTACAAAGTACAAAGTAAAGCTTGAACTGAACTTTCAACCCTTTTTTTTTTTTTTTTACAGATGGAATTTGTCATGTTTATGTTGACAAATCAGCTAAGGTGGATATGGCCAAACGCATTGTTCTGGATGCAAAGATAGATTATCCTGCAGCATGTAACGCTATGGTAATTTCATTCTACATCAATCTCTTCTTGTGTTCCAATAAGTATATTTGACTTTGTTAACTGCATATTTCTTGCATATGCGGTCTGTTTCATACTCTATTTTATCCTTCAAAATTTTCTTTTTTTCCTACAGTATGTTTGGGAGTTCTTAACCGTGCTATCTACAGGAAACACTTCTTGTACACAAGGATCTGTCGCGTAACGGTTTGCTCAATGAGCTTGTTATGAAACTCCAACATGAAGGTATGCTTATATGAATGGCTTTCTAACTACTAGTTAAATTATAAAATCACTACGGTAAACATGCTGGATTCAATGAATTTGGTGGTTTTCGTTGCATTGTTCTTGCATGATCATGTTACCAACTTGTTGTAAACCTTATTGGGCAATCTAGTCGGAAGGGTGGCTCAAATATTGACTTCACTTACCAAGCAATAAATGAAACGCAGAATTTTGTCTAATATTAAGCAACATTAGTTAATTTTAATGTTTGGATATCAAGAGTTAAGGTGAACTAGTTATTGATATTCATGGACGAGTATGCCCTTGCAAAATTGCACATATATAGAATTATATTAATCTTAATCGATTCTATATTTGACAGCACGTATCATGAGGATTTGGCTTTGTCATAATCAAAAAGAAACGAAGCCTCAACTTGTTAACAAGTTTAATGCAAGTAGAGAGAAAAAAATGGTGCCATGGTCACTTGGCTTGGCAAGATTATGTGATCGGAATGGAATTATAGAAAGTTTTTGTTAAATCATTTAGGCTTTAACAAATTTTTATCTGTGGATAAGATTCTGTTTTGAATGCATCTGAATGCCACCGTATTTTTCTAGTGTGTTGCCTGTGGAAAAAGTTATAGTAGCTCCCAAAGGATTACCTAGACTTTAGAGATATATCAGCTACCGGTGTGATTGTCTGCTGCAGGTGTTACCCTTTATGGCGGACCAAGAGCTAGTTCCTTGTTAAATATTCCAGAGGCGCATTCGTTTCATCATGAGTACAATTCAATGGCTTGCACAATTGAAATTGTGGATGATGTGCAGGCAGCTATTGACCATATACATCAACATGGAAGGTAGGTCATGTCTCTCTGAATTCTTGTTCTTATTCATTTTCATTTTATTGCTTTATCTATTCCAATTAGTAGTTTGGCTGCTTTTCTATAGATTCTAAGTATCTTGCTTTCTCTGCAGTTCCCACACTGATTGCATTGTCACGGAAAATCATCAGGTTGCCGAAATTTTCTTGAATGGAGTTGACAGGTAGGCTTACTTCTGGATTGAAGATCCTACTTTATTTAAACAGTCATATAAGTGTACCACATGACTTTATCTTATAAATTAAGTTGTTCTCATATTTGAAGCCAACGATTTGCATGCTTTAATGTGGGAAACTATTTCTCTTTCTCATTGTGGGGATGATGTTGGTGACATTGCAATTTGACTATCTGTTGTTTTTTTATTACAGCGCTGCAGTATTTCATAATGCAAGCACACGATTTTGTGACGGAGCACGATTTGGACTTGGTGCTGAGGTATTCAAAAATTCCAAATTTCCGGTGTTGAGCTACATGGTCGATTTTCTAAGCTTTGTTTTATTTGATGCATGGATTTTAACAGGTTGGAATAAGTACTAGCAGGATCCATGCACGAGGTCCAGTCGGAGTTGAAGGATTGTTAACAACTCGATGGTATGCGAGTTTCTGATCTTGCTTTCTACCATCTCAGTTATCTTAAGGCTAAAACTTATCTAACAACCTGCCTTGTTAAAAATGCAGGATTTTGAGGGGGAGTGGCCAGGTGGTGGATGGTGAAAAAGGGGTTATTTACAGCCACAAGGATCTTCCCCTGTAAATTCGAGATGCAGGGAAATGTTTCTTTTTCTTATTTCTTTTTCTTGCTTACTATTAGTTTCTATCTATCTTGTAATATAGAACTGCAGATCTGCTTAGGTAACTTAGTACGGAATTAGAATAATTTTTTTTAATTATCCACCCTTATTATTATTATTATTATTATTATTATTATTATTATTATCTCATTTCATGGATAAGCATTTTAAGATGCAACTTTCTAGGATTGTTAGCTAGCTGTGAAGTGTGAATGTGAAAGATTCATGTGGCAGATTGAGATCCTGATCACTGGAAATTAAACTTAAAATATAACATCAGATTCATTCATGACGAAATAAAATTTGTTTTCCAAAGTACCCAAAAGACAAAGAATTCATTGTTCCTGAATTAACACACACACACACATATGCGCTAAAAGAAAAAAAAAATCTGACATCATCTCATATTTCACCATCCCATAGTTCTTCAAGGCTCTTGTAAGGACTACGAGTTTCATGTATAGCAAATTCCCCTCGGAGGAGCCTTTGCTGCATAGGGAATTATAGAAGATTTTATTTAGTTGTCAGGCAATTGAAGTTTCTTTATTATGCATGCATGCATGTATGCGTGTCAATGTGATTGAGCCATTATTTACCTGGTGGATGCCTGAGAATTTCGAGAAGAGCTCAGGAGGTATGGACCAATCAAACAAGCTTAAATTTTCCTTGATCCTAGACTCGTTCACACTTTTAGGAAGCACACTGTGACCGCTCTGAATACCCCACCGCAGAGCAACTTGAGCTGGGGATTTCTTAAGTTTCTCCGCAATTTCAACTAAAATTGGTTCCTTCAAGATCTCTCCTTTAATCCAAGACCCTGGAGATCCTAGAGGGGAATATGCCTGCAAGAATATTTCAAATCATTTGATTCAAAAATCGAGGATTCAAGTTTGCATATTATATGATTAAAACTAAATTGACTATGGCGTTATACTGATAGATGAACTCCCGTGGACTTGCACAAGTTATGTAGACCAGGCTGCTGCCAAACAGGGTGGCATTCAACCTGATTGACAGCAGGTGGAACTTTCGCATACTTAAGCAGGTCCTGCAGTTTTTTAGTCGAGAAGTTGCTAACTCCAATGGCCCGAGCCTGACCAGATGAATACAACTTCTCCATTGCACTCCATGTCTCTGGAAGACACAAGGGAGCCATGATTTCAGGGTCCCATCCTCTCATACCAGCTTTTGTACGAAATGGCCAATGTATCTGCAATAATATAGAGGTCAAATTTCGTTGCTTTTCAAGCATTATCATTGCAGTTTAAATGCATAGTCAAAATGGTATTTGCAGATCTTCCAATTAGAATTTAGAGCTCAGAGACATACAAGATACAGATCAATGTAGTCAAGTTGGAGGTCCTCCAGTGTTTTGGCCAATGCCCTCGGGACGTCTTCCGGTGCATGGTCGCTGCACCTGTATATGTTTCAAAGGAGAAATAAAAAAAAGATCTGAAGTCATGATTCATCCAGCTTATTAACTTGATTATAACATTATTTTCAAGCAATCAGACCTCAAGATAACGCAGTTTTTAACCTGAATCTATTCCTTTAAAGCAATCAAAGCTCAAGATAAAAAAGCGAAGAGGGAGATTAAAATAGATACCATAGCTTTGATGTGATGAATAATTCACTGCGCTTCACCAGCCCTGAGGAAAACAGTCCCTTCAGTGCAAGCCCAATCTGATTGCATGAAACATATAGCAAAAGAAACCATTAGATGAATCAAATTGGAAAATTAAAAAAAAAAAAAAGGTGGGGGGGAAGTTCACCTCTTTTTCATTATCATAAACATGGGCACAGTCGATGTGCCTATAACCAGCCTGAAAAACAATGGTATCAGAATTAATCAACACTTTTTAAAAAATTGTTTTCCATTTTAACAGCAATTAAAAACCTGAAATTCATCTGAACTAACAATGGGGCAAAGTTCAATCTTTTACTACCGCAAAATTCCTCCCAGATGTGCAATATCGTGAAAGTTAGAAGCTACTTTCGTGGCAGAATCAAATTGATAAAAAAAATGGGATCTTTCACGGGTAATGAAGGGAAATTTTATAGAATTGGGGTTCTAATAGAAGGAAAAGCAGGAAGAGAAACATATCAAAGGCAGTTAATTAACAGTTAAAACCTTGACTGCAGCGATGACAGCTTCACCAACAACACCCGCAGGAGCTTTCCATGTTCCCAAACCAACAGATGGCATCTTAGCTCCAGTGTTAAGTTCAAAATAGAAAGGTCTGTCTCCAGTTTCCTTCTCCATTTTACTCCTACACGAAAAATCTAGAACAAAGAGCAAACAGCAACAGCAATTAACTTCCTAGTCCAATATTGCGATTGAAAAAGAAACAATTTCAATGATATATATACACACACACACACACACACACACATACACGCACACACCTTGTTTGATCTAAATGATAAACAGAAGCTATTTTGGAATAGGTTTCTGGTGGAAAAGAGATAAAGATATAAACCAAATCAACAAAATCACGAATTTTCAGCTCCAAATCCGGCAACTGTTGGCTAGTTTAAGCCCAGGTCGTCAAGTGTCAATAGATTTATACATGTACCATGTTTATACTCATCGATATGCAAAGTATCATAATGATTTATATTAGAATCCTAGCCGTAACAAAGTTGTATCTTTCTAAGAACTCCAAAAACAACCAAACACCCAGAGAAAGGAGCTTTTATGTTCTTTTTTTCTTTTGGCTGCTATTTCAATTGTCGACCTTGTAATAGGGTTTCCCTTTTCTTCTCTGGGTAGTAAAAATTTCAATTATCCAAAAAAAAAGAGAAAATTCAAATTAGTTAATTAAAACCTTTTTTATTATCATATTACTTGACTGTTGATTCCAGAAGGTATATATTAGATTAATATATGTGCAGACAGCAGAATGAATGAAACTCTCACTTCTGAATTTGAACATCTTACCTCCTAAAACTTAACTTTGTAATGATTTGATTTTGACTGGTGTTTCCATCCAAAGGCTTGTTAAGAATTGACAGTAGTCTCTGTCTATTTCCATCAAAAGGAAAGAGCAGCATTTAAGCAATCTTACAGTATCGCATGTAGGCATACAGCTCATTCAATATTGCACCTGTTGCTAACATTTGCGATACCCCAATCCTGCAGTCTCTCTTTTTTGTGGGCAATTTATTGAGGACAGCCAACCAAACTAAAAAAGAATGACTAGGCGCATGATTTGCAAATCTCCCATTTTCTTGAGAGAAAGGGGACTTTGCTAGCTCTTTTAAATTGAAGCCACTCTTTTTGCCAATTCCAACTAGAATTTTAAGAGTGAGGAACGTCCCAGAATCTTTAAACACATAGGCCTTCGTTTACCAGTAAAGAGCCTGACTTTGGGGAAAAAATTCCTATTTTTCAGACCAGACTTTGGGCGGCAAATAAAATCCCAGCTTATCTAGCTCCTTGCCTGACCAATTTTTCTCCTTCCAAAAGAATGCTGAGAACTAAATTACCATTTTAAGAAGTCGATGATAAGAAGCACGATAGCCTTAAATTGTTTGGGTAGTCTGGGCGCCACAGACAGGCATGTCAGCCTCCAAATTTCATGGCTATTCATAGCTAATTAAACCAAATTCTGAATAAAAAAGGGGCAACCAAGATCAAATTCAAATCGATTATTAACTGCTATTATAGTTCCCCAGAACGAATATGCAAATGCTGCATCAACCGATCATCCTAGTTGCTGATAATGACAGAAAACAAATGAAAAAAGTATCAAGTACCTCCCCCCCCCCCAACACACGCACACACTCTAAAACAGCTTCTCCTTTCCTCTTTGATCTACTATCTGCTTCTGCTCCATTGATCGCATATTCAATCGCTCAAATCTCACCATCCCAAAGTTCTTCGACAGTCTTGTATGGACTGAAAGTCTCATGCACGAATGAAGTTCCCCGGACCAATCGTGCCTGCATAATTGAAAAAAGAGGATATATTCAGGAGAAAAGATAGTTGAGCATGAGTGTATCAAACTTTAATCAACGTCACTTGTTAGCATTCTCTATTACTAATAATAACATATTTGCTGAGTGTTGTTATAGCAACTAGCCTGTTCAATTTCAGAAAACTTGGCAAATAAATCCTCTGGAATAGACCAGTCAAAGACATCAAAGTTCTCCTTGATCCTCTCCTCGTGCGTGCTCTTTGGCAGCACACTATGACCCATTTGCAGGCCCCAGCGAAGAGCAACTTGTGCATTAGTTTTGCCTAATTTCTGTGCAACCATAGTAAGGATTGGATGCTTAAGAACCTCACTCTTGAGCCATGTTGTGCCAGGAGAACCCAGAGGGGAATATCCCTGAAAATCAGATATGCAAAAACATTATTCTTGTATGACACAATGGCAAGACATATTAATATTCGCCCAGTGAAAGGCAATAGATGTCTCTTTTGGCTATTGAATGAATGAAAACAATAATCCAACACAAAGTGAAGCAAGATTTGCGTCCTCACCGATAAGTGAACTCCCTTGGATTTGCAAAATTCATGTAGCTTAGCCTGCTGCCATGACGGATGACACTCAACCTGGTTGACAGCAGGAGGAACACGTGCCACCTCTAGCAAATCCCCCAGTTTCTTTGTAGAGAAATTACTAACACCAATAGCCCGAGCTTTACCAGAGTCATAGAGTGCTTCCATTGCCCGCCATGTGCTAGGTATGTCCGGTTGAAGAAGGTTTTCAGGCTTAAAACCAACTGAAACTTTCTTGAACCGAACTGGCCAATGAATCTTAAAAACAAACACCGTTATTTAGGCCACAATTGAAAAGTAACTCCAAGAATATATCAGAATACTAAGATATCTTCAGTGATGAAAACTCAACATCCTTAAAATGTGATTATTAAAAATAGACAAGGCAAAGATAGCTCTAAAGGACTTGATGATCAGGCAATAGTTGCTACTTAGCATCAATATTCAATGACCCTGTGTTTAGAAACGTCTGTTAAGCAGCATATTCAACAGTACAATTAAAATTGACATGGGTCAGGAAAAGTAGCAGCGACCGTTATCAAGCAATACATACAAGGTATAAATCAACATAGTCTAGCTGAAGATCCCGCAAAGTTCGGTCCAATGCTACCGGCACATCTTCAGGTGCGTGATCAGTACACCTGTTCATAACTTGGTTTTAGTACGTAATCTTTAATAAAAGGAAAACCCTTGGATAAACAGAATACAAAAGAACGAAAACCAACCAGAGTTTGGAGGTGATAAATAGCTCTTCACGTTTCACCACACCATCTTCAAACAGCTTCTTCAAAGCCGCACCAATCTAAAACAAATAGAAGCATGCAAACACTGATCTGATCATATACAGATAATTTAATGTTCCATTTAAAAACTAAAGTTTTAACTTTTAATTATTCGGATAGTATTTTTTTTTTTTTCAGCATCCGAACATCGGCTTTTGCACTTCTCTTTTTTCAGCGCAAAAATAAATAAATAAATAAATAAATGGTTGCGCTAACTACTCATTCATGGTTGGTTCCCCCCCCCCCCCACCCCCCCATTTTTGCTTTTCTTAATGGAAAGTGGAAAGTATAAATTAAAAGATAAACCTAAAAACAATAACATTTTTTAAGGAAAAACATCAACAAAATGTAGTCTAAATAAGAGTAATATTTTTCAACAAAAGGCAAATGTCGCAGCCAAACAAAGCATAAATTTACCTCCTTTTCGTTTCCATACACTTGAGCGCAGTCGATATGGCGGTAACCGATCTGAAGAGCACAGGAAAACAGACAACAAATTATCGATTTTTTTTTTTTTTTAAAAAAGTCAAAAAGATATAAACAATCAGCGAACTGCATTTACGACGATGAAAGAAGTATGTCGAGAACTGCGATAATCAACAGCGTCCAACGATATTACCTTTACAGCAGCGGCAACGGCGGCGCCGACGATGCCAGGTTCAGCCTGCCAAGTTCCCAAGCCGACGGACGGAATCTTAGCTCCGGTGTTCAACTCGAAGAACGTGATTGCAGTCGCCATTTCGGTAAAACAAAAAGGAGTAGCCAAGTAGTTCCGACGCAAAATGCGAAAAAAAATTAAAATTACCGAAAAACGTAAGAGGGTTGGTGACTACTGACAACAACTAGAAGGAACGGACACCCCCAGGCCTTTTATAAGAGAAAAAGGGAGCACTCTTTTTTTTCCCAAATATTTTAATTAAAAACAGGGATTATTTGAGAAACTCCTTTATTTTTCTGCCACCTGTATTATGATGAGATGTAAAGTGGTCGTAGACGGTGGTGATTGCTTTTCAGTGTGGTTCGATTTTTTCCTGAAAATAGAAAGTGGGCCCATGGATGAAAAGGCCACGGCCTGCTTTGCGGGGTCCGTTGGATTTTGTTTGTCGTTTTAAATCTTTGAAAAGTCAGATTCGATTTGAAATTCCCAAAGTTTTTAAAAGGAAAAAATTAAAAAAAATTAAATAAAATAAAAAATCTATTAATTAATTTTTAAAAAATAAAATAGAGCCGAGTAGATCTTTCTTGTTAAATCGATTGAGGCCGGCAGCAGCAACGAGCCGTGGTCCTGCCCCGTTGAGGGTGACGACATCTATGACCAAATCATCCTATTTTTAGGTTTAGGTTAATAATCCTTTTTCAGCTTTTTTTGCCCACTGTTATTTGACTCTTGTTTTGCAATGGAAACATATGCAAATCTTTTTAAAAAGGCTGCGATTTTACATTCCATTTTGAAGAAATAAAGTCCCAACTTTTTTCACACAATAAAAAAAAAATGAAAAGATAAAAAAACCCTTTATTCATCCAAAAAATATGCTATTAATATTGCTACATTTGAACCAAGATATAGAAATTACACCTAACATGGTAACACTACACTGTTCCAGTACTTATTTAGTACTTAATCAAATGCTATAGCTTTTTTTTTTTTTAAGTTCAGTGTCAAACTGTAATGTGATGTCCTGTTCAGATCTCGCCATCCCATAGTTCTTCAACGCTCCTATATGCACCAAATGTTTCATGCACGAAAAGGAAGCCTTTGATCATCCTCTCCTGGAAGAAGAAGATCCAAAAAACATGAAATCTCAGTAATCTCAACTTACACCAAAAGCAAAACATCATGCTTTTTAAACATTAACTTGCCTGCTCAATTTCAGAAAACTTGACAAACAAGTCTTCGGGTATAGACCAATCAAAAACATCTAAGTTTTCTTTGATCCTCACTTCGTTTTTGCTCCTAGGCAAAACGCTGTGACCCATTTGCAGTCCCCAAAGGAGGGCTACCTGATCTGAGGACTCGCCCAATCTCTGTGCAACAGTAATCAGCACTGGATTCTTCAGAACTTCTATCTTAACTGTTCCCCTGCCTGGGGAGCCCAACGGTGAAAACCTCTGAAACAATGACCAGTAATATTCTTTGTTATTGCTATTACATAGAGAAAGGTGAATCAGTACAATAGGAGCAGACAACTTGCCAGCATCTATATATTTTTTGAACTCCTTATTTTTCTTAAAATATTCGTCTTCAACACTTGTATTCGATAGATTTTTGGATATGAATATGAGTATAAACTTGTAATTATATGAAAAAGTTTGAAAACATAAATATACCTGTATCAGATACATATAACCGACACTGATCCAGGTCCGGGTAACATGGGACAGCAAGGATATCAACCTGAACTTCAAATTGAGTTGGTTGCTTTTATTAAATCACCAATATATATTCATAAATCTTAACATATATATATAT
>JBBYHM010000018.1:12365519-12375720 GCA_038381775.1 Adansonia rubrostipa | reverse complement strand
TGTGTGTGTGTGTATTAATGGTTTCATACTCACAGTCAAATGAATTCCCTTGGATTTACATAATGCATGTAGCTTAGACTATTGCCATACAGGATGGCATTCAGCTTGGACTAAAGGGGGAGGAATGCGACAGACCTCCAAGCTTCTTCGAAGAGAAATTGCTGACTCCAGTAGCTCGAGCCTTGCCAGAATCATTCAGTGCCTCCATTGCTCTCCATATACTGGGTATGTCAGGTTGCGTCAGGTCTTCGAGTTCAAACCCGACTGCTCCCTTTTCTCATGCTGACAGGCCAATGAATCTTCAAATGTCAAAGAATCACCATAGTAAGAAAACATTTACAAAATTTGGCTTTTCTAGGCAGAAATGGGGGAAAAAGGTAACATAGTTGCCTTTATACTTACCAAATCAACATAGTCCAGCTGCAAGTCTTGCAAGGTACCATTTAATCCCTCTAGAACATGTTCTGGTGCATGATTAGTGTTCCTGAAGAAAAATATAGCAAATTCATCCTTAGGTCTTTCAAAGTGGGCAGCTCGAAACACTGAATAAACTAAATGAACTAACCCAAACTATCCAATGAAGTTCTAGTTTTCCAAATAGCAATTTCAATATACAAAACGCTTGAAAAGGGTTTCGAAATTGAGACAAACCATAGCTTGGAGGTGATCCAAAGTTCTTAACGTTCACCACACCATCTTCAAACTGCTTCTTCAGAACAAAACCAATCCGCATGAGTAAATCATCAAAAATTAAGGCATGAAATCAAATATGTAAAACTTAAAGATACATTTAAGATGAAATAAGAACCAACAAATTATAAATTTCGTTCATGCAATTACTTCTTTCTCGTTCCCATAGACTTGAGCACAATCGATGTGCTGCTATCCATGCTGCATTAAAACAGATCAATTAGCAGCCAATCTTCTATTGCCCACAATTTTCTACTAATTCATTTAGTTTGCATTAAATTGCTAATACTTGAATCAAAAAAGGGCTTTTACCATCCAAACCAAAGGAATGTTTATTTTCTTTCAAAATGTAAAACCATTTAGGATAATTCTACAATAAAATGGATCAAGTTTTATGGAAAATTTGAATGAATTTCATACCTTATCTAAAACAACATTTAGAACTTAGTATATATATAGACATAACAGTAGGCGGCTAGAAATTTTTGACTCAAAAGAGTCAAAACCCCCATAATATTTCAGTACTTTAAGAGAGAGAGAGAGAGAGAGAGAGAGAGATGCAAAAGAAAACAGCCCCTAAAATTCATGGAAAATTATCCAATATCAAGCTGACTGCTGACCAAAAGAGAAAGGAAAAGGAAGGCATTGCCAATGACGCCATGGAGCACAGATGAGAAAAGAGTAACTTAATAGCAGTGGCAACGGCATAGCCAACGACGCCAGGAGTAGCCTGCCAAGTTCCTACCTCAACAGAGGGAATCTTAGCCCCAATATTGAGCCCAAAATATCTAATTGCCTGAGCCATTTTCGCCACAGAATCATAATTCGACCCATGGAGTCCCTTTTATAGAGACGTCAGCAAAAGAAGTAGCCAAAAAATAATAATAATAATAATAGGGTTAAAAGACCTAGAAGAGTAAGACTTAAGACATATCCATTTTGCACTAGGAGAGATAACATCTCTGTATGTTCGTTCATTTCAAGATCATGAATTTAAATTATAATCACCAATATATATAATTGTAATTTGAAAATATAGAAAAAGAAATGACTGGACGTCACTTAACAGATAGAGTGGGAGTTTTGTCAATGTACTTGAAAAGGTAAAATACAATTATTATTGAAGAGTGACCCGATCCAGTATCTGGTGCCGGCCAATACAGGCTTTGCTTCTGGACAATGCATTTTACTCTTGCATTGTTCATTTGTTGTTGAATCAGATTTAGATTACCTGCATAATCCTTTGATCTTACATGGTACTTTTTATTTTCCAGTTAGAAGCCAACAATGGGTTTTTATTAAATATTATTACATACTCCAAAATTGTAGTTCACCTACATCCAAGATTGCAGCATACTTAAATAGTAAAAGTACTGCTTTTTATTAGTATTAGTATTTTAATTTAGAAGCAGCATGAAATTGCTTTACAAGAACTATGGCAATTTCTTGGAAAAATTGCTCAGTCCTCAAAGTTTTGGTGATCGTTCACATCTCACCATCCCATAGCTCTTCAGTGGTCCTGTACGCGCCGAATGTTTCGTGTACGAATCCACTGCCTCTGATCAGCCTCTCCTGGAAGACATGAATTAAGCAATAAATAATCTGAATTGGACCTAAATCCCGCATATGTTTGATCAAACACTAACATAAAAACCAGCCATGAAAAAAGGTTAAGTAACTTGCCTGCTCAATTTCAGCAAACTTGGCAAACAATTCTTCAGGTATAGACCAATCAAAAACATCAAAGTTCTCTTTGATCCTTGCTTCATTTGTACTCTTAGGCAAAACACTGTGACCCATTTGCAGCCCCCAACGAAGAGCTACCTGAGCAGGGGACTTGCCCAATTTCTCTGCAACCATATTCAGAATTTGATGCTTGAGGACTTCTTTCTTGACGGTTCCGGTGCCTGGGGAACCCAATGGTGAATACCCCTGAAACAATGAGTTTCATAAATATCAATATGTTGGTGGCTTTTTGTACTAGACATATGTATACTCACAGTTATATGAATTCCCTTGGTTTCACAGAATGCATGTAGCTTAGCCTGCTGCCAGACAGGATGGCATTCCACTTGCAGCACAGAGGGACTAACACGAGCAACTTCCAACAGATCTCCAAGCTTCTTTGAAGAGAAATTGCTTACTCCGATAGCTCGAGCCTTGCCAGAGTCGTATAGTGCCTCCATCGCTCTCCATGTACTGGGTATGTCAGGTTGAGTTAGGTTCTCAGGCTTAAATCCAACTGCACCCTTTTTCATGCTGGCAGGCCAGTGAATCTTCAAACATTAAACAATCAAATTATCATTTATTAAGATATGATAGCCGAAGTTTGCTTATGTTAGTAAGGCCGAAATCAAAGAAACATAATTTTGCTTATGTACTGGGTATCTACGTACTAGATAGAGATCTAGATAGTCCAGCTGCAAGTCTTGCAAGGTACTATTGAATGCCTCTGGTACATCTCCCGGTGCATGATTAGTGCACCTGCAGAAAGTTGTAATTCATCGGTAGGTCCATATAACAAGCCTCAAAAACTTGGTAAAAGTTGTGGCATCTAGAACAGATTCTTTTTTTTTTTTTAAAATTGTTTCATATGTAAAGCACTTGAAAGGATTTTGAAGCTGAGACAAACCAGAGTTTAGAGGTTATCCAAAGATCTTCACGCTTCACAAGACCATCTTCAAACAGCTTCTTCAGAACTGAACCAATCTACATCAACCAAATTTTGGGGATAAGAGTAAATTTTGTTTCCTATTATCATCATTCATGAAAATAATTGCAGCAAAGGCATGCCGAACATAAATTCAACAGCAATGGGTTCTAAGATGAATGACCAACAAAAATACTAACAAATGAATTAGTTTAATGCAAATTTGGCTTAAAAAAATGAAAATTCATCCAAGAAAAATAATTGCAGCAAAAGTCATCACCTCTTTTTCGTTCCCATAAGCTTGAGCACAATCAATATGCCGATAACCTATCTGCATATGCAAAACGATAAACAGTCATTCCTTTACTTCCCAAAGCATTCACAATAACTTTTATTTTTTATTTAACTAGGATCTGTTAGTTAAATTTTCGTGGTTTTCTACAGATGCTGTCTGTTGGACAACTGGGAATCTCGAATCGAGGTTTAAACTAAATACCCAGCTTCAGTTCCTAGAAAATCATCCAGAAAGACAATAATATATATATATATATATATATATATATATGGAGAGAGAGAGAGAGAGAGAGAGAAATGAGAATTGAGAAATACCTTGATAGCAGCGGCAACAGCGTTGCCAACGACGCCAGGAGCAGCCTGCCAGGTTCCCAGTCCAACAGAGGGGATCTTAGCTCCGGTGTTCAGCTCAAAGTATCGAATTGCCTGAGCCATTTTTTTCATAGAGAGAACCGACTAATGGAGTCTTTGTTTATAGAGACAGCTGCAAAAGTGATCAGTAGAATTAGAAGCGTTAAAACATGTTTTAAAGTCAGAAACGAAAAAGAGCTAGTAAAAACGAACATAACTATGGTCCCTACATACACGTGTAAATACTCAACCTATGCTTTGAATTTTTCCTCTACCCTCAGCTTTTGTACGTATCCAGGGAAAGAATCCCCCGGGTTATGCTCTATTTGGTCGTTCATTTTGAAAGAAAGATTGTCCAAAGCAACAAGTTCACTTGTCAACTAATTAACCAAATTCGGATGAAAGTATATCTATATCTGAACAAGTCGTAAAAAGATCAAATACTAATATTTAAAGAAAATAAAAAAAATATATGAATGTTCACCTCATAAATTTTCTTTTCTCTTAAACGACAAAGATTCCAAGTTTAAATAATATCAGTTCCTCGTCTTTGTCAAATGTCAATGTACTAAAAATATAATTACTGCAAATCCAAAGAGTGAATTGGCCACAGCTGCCGACCAATGTACGCTTGATATGCATATGATGTATGATCTTACGCTTTTTGTTTTTTTCCTTTTTTCACCTCTCCTCTTTTGTTGAATGCATCTTTTTTCTTTGAACGCTATTGAATACACAAAAACACTATATTTTTTAAATAAAAATATTGTATAATTATTTATTATTATTGTTTATTTTTTAATTTTAAAAATAAATTTTACGTAGGCTTACGTAACAAAAGTTAAAAATTAGCATTTATTAAATATGATTAGATCAGATGCTTCATTGGTGAGCTACCAGGACAAGTACAGCCGGGCTTTTATCTTGGGGCACTGACAGGCAGGCTGACTGCTTGTAGAGGCGGGGTCCAGGGTGTCGCCTTTAGGCCTATAATTGAAGATGTTCCTTCTCCCCTTTCGTGCCTATAGAAAAGTCCAAGACTCATGGCCATGGCCGAGGCCGACCATCCACTTTGTCAATTTACACATGTTCATGGCTCACTAGTTTCATTTCCTTTTCTAGCCCCTTTGTCTAGAAAAGAAAAAGGAAAATGGAAGATAAAAATATATATATATATGTACATATATACTAAAAAAAATTGTCGACGTAGTTAGTACTGTCAGTCACTTTCCTTAAACTGCAACCGACTAAACTAAAACGCCCTCCTTTCTCTGTCTATTCATCAAATCAAGACCATCAGTATCACCAAATTTCAGGGTTTTTCTTAAATCATACGTTTTTAATTCTATCAGTGTGGTCCAAACTCCCCATTTCCACTTAGTTTCAGTTTTTTCCCCCTTAAAATATGGAATTGGTTTGGACTATGGATTTGGTTTCCCATTAATGGAAGCAATTTAAGAATTCTAGGGTTTCTTTCCGTTTTCTGAAAGGAGGGCCCTTTAGAGGGATAGGGTGTGGGGGAGTTTAGCTTGAAGAAAGAGGATGAAGGATTTGATTGGGAGTCCAGGAACGGTGAGTGGGTTAACACTAAGGATAACCCAATCTGCATTTGCTGCTGCTTCCATTGCTGTCATGGCCTCTGCTTCTGGTTTCTCTACCTACACTGCTTTCTGGTACTCTTTTTCCCCTTTTTTCTTCTCTTGGTTCTGCTCTCAAATTTTACAATTTTAGATTAAGTTTGCTTTTTTTTTTTTTCCAAATTTAATCTTCTTTTATTTGTTGCCATTGTTTCATTATTATAAGGTTTAATTGCTGACAAAATTTTATTTAAAACGGTATGTTTGAATCGGATTAGTCTCAAGCAAACGTTGATTAGTCAGCCCCGTAGCAGGATATGTTAGGCAAAAGCTGTAGATTAAAGATTATCTCCTTACTGGCAAAAAGAATAGGAAAGTGGAAGGTTAAATTGACTTGACTTCTAAATTTGTTTTACACTACTAATAGTTAAATGAATCAATCGGCTGTTTTTGCTGCTCTAGCGTTCTGGTTTTAATTTATTGGATAATATTAAAGTTTTAGATTTCATGTTTGGGAATGTGTATGAGGAGTGGTTAAAAAGAGTTCCTTTTTGAGTTCTAAGTTTAGCTCTATTTTTGTTCCAAGTTTTTATGATTTGTCATATGCTGGTTGAGAAGCTTTGACCTTGCAGGGTTTAAGGTCATAGTTTAGTGTTTTTTTTTTTTTTTTTTTTTCATAAGTGAAAAGGTGTGAGAATTTTCTACCCTCAGTTTGGATGAGAAATTAGAAGCCTTGATTTAAACTTTCAAAAAAAAAAAATGTACAGAACACTTGCATAGCCTACCAATTGTGAAAATGCCGAAGACAAACACTTTTGACTAGATATAAAATAGGATTTATGCCTAACTCCCATACTGCTATTTCCTAAATAAAGTGGCTCTGGATCTTATAGTTGCTGTTCTTTTCACCATACTGTATTCTTGGAAAGGGGGATAGGTTGGATGGGGTAGGCAAGAGGTTGAAGTAGAATAAAAATGCACTGTAATTGTTATTTTTCTGCAGTTTTGATGTTTATTATCCTCTTTTTTTCAGCTATTTGATTGCATCTATGGGGCTTCAACTGCTCTGGAGCTTTGGACTTGCATGTCTTGATGTTTATGCTTTGAGAAGAAAGAGAGATCTTCAGAATCCTGTTCTTGTGAGCCTATTTGTTGTAGGTGATTGGGTATGTGGCTATTCTCTAAGAATCCTCTCTATTCTTCTTTGGTCACTAAATGGATGTGTTGACAATGATGTAAATCGAGTTTTGGAGCATAAATTGCCTGCTATTTGCGGTATTTGTTGTATTCCACATCAGCTATCACCATATTTCTTCATGTTAAGCCTGTTTGTGATCCTAAAAGTGGCTTACCTGACTCTGTTAAGTAGTTCTTATTAAAATATAGCTTTTCCATATATTATATTGCTAGTTTTTGTGACCACCTTTTCCTATTTCTGAATGGCAATAGAATACAATCCTACATTGATGTAGGGTCACCATATGGTCTGTATATGAACTCCCTATGCACTTTGCTTGAATTTTTTTAAGAGCCGCTAGCAGTTGTTATTTGGGTCTTCACACCTCAGTCTTCGTAGTTTTCAATCAGTTTTTCTTGCTTGCAGCTTAACTTCTGTGAATAGTTTTTCTTCTTGACACTCTTAGACTGAAATTGTATATCACCTGGCTAATCCTTCTTGAATGTACAGGTCACAGCTATATTATCACTGGCAGCTGCATGTTCATCAGCTGGGGTTATAGTCCTGTATGCAAGAGACTTGGACTTCTGCAATGTTCAAAGTCGTCTACCATGCAGGCAATTCGAAATATCGATAATTTTGGCATTCATCACGTGGCTTCTAATCGCGATGTCATCTCATGTCATGTTTTGGATCTTAGCCTCTTTCTAAATGATTCGAGGATTCCCATAGAAAGCACATAACAATATCCCTTATTTGACATGTAAATCCTTTTTTTTTCTTTTATTTCCTTCCTCATGCCTAAATTTTTGACAATTTTGGAGAATTGGATAATTTCTGCCTTTGCACATTAAGGATTTTTGTTTTAACTTTCAATTTCATTCAAATCTTACTTGTTCTCGACCTAATTTCAAGCCCATTAACTAACAATATTATCAAGTTCTTACATCTTCCAAGTTCCGACAGACATCACATTTTTGTCTAATGTTGAACAGTGTAATGTCTGACCAAGAGATAAGAACCAACGCCCGTCAAGCTTACTCCCACTATGGAATACGTTTACAGGCCTGAACACTATGGAGTTGGTGGTTTAGATTTCATTTAGGAGATCTTACAATTTTCTAGGGGTCGTCGATCATCCTGAAAACATAAATCAGGTTATAACAATCAATTAAGAGAACCTAGATGAACTGAGCGGAATTCTGCCTAATAATAACAAGAAAGAAAAGCAGAAAAAAGGATACGGTAGACGAGCCAAATTGCAATATTAAACTCTCAAAATGTTAATTCCAAGTTCAAACTTGTGATCACATGACAATTTCTGGCTTCAAAATACTAGATTTTATCTCCTTGTGAGGCAGGACAACACCTCCATTGCTGTAAACTTCATCTCCAAGATGAACATCTTCTCCTAAGATTGTCATGTTTTCGACCCGAGCCCACCTTCCAACAGTGGAATGCCAGCCAATAATGCTACTGGAGATGCAAGCATGCTTCTTGATTCGAGCTCCACGCATTATAGTACAGCGTGACAACCTTACCCCGGACTCAATGATACATCCCGGACCAATGGCTACGTCAGGTCCAATGAGGCACCCATCGCCAATTACAGCACTCCCATCTACCAAAACATTCCCAACAATGTGAGATCCAGCTACCAATTCTGCAGAGGATTTTTTACGCAAGGAGTCTAGTTACAATCTCAAGCCAGTAATGTAATCCTTTGGTTGCCCAATGTCCATCCAAAAGCCAGCTAGCAACATCGCGTAAAGCTTATTCTCAGCTGCAATCTTTGGGAAGACCTCTTTCTCAATTGAGGTGGGTCTCAGTTCAATTCGGTCAAGAACAGATGGGTTCAACAAGTAAATCCCAGCATTGATTTTGTTACCAACAAATATCTTTGGTTTCTCAACGAACTTTTCGACTTTGCCTGTAGTTTCTTCCATAACCACAACGCCATATTTTGATGGCTCATCCACCTTGAAACAAAAGTAAGATCCTTTTAAGTAAGGCAAAATGGTTTAGTCCTTAACTAAGAACAAGAATATGCTAAATCCGGTTTTACCAATTTACCTTTGTCACCATAATGGAAGCTTCTCCTCCATGACCCTTGTGAAAATTTATCATTTCTTTTAGCGGATACTCACTTATAACATCACTGTTGAGGACAAAAAATGGCTCACCGGAGCCATCGATCAACTTGTCTCTAGCCAGCGCAAGAGGACCTGCTGTGCCAAGTGGTTCAGTCTCTTGTGAGCAGGTGATTTTAATGCCAAGCTTTTTCTCAAATTCTTTTAGGAAATTCAACATAACCTGCAAAAAAGATCAGGGAGAACAATCTATTAAGCATTATAAAAACTAGCTTCAAGAAAAAAGTAAATAACATGAAATTTGCAGCCATAAAAATGGCACTTTTCTATGTGACCTCTGGTTGGTAATTGATGGCCAGAACAACTTCAGTCACTCCAACAGCTTTGAGAGCTTCAATCTGGTGGTATTAAAAAAGAAACAAACAAACTAGGTGTAATTCACACATTTTACAAATATAAATTAAAGCTTCACATTTTTTTATCATAGAAGTTAGTCGTCTTTCAATAACCATGTGCAGATAAGAGACAAAAAAAAAAAAAAACGGACCAAAGCTATAGAATCATCGGATACAACTTGTAAACAAAGCCATGTCTCATTAAATCTTAAACCCATTTTAAACAGGATTACCAGCTATTGAAAAATCTACAAGGATTTCCAGTCAACAAGGCATATAGAATCACCAACAACAAACAGTAAGTAAACTAAAGACAATCAGGGAAAAAACAAACCTGATGCAGTATCATGGGTTTGTTAGCAAAATCCACCAGAGGCTTTGGCACGCTAAGAGTCAATGGTCTCAATCGTGTTCCAAACCCACCAACGAGAATGAGTGCTTTCATCCTGATTAACTCACCAAAAATCTGTATTTCCTGCAAAATATCAGACCCATACATCAATTATCTCAAGCAGTGAGTTGTTAGTGTCTGTAATTAACAAATCCCATAAAAAATAAATAACAAACAAGGGGAAGAATTGATCATGGATGGATCTGAGGAGGTAGAGACATTGAAAAAACAATTAGGCAACTTGAGATAGACTTACAGGAGAGGTGTTGACCAGAGTTTAGTTGTAAGAGTGGTGACTTGTGACAGTGATCTTTGCGGCCTTTGAACTCTGTTTCTCAGAACAAATCTGAAGTTAAATTGGGTTGAATTAATGCTTTAAATGGGACTCTGCGTCCGAGTCCAGCGGGGTATTTTGATTCTTTGATGAATTTACAAGGCCCTTGTCACCTGAGGACCATGTGGGCTAGCGTAATAAAGTGGCCTTTCAACCATTTTATAATTATTTACTTCAATTATTAATGAGTTTCATTAAGATTTAATGTATTAATATTTTAGAAATTACCGTTTTAAAAAATTTTAAAAGTGA
>JBBYHM010000018.1:12307532-12326277 GCA_038381775.1 Adansonia rubrostipa | reverse complement strand
AGGTTGAAACGTAAAAGGAAAGAAAACAAATTGAACTTTTCTTGTTCTTCTGCATCTTGGTTTGGTGCATTCTGCACAGGAAAAAAAAATGGATAACTTTGAAATTTAATTAAATCCTTAGGTCAATTGGGATAAATTAAAATACTTTAGGCTGGAACTCAAATTAGATTTCTTAACAGCCTAACCTTCCTTATAAAAAAGAGAAAAAAAAAACTGGATTAATAACAGATATAATTGATGTATTTGTTAATGGTGAACTGACCCAATTCAGACAATAATCTCAATTATAATTACCAAAAGAGACTATTTGTCCTTTCATGACAGTATATGTGCTTTTGCAATTAGCATCAGACTCGAAAATTTTTATTTTTATGTTCGTAGTTAGGTGGAATAGGTTTGAATAACTTAAAAACTTATTTTATTATTTAAAATAATATTAAAAATTTTAAAATATATTTATATTTATATTTACATTACAATTTAAATTTAAATAAAAATATTTTTAATTATTTAAAAAATAATTATAATCAAATCTAATTTAATTGACCCGAATTAAAAAAAAATTTATAATCAAATCTAACACAAAATGAGCAAAACTTAATTTATATCACACTGTGTGTATGAAATATGTAACGCTGTATTTGGATGTTCCAAATGGACGTACCGATGTTTAATATTATTATAATCATTGTTTGGGTCAAAAGAAAATGAAAATGAAAACAACAGTAAATATTAAATAAAAGGAGAAGAAGAATCTGGATAACCAGCGCAATAAAATTTTCAATGGTGAATAATATAATACTAATATCAGTCAACTTTAAGTGTTTAAGTTTGAAAATGGTTATCATTTTTTTTTCATTAAGATGAGATCATGGGAAGTTTAATATCGTATAAACTAATCAAAAATAGTTTGTTTATCTTTGTTATTAATTAATTAAATGTGTAGAGATACCTTCACAAGATGCGTACCGATCATAGTAAAAATCATGAGGACTGACCCAAACTCCAAAGCATATTGGATTATTATAAATGAAAAGATTGTAGAACAAAACTGGTCATAATTTGACCAAAGAAGGGTTGTAATTGAAAGGCTTGAAAACAGATTAGCTAGCGAGGGTATTAATAAAATTCTTAATTAATCAATTATAATTATTAAAAGCTTAATTAAAAACTCTATACATGCCGGACCAGTCTGATTAATTAGCTTTAAGTACAGTTTCCTTTAATTAAAACGGTTTTAAAAATTGTATTGAAAATTATCCCAATCAAAGCTTGACATTAGGAAGTCCATAAAGATTTTGAACTAACAGTAAATGTTTCCCCACTCCAACTTTTTAGGCATTTTATAAAATAGTATTATTCACGAGTCAAATTAAATTATAGATTAAAATTTCATATTTAAATTTTTATTGTGTCCAGTTCGGCTCACTTTTAAAGTAAATTATTATATAAAAATAATAAAAAATTTTTTATATATATTTTATAATTAAATTTAAATAAAATATAATTTTTTATTAGATAAAAGTCTAAATTGGGCTGACCTAAATCACTTAAAACCTTGTCTAAATCTTGACTTGGATGAATCACATCTACCAAATCAAATGATACCCAATCCTTGAACAACTCTTTTTTGTTTTCGATTGGTAGGGTTCCACTTTGGTGTAAGGTTTTGATATATTTGGAAACTAAAATTCATTGCGTTTAATAATTAATAATAAAAAAATCAAGTTATTTTTTTATTACATTATTCATAGTCTTTTTATATTTTTTACTTTTTCTAAATATTTACCGTTATATTGATAATTATTTATAAAACAAATATAATCTAATGATAGAGAAATAGATTCATTTATCCCAACCCATAATTTTGACACTTCATTCAAATAATGAGCTCTTTCTTTGAATTTATTGTGATACAATAAGTTTTTTTATGAGGAGAGATCCACTTACACTAATGTAAAACTAAATTAGTTTTAAATGTTTTCATAACTTTTTATACAATTAATATTTTAAAAAATCAACTGTTGGATTTAGTAATACAATATTACTCATCATGGATATAAAGTTTTGAATTGATCCAACATCTCATTCATATTAATCAAGAATACTGGTGGTTTCAATATATATTTAACGATCCAAAGTTTTTTATATTGAACAAATAGTTGAATATTTTTAATTGACTCAAAACTCAATGTGCACGATCTAAGTAAATAGAAAATGAAATACAATAGTTGGATTAAATAAATATAAATCTTTTCAAGTGTGTAAATTTAGTTTAGTTTTTATACTGGTGTAAGTTGATCCCTCTATTTTTTAATTGTAATTATACTAAAACAAAAGAAAATAGATAACAATGAAATATATAAGAAAGGTGTCGGTTCATAAATTTTCAGTTATTCTATTTTTATTTTACATTTTAATTTAAAATTTCTTATATTCTTGTCTAATCTAAACATTTACATTACATTTAGTTCACTAGAATAGGATACAGCTGTAATGGAATAACTATCTATGAGAATAGAATAGAGTGTGAATGTAATAGCTATATGCGGTAGTTTGGTTCAATTGAATGGAACAGTCGTAAGGGATTCGAATCCCCTAAAGTAATTGCTTATTCTGCCTAAGATCAGAATAGTTATTCAATGTGGGGGCTCGGAATGGCTATTCAATGATTTTTTAGAATAAGACTGTAATAGGCTATTTCGCATAATAGTCATTCTGTGAACCAAACAGTCACATTATTATAGCACACTGGAATATGGCTGCAATATGATTCTTATTATAGTGAATGCAACAGATTAATGTTCAAATTAAATAATTCTTTATTTTATCCTATTTTTTTAATTTAATGATTAGATTGACTCGTGTAATTCAATTTCTTTTACCTTTCAAACATTATATTCCACCAACAATTTGTCTTTGACCCTATTAGTTTGGATGCTGTTTTTAAGGTGGGGGTGGACCATGCCCTCTAAATCATGTTCACTAATAATCCAAGTATACTCAACATAACAAAATGGCCTAAAGCTGAAACAAAAATCAAATCAAATTTAAAGGCAGTTTGAAATCCACAAGCTATAACCCCTTGGGCTATAATCAAATAGAATCTTTTGTTAAAATTTTTTGCAGTTATAGGTTAACATTCATTAGAACTATTCCTCTAAATATGAACTCTAAATTTCAAATCAAGCAATGAGGTTGCTGAATGATAGTTTTTTTAATTATAGTTATTGATTATTAATTTTATGCCATGTAAGATATGTATACCTGTCCCATTAATCTTAAATTATGTTAAAAGCCAAATTTAAACTAATTATATAATTTAATATCCCAAACTAACCATCAAACCTTAATTTATGACAAAACTTACTTCTTCTCTAGATATGAACTCTAAATTTCAAATCAAGCAATGAAGTTACTCATGGATAGTTTTTAATTATAGTTATTAATGATTATTGATTTTATAGCATATAAGGTAGACCTATCCCATTAACTTAAATTATATTTAAATTCAAATTTAAACTAATCATATAATTTAATATACCAAACTATAATGCCTAAACTAACCATCAAATTTTAATTAGTGACAATACTTACTTGTCCTCTAAATATGAACTCTAAATTTCAAATCAAGCAATTAAGTTACTCAAAGGATAGCTTTTAATTATAGTTATGAATGATTATTGATTTTATGCCATGTAAGGTTGACCTATCCCATTAACCTTAAATTATGTTAAAAGTTGAAGATGTCCATTTTTGATTAATAACATATAATGCAGGCACAACCCTTATGGCACAGTTTACTTGGCATAACACTCTTTAGCATAGGTACTTCAGCACAGCACTCTTTGACAGAGGTATTTTGGCACGTGCTTTTTGACAAAAATGATTTTGGCACAATACTCTTTGGAAGAGGTGCTTTTGGCACTACGGTCTTTGGCACAAGTGCTTTTGGCATAACACTCTTCAGCTTATGTACTTTGGCTAAGGTGTTTTTAGACAACACTCTGTGCCAAAGGTGCCTTTGGTACAACACTCTTTGGTAGAGGTATTTTTAATAAAGTTGCTTTTGGCATAACACTCTTTGGCTCATGTGCTTTTGGCACAGCACTTTTCTTCACAGATGCTTTTAGCTGAGCTGCTTTTGGCATTGCACTATTTGGCAAAGGTACTTTTAGCAAAGGCACTTTTGGCATATCACTTTTGGTAAAGGTGCTTTTCACATCACCCTTTGGCAACAGTGCTTCTTCAAAGTAGTGTACTTGGTACAACAATATCTACTAAATAAAGATGTAGAGCTAGTGTTGGAACGTTAGCAGGATTTTTAGATTTTCTCCAGACTTTGGATGTCTTAGAAAGCATGGCTTAGAGGCTCAAATATGAAAATTGTTAAGAAGTTCACTTCTTAACCTGTCTCTATAACGTAAATGCTTTCCTTTCCCGTTGAAACAGACAATGCGCTTTTAAGTATGCTATCATGTAACTAGCATTCATCACCTGTTATCGAAACATTCCTCGAGGTGTAACTTTCAAATAATTTCCATCAACCCACTACTTTTATAACCTCCCTGTCCTAGTAAACACTCTGATAATTTCCAATAGAGGCTATAAATAAAGGTCCCAAAGCTTCATTTAGGATCTTTTAGCAGTCTAACTAACTTTTGTTTCTTTAGAATTCTCTACAATTTTTCTCTGCAATCTCTACAATCATCATAAACTTTACCACTCTCAGTCATTTACAACCTTCTTCACCACCACCTGGCATCGCACTTGTTCTCTAGGATATGCTTCAATCTTCTTCTTCGCCATCTCTCTATCACATCCTCTTTTATTGGTTTGCAATGTTTTCTCATCAAATCAAAAAAAACCATTTTCAAAAGTCAAATTTAAACTAATTATATAATTTAATATCCAAACTATTATACCCAAACTAACCATCAAACTTCAATTTATGATATAACTTACTTATCCTCCAAATATGAACTCTAGATTTCAAATCAAGCAATATAGTTACTCAAGGATAGTTTTTAATTATAGTTATTGATTATTACTGATTTTATAGCATATAAGGTAGACCTATCCCATTAACCTTAAATTATGTTAAAAGTCAAATTCAAACTAATTATATAATTTAATATCCCAAACTATAATACTGAAAGTAACCATGAACTTTAATTTATAACAAAACTTACTTGTCATCTAAATATGAGCTATAATTTTCAAATCAAGCAATGAAGTTGCTTAAGGATAGTTTTCTAATTATAGTTATTAATGATTATTGATTTTATGCCATGTAATGTAGACATGTCCCATTAACCTTAAATATATTAAAAGTAAAATTTAAACTAATTATATAATTTAATATCCTAAACTATAATACTCAAACTAACCATCAAATTTTAATTTATCACAAAACTTACTTGTCCTTAAAAGATGAACTTTAAATCTCAAATCAACTAATGAAGGTACTCAATAATAGTTTTTAATTATAGTTATGGATGGTTATTGATTTTATGCCATGTAAGGTAAACCTATCCCATTAACCTTAAATTATGTTAAAAGTCATAGATGTCTACTTTTGGTCAATATCATATAATGCAGGCACAACCTCTATGGAACAGCTGAAGGGAAACTTATATTTCAAATTTGAATTTTTTTTTTAAAAAAATTATTCATAAAACAAATAAAAAATTTAGAAGAAATTACATTCGCAGCAGAAAACATTAAGATTACAAATCGGATTCCATTAGGATCTTCGAGTTGTGTTTACATATATTTCAAAATTTTTTTAGGAAATTAAATCTTTAAGAAATGATACCATACCTTCGTAAAGACTTATAACTTTGAGGAAAAAATACCTGTAAGAAGATCCATCAAGAAAAAAACACATCCAAGCCTTTCCGAGATATGAGAGTTCTAAGTGCAAGGCCTCCAAGGTAATCCACATGGACGACAACAAGAACCCTCTCAAGGTCTAAGGTTTCTCTAGTGTTAGCTAGAAGATCTTGGGATCCTAAACAAAAGGTATATTTTCTTGGTTTTTTTTTCTTTAAGAAAAAAGCTTAACAAAAATTATGGTAAACAAAAAAGAAAAAACCTTAAATGAAATGAATGCAGGGTTTCTTGATTTTTCTTCTTCGGCCACAACAACTAAAGAAAAATTCTTGATCACCAAAGATCAAGAAAAATCAAGAAGCAAGAATAAGAAGGTAATGTAGCTAATCACATTAGCCTTGGCTAAAACTTGGAAGTTTCTTGAACAAATATGGTGTCAACTTCCTTAGGATTGGCTGAAATTAGGGCTTGTTAAAATTCTCACAACCACAACATATTGACAATGTATTTATACATTGTACATTAGGTTAAGCCATTAAAGATTGGATCAATGTCCAGTTTCTTCAATGGCTAGCCTACATTAGCATCCATTCTGGAGATAAGTAAAACTCTTTTATCTAGTCCAACCATGATTAGGATAAGCTATCAACTAATTAGTATCTTGGCTTACCACCACATTCATTGGGCTTTGAATCATTTATGCCAAACCCTAATCCATGTCTAATTAGGCTATTTTTTCAAAACAGGGCTTATTAGATTAGTTAGGGTTTTGGTAAACCTTAAATTTACATGCAAGAATATTAATTCCCAATTAAGTTTCTTGCTTAAGTAAAACAATTCTACTTCATGTAAATTTAATTAAATAATTATCAAATAATTATTTAATTTTTGAAGAACAATTATCAAATAATTATCTTAGTAACCAAGAAAAAAATTCCACCACTATTAAGACAACCCTAATGTTATGTTTATTATTAGATATTATCTAGATAAGTCTTACTTATCTTTCTTACCTTATTAAGACATCCTTTTTAGATTTCATATAGCTAATTTTTATGTCTTAATAAATAATAAATCTTTAATTGAATGAATTAAGTCCTCTATAATATACCTTTTACTTAATTAAATCTCATTTTTTATCCAATTGATCCATCCTATTGCGTGTGACTTAGTAAATCCTGTTGGAACATTTTCAAAATAATGTCAAAGGTCATGTCTTCAAAAGTTGTTTCTCTTAATTATAAAGAGTGGTGCCTCTTGGTTACTTACTAAGTGGTGTGAGTATCAAAATGGATATGTATTTAGAAAGTTATGTCTACATGAAGATGTATTTCTTTGCCTATAAATAAAACCCCTCTCATTTGGAAGACATAGATAAAAAAAATTACAAATAGAATTTTGATAGTTTTGCTACACATTGCTTAGTGCATAGTAGATTGGTGTCGTCAATGCAAAACATCATTAATCACAGGGCTTCATCGTATCCTGCAGGTTTATACGCTGGTAACCCTTTTGCATACCTAATTAATGGTAGGGGCAAATAAAACCTTAAAGAGAGTGGCATTACTACACACCTTGAAGCCTTCGTCAATTTCTCATTTTTTTTGGTTCCCCACATACTAACAATTTTAAGGTTTTATTTGTGTAATTTTACGAGAAATTTGATTGAAGGCGGAGGAGGATACAATGAAAGGTGCAAGACTTATCATTTAATAAACCATTGCCTAACCTAAGCATGTTTAGATACAAATGTTTGGGATGACATGAAAGAGTAAAAAAAAAATAGGGCATGGCCAGGGTCATATTTTAGAGCTAAAGAGAATCCTCCACCAGTTATTCATTAAGTTTATCATTCATTTGAAAAGTTGTGGAGCGTTAGTTTATCATTTATGAACTAGATTTGTTTATCTTTCATTTGAAAAGTTATAGAGCATCAGGTATATATTTTTCCTTTTATATATTTAATTAAATTTGTAATGCAAATAAACTGAAGTGATCAAAGAGGCAATCAATGGCGGCTTATGTTTTCATAATACTCCACATCCAGGTATGTTTTATGAACTTTTATTTAAATTAATTATCTATGTGTAACTTCTTTGATTTTTGGATATTTGTTAAGTTGTATTAAAGTCTCAATAGCTTATAATGAGACATCTATGAGGGTAATATGAAAAACTTACTATAAACTTTACTTACAAAATATATATTTATTAGCAAGTATATATATATATAGATAAAATAAACTAAATGAAAGTTTATTATTTAGATGAATATATAAGGTGGATCATTTTAGTTGGCTTAAAAAAAACCATAACCCTAAATGGATTTTATATTTGGTTACACATTTTGGTAGTCCACATTAAAACAGTTAAACAAAATTATAAGTATTTAACCCATTTTATTATTTGTCACATGAATTTATGTTGGTTTTATGAAATCAAAGGTTAGACTATTTTATAAACTTTATTATCAATATAGAAGTGGTTTTGACTAGAAATAATATAAGTCATTTATTATTCGCATGATCAATTTTTTCTAGTCAAAGTAGAATAGTGGGAAAGGAAAAGCTTTTATAATATAGTCATTATTCTAACGTGAAATAAAATATTTTATTAAGAATGTGTAACATATTAGTCATTAATTTAGCCACAAGGATTTGGAGATTCAAATGTGACTATATAATTTTATTTTAACTTATTTGGTATTTAGTGTATGCTATGGTGCATATGAATATGATTGAAGTGGATATAGTTTGAACAAAGCTATAAATATATAGTTAGTTTATGGATATGATAAAATGCATTTATATCCACCATATATAGCATTGGTAAGTGATCTCCAAAGTAGTCATTATGGAATCATAATATAAGATTTGTAAAATAAAGATGAGCATGGTATATAAAACTAATGAAAATATGGCTTTTGTCATCCCTTGATTAATGCTTTCCATATTGATAATTATCATAAGTGGCCATGCTTAAGGAATATATAAAAATATTCATCAAAAGTTGAGATATTTAGACAATCATGATTCAAAGATGAAAATATTAAAATAGCAAAAAGAAAGCTATTATCCAATTTGGGTGGAGGACAAGGCTTTGGTCATTAGCAATAAAATGACTAATAATGTCCTTGATAAATGGTGTATTTATGTAATAGTCATTTGATAAGTCCGGTAATGGTCTGGTCATATTGACAATGCTCTAAATAAGAGGCAAAACACCCTTGTGTATATATATGGTTTATCGATAAAAAGTCATGTATTTTGAGTCTATATACACAATAAGTTTAAAATCATGTATTGACTATGACAACAAGCTATGAAAAAATAGCACCAATATTATCTTATTTCACCAAGAGATTTGAGGCCTCATTATAAGAAATTACTTGGTTGAAAAAGACAATGTGATATATGGTTTACAGGTTTGGTGATAATGAAATTAACAAATAAATAAAATTAACAAATGTGTAACCATGACGAGAAATGGATAAGTGATCACTATTAAGACAAAGAATTGGTATTTGTATAAAGGATATCCTTGATAGATGAAATGTTATTAAACAACATTGTTTAGCAAAAAAATGGATATTTATACATGGGGTAGGTGTTGATCTTGTGAATCTTCAAGATACAATATTTGTAAAAGTTCACCATGTAGTATGGGAAATTAACATAGCTATGTTAGTAATTTAGGGATAAGGTACAAGCCCATAATATTAAGTCACCCATGATGGAAACTCAACTCAACGCTTGGTACAACATGAAGTCTTGAGTTCAATGAGACAAAGTACATCATCTGTACATGGCTACTAGCACAATAATATTTATAATATATTATCCCGGGTAAAGTGCTAGGTACCCTTAATGGTAAGGGAATGATGAGTAAATATGTTCTTAATAAATCCATAACATAAATATATTAGAGTGTTATAGTTATAGGAACACTTTCGATGGGATCTACCTATGTGTGTGTGAAGTATGGCCGCTTTTAGGAGCTCAAGCGCTTAGCTCTACCAGCATTCATGGAAAGAGGACACAGACACATGGCCATAATAGTGTCCCGAATACTATGCATTGAATGGTGTTGAAATATTTGTGTGAGATGTGCTTGGTTAACCAAATGGAATAGCTGGTTCAAAGCATAGTCTAACATGCAATTTCGGTTAACTTTAACATGTTTTCACTGAGTGAAGGTTCAATCGTAAGACACCTTCATTTATGCAATAGATTTCCAATATTATCAACTTTTGGTTTATTTTGAAAATGGTGAGGGATTGTTGGAACATTTTCAAAATAATGTCAAAGCTCATGTTTTCAAAAGTTGTTTCTCTTAATTATAAAGGGTAGTGCCTCTTGGTTATTTACCAACTAGTGTGACTATCCAAATAGACATATATTTGGAAAAGTTATATCTAAATGAAGAGGTATATCTTTACCTATAAATAAAACTCCTCTCATTTGGAAGACATAGATAGAAAATTACAAGTATAATTTTAATAGTTTTGCTACACACTGCTTAGTGCAAAGTGGATTGATATCGTCAATGCAAAATGTCATCAATCATAGGGCTTCATTTTATCCTCCAGGTTTATACGCCGGTAACCTTTTTGCATACCTAATTAATGGTGGAGGCGAATAAAACCTTAAAGAGAGTGGTATTGCTACACACCTTGAAGCCTTCGTCAATTGCTTATGTTGTTCTGTTCCCCACATACTAACAAATCCCATTATGTTGGCAATGAATATAATTAATCTCATTAATTATATTCATAGATCAAGAATAGGATCTACCAACCTATCATGACCACCCAAATGTTGAAGAGTTAAATGTGACCTCATGGAAACCTTTTATTAACAATGTAATTCAATTATTTCACCAAATATCCCATATTGAGCATAAGCTTGGTGCAGTGTCTACACAATTTTCAATCCATATTCATTCCTATAGCTCATGGTTAATGATACAAATTTAGAGTAATGATTCTTCTAAACTCATCGTGCTTTGGAAAAAGATTTTAATCTTATTAACTATAACCAAAAACAGATAAGATACATATTTGATGTCACTAGAAGTGGTGAATCCTCTCTGGATCACTCATCGATTTTCGTATGCTTCATGTCATACTAAAGTACCCTATTTAGGCATCGTTACTTTGACCTATTTCAGATGAACCAAAGTATGACACTTCACATACAAGATGACTTGGTATTACAAGTCTAAGAACTAGTTACACGACTAGGACATGAGAACATTTTCATAGGCACTTAAGTGACTAACACTAAATAGAGTTCTCACACGGGCCATATTCAGTAAACTTGTTACCACAAAATAAGCACCTCCATGCCATCTCAAATATCGCGTATACTATAACTTATAAGATCAGTTGCTTATTTCTTAAGTAAAAAGGCACAGCGTTAGTTTGTCTTTGAGCATTCCAATGCCCTATCTTGACAATATGATGACCAAGAACATTTTTTTGGAACTAAGCTTTAATGTATAAAAATCTTATAATAGCAAAACTTTGTAATTCCTTTGTAAGAATTTGAAGCACCATGGACTTCATTCAATTACTAGTTTCATGACAATCATTCATGCTGCTAATATGAAAGAAAACCTTGTGTTACTAAACTAGTAATGGGTATGAGTTAATTGATTCTTTACCCCATATCTTAATTTGATTGGTTTAAAGGGATACACTAGCAATAACCTTACTTGGTGTAACATTCTTTGGCTGGAGGTACTTAGGCATGGCACTCTTTGGTAGAATTACTTTAGGAAAGCACTCTTTGGTAGAGGTGTTTTAGGCATAGCACTCTTTTGCAAAGGTGTTTTTAGTGTAGCACTTTTTGGCACATATACTTTGGCACAACATTCTTTAGCAAAAGTTATTTAGCAGAGGTGCTTCTAGCACTGCACTTCATGGTAGAGGTGAAGCACAACACTAATCTAGCGTAATTGCTTTTGGCATAATAGTCTTGGTAGAGATGCTTTGAACACATCACTCTTCGGCAATAATATTTTTTGGCAGTAGTACTATCTAGTATGGTAAGATCCACTAAATAAAAATTATAGAGCTAACCCTTAAAGATTGGCATGATGGGTTTTCTTAACACTTCGGATATCTTGGAGAGCATGGCTTAGAGGCTCTGATATGGAGAATTTTAAGCAGTCTACTTTTTAAACTTTCCTTTCCCATTGAACAGGTAGTCCACTCTTCAGCATGCTATTATGTAACTAGTATTCACCATCTATTACTACAACATTCCTCAAGGTGTAACTTTCAAATAACTTTCATCAACCCACTACTTTTGTAACCTTTCTCTCTTGGTTACGACATTGGTAACTTCTAAGGGAGGTTACAAATAAAGGTCCCAAAGCTTAATTTAAGAGCTTTTGATAATATGACTAACTTTTGGTCTTTTGGAATTCTCTATAACTGTTCTCTGCAATCTCTATAATCATTGTAACCTTTTCCACCCTCAATCATTTTCAGCCTTCATAACCACCACCTACCAGCATACATGTTCTCCAAGATTTGCTCTAACCTTCCTCTATGCCATCTCTTTATCACATCGTGTTTTACTGATATGCAACATGTTCTCACCCGATAAAAAAAAACCCTATACAAAAGTCAAATTTAAACTAATTATATAATTTAATATCTCAAACTATAATACTCAAACTAACCATCAAACTTTAATTTATGACAAAACTTGTCCTCTAAATATAAACTTTAAATTTCAAATCAAGCATTGCAGTTACGCAAGGATAGTTTTTAATTATAGTTATTTATTATTGATTTTATGCCATGTAAGGTAGACCTATCCCATTAACCTTAAATTATATTAAAGTCAAATTTAAATTGATTATATAATTTAATATCTCAAACCCTAATACCCAAACTAACCATTAAACCTTAATATTTAACGAAACTTACTTGTCCTCTAAATATGAACTCCAAATTTCAAATCAAGAAATAAAGTATGTTAAACATAGTTTTTTATAGTTATTGATTTTGGTTTATAAGATGGGTAGATAGATTTAATCTTAAAGAGAAACATTCTAGTATATTCAATTATATTAAAGCGATTAGTTCAATTATGAGTTTTGAATATCTCTTTTGGATCAATGTTGTTAGACGATACCTGTAGACTTAAATCAATAGAAGTTATTGAATTCAAAACTTAGGTTAATTAGTTAATATATCAATTTTTAAGTTTAACATCTTGCAGGTAGAAAGTTCGAATTACAGTATTTGCATTTTTTTCTATCTTCAGGCTTTGGCTTCCTGTGCATATATATAAAAAGAACTTTTGTTATTAATTCTATTAGGATTTTATATAAATATGACTATCCATTGAAAACAATAGAAGAAAATTCCTTCAACTTTGCGGAAGAAGTGGTTTTTTTTTTTTCAAATATCGATTGCCAAAAGTTGTGACTAAAAATAAAGTGATAGGTGTTGGATCAATGATCATTACTTTAAATGCAGATACCGACCTAACAATAGCAATTGACATGATGTTGGGTTTTTCAATTTTGAAGTTTAGCTAATGGAAGAAATAGCAATGGTCATGTATTCCGTTTCTTCATCACTATTTTGTTAGCCCTTGGTATTCACTTTTACATATATAGAAGAAAAAGATGAAGGTAAATTTAGGTCATTTTCTTTGGACCATTTTCTTTGTTTGGTAGAGGAAAAATAAGAGAAGAAGAAAAAGGTAGTAGATTATATATAATTTTTTAATTCCAAGCTTTTCAGATATGAGAGAAAAATATTCATTTAACTTAAATTAACAAAATTTATTTATAACTTTATCTTTATTTTTTTTCTATTTTTCGCCTTTAAATGAAAAACAATGAAAGAAAACTTTCTTTCATATTTTTTCTTTACTTCATTTTCCTATCAAAAATGACGATAAAATCTTGGCTTGAAGTTAGATCTCAGTCCAAATAAATACCCTTTTAGAAAAAGGAAATAATGTCTCCTTCATTTGTTCTATTTAGCTTGGACGATATAAGAAGGTACAAAGTAACTATAATGAAAAATACGTAAGCGATTTTTTGCTTTTGTCTTTTAGACTAAGAGGATTTAGGAAACCTTTGCCTTGACTTGTATTTCTTTTTTAAAAAAAAAAAAAAATCAAAGAGACATTTCATAGTTGCTAAGCACTTCCAAAATTAAAAAAAAAAAATGGCTTACAAATTATTATTTGTGAATAAAGTTATTTTATGAGTCAGATTAGGTTGGATTCAGATTAGATTCAAGTATGATATTAATATTATTTATACTTTTTCAAATATGACTCAATAAAAAATGTGAGTTTTAAATTTTGTTCAAGCCCACGTATTTATAAATAGATATTTCAAGCTCGTTTAAGTTTACCCATATTATATATTTTTTAATTTATTTTTTATAAAAATAAATTTAAAATTTAGTAATTTAATAAATTTTTTTATTAGTTTTAAAATATAAATAATTTAACATATTTTTTAATGTTTACACTATAATATTATATATGTTTATTTTTTATATGATAAAAATTACATAATGTGTATAAAATATAAAATTAATGTATATTATATAATTAAAACAGGTTAAGTCAAGCAAAGCTTGGGCCTTGAATGTTAAAGCCAAGGCCCAGCTTATTTTTTAAATGGGTTTAATTTTTTTGCCTAAGTCCATTTTTTAACCCTAATATCATTGGCCAAACCCTCCCAAATATTGGATAGACTTTAAACTTGGACAAATAACTCGACCTATGAACACTTATATTTATGAAAAACTAAAAAATTTCATCCAGGCATACACTCACATTTTGATTTGCCACAATGCAAGCAAAAACTCATTGCTAGAGTAATTTTAATTTTTATCTATTTTAAATATAAAAAACATGTTTATACAAATTAAAAATTTATAAATTTAACCAGCATCTGGTTATTGCTTAAGATGGTATTTGTAAGGGGAAAAATATAATCAATGTATTATTTTTTAATTCAATAAAAATAATATATTAAATGCAAAAAATTATTCTTAAAATGATAATTAAATAATTTTTAACTGATATAAACATTCATTAATTGAATCCTTTAAAATAAAAGGCAAAAAAAAATCTAAAATCATTTCTTGACAGGGATACTTTTGTTCATTTCAAAAGGTTATATATTTATATGCAATTCATCTAGATGTAAAAGAAAAAATCATAATATGAGAATAGAGGAAGGGGTTGTAAATATTAGAATTCAACCTCAAATTTACTAAAATAACATCTCTTAACAATAAAAGTACGAATCAATTGAGCTAAGCTTTTTTTGATTCATCTAGACTTAAAGTATAGTAATTTACATGGTAAAGTTTTATGGATTTAGGTGCGTCCCAAAGAGACTCTTCAACACAATTAATCAATTATGGTAGGTTATTCTCAATAAACTTTCCTTCAGCACATGCATGAAGCTGACCAAAAGAGAGATGGAAACAAACTAACCTTTGTTTGCTTTGAACTTAATCTTTAAGGACCACAACTTTGGTTTCTGTTATCACCTATGGCAAATGCCAACCCTAAAACTACACAATCTTACTCTAAAACTTATCCATTTAATATTATTAGGTCTTCTCGTATTCTTCAATTTCTCCTTTGAACTCCCCTCTAGTGTTTCTTGTTAGTCAAATATTCTCTCCTATTATTACCAATAATCGAATTTTAACCCTCAGAAGGAAATTTTGATTCTATGGATATGAGTATATTACCATAATTTTTTTAGCTATATACATAAAACTTTTCAATTTATGGATTTTAAACAAGCTAATAAATTGCGGCCAATTGCACCTGTTGAGGATATCGGTTTCCAGAGATAACTAAGTTATATGTTTGTGGTGTTCAAGATTATAAATTAAGGCAGCAATATAAAGATGTAGATAATAACAATGACAATGATTTCAATAGGCTTCGAGCCGGACAAAATTCTTTTAGTAAATTTGTTTTTCTTGTTCAAAAGTTTAGTTTATTGTTTGCAAACTATTAAAATATTTATATAAATATTATAAATTTTTTATTTATTAAATAATCATTTAAATTAAATTGAATTGATCTAAATTTAAAAAGAAAATTATTTCATTAAATCGATATAGAGAACAATCACTACTCTAATAATTACCATTTCTAAAAGTTCTGAGAAGAACAAGTTTCGAACACTTTGCTTACTGCTTTCTCAACCTACCAACTACTGTGTTAGTAGTGTCTTCCTTGATTTTGTGATCAGGTTCTGGGTAATTTCCTAGCCTAGAACTCTCAAAATATCGAAGGGGCTTTGTTTTACTTCGCCCCTTTAAATACTTTTTCTCCTTTCTTTGTGCCAAAAGCTTATTACTTCCCCTTTCAATACTTTTTCCTCCTTTCTTTGTGCCAAAAGCTCATTACTTCCCCTTTCAATACTTTTTCCTCCTTTCTTTGTGCCAAAAGCTCAAGACTTTTTGGTATTGGACAAGGCAAGCCACCATTAAAGATAGATTTTTCTTCAGGTTCATGTTCTAAAATACTTAATGACTAACGAACTAAATCATTGTTTGTGGAAAAGGGAAGTGGTTGTGGATCCATCAATTTAAAAAAGCTTTGATTGAAAATATTTCCACTCATGGCCGACATGAATCCCAGGTTTCACACTCTGTTTGCTTTAAAAAAAAAAAAAAAGTAAAAAAAGTTAAAGATCGCACGTGAAAATTGTGAATTCACTTCTAATTTGCATTTGAACATTGAATTGTAATCAAAATAAATTATATTTGAGAAGCCCAAGGTGGACTCAATCAGATAGAAAACTAAAGCCCAGGGCTGATGATATCCAATATTTATGGGACTTTGATGTAATCCAATGAGAAGTGATTGAGTTTAGCCATGAGCCCATGACTCAGAAGAACCACACAGGCTAGCTCACTGGGCCTTCTATCTTTTTTTCTTCTTTTTTTTTAATTAAATTTTATAATTCGTAAATTTATATTATATTTGTGTTATTTATATATTATAATTATATTTAAAGTATTACATATTTATATAAATTTTAATATGTTATTAATTAGTATTATTTAGATTTTGGCATCTTTGAGTATTTGTATCATTTCATTTTATTTTTTCAGCCATGTTTTATTTTATTAGTATTTTAATTATTTTTCTTATCTTGTGTCCAAAATTACTAAATTTGTAATTTGTATCGGTTAATGAACGTCTAAAAATTTTTTTCGAAGGTTCTCAGTTTACCAAAATGTGGAAGTATAAAGAAAATTTTTTTTCCATAAAGTTAACATAAAAAATTTGTATTTCAATGCTTAACTGGTTTAAAACTTGTTCGATGCACGGATATATATATTTATGTAAAAATTTTTAATTGTAATATAACTAATAAAATTTATAAAGTAATTGATATTTTATTGTAAAATAAGGAAAAATAAATGGATATCGTACGATATATTATTTACTTTTTAAATTTCATAGTAAGATAGCATTAAAGACATAAAAAATAAAAAATTAATACCGATTGCATTGATGCAAAGTCTGAAAGTCAATTGATTAGAGATTAAAGATAATGAAATTAAGAATTCAATCCTATGTTTATATCGTTTGTTTTGTTCCTTAATTAACTACATATTAATGAATAAATATTATTGTTATGATTCTATCCATAATCTTTGTGTTTTACTTTACTCATATGAAAAAAAAAAAAAATGAGTTATTTTATTTCCAAGCTAAAGATTAGCAATTATTGCATTATTTAAAATGTTTATTTTTGAATTTTATATTGTTTACCATATACCTTCTAAAAAGATTGGATAAATATGGCATGCAAACAATCCTTTGATTTTTTTTATACAAATGTCAAATTGATTTTGGAAATCCAATTTTCTTTCTAAGAATTAAATTGATTTTTATTCTTGTGTATTAATGCAGAATACTTTTACTCAAATTAAGCAAACTATTTAAGGGTTTCAAAGTTCAAACACATGGTTATATATATATATGTATACACAATCTCAACTCTTTCAACTCTTAACTTTAATTCATTTACAAGTCGAGAATCATTTTAAAAAAAAGGTAAATAAATGTAAAAAATTAATTTATAAACAAAGGATTTTAATTGTTTCCTTTGTAGGCACAATCTTTAATTTGAAAACATAATTGGGAAAAAACCTTTAAAACTTTAAAAAACTGAAAACACTGTTTTTTTTTTTTTTTGGTTAACTTTAAAGAATGAAATCGTATAAAATATGTAAATAATAATATAGAAAGGAGCTTCCACAAATATTTGATATAGAGTTATTGGAAATCTGTAATTAGCAGCATTCTTTTCAATCTCCTTGCTCGAAGTCTCTTGACCTTTTTCATCTTTGTAGCCAAAACAAAACCAATCATGCAATAAATAAAAAATGGGAATGAATGTTAACTATAAAATGCAAAAAATAGTAAAATACTATACAAAAATAGAGAGTGATCCATGTACAATGAAAATGGCAAAGAAGAAAACAACTTAAAGAAAATAAAAAAAAAATTGCACCATATTATATGTGTGTATAAATATAAAAAGAGTACAAAACAAACATTAAAATTCTATTAACGAAACTTAAATATACATTTAAAGACGATACTCATCTTTATCTGGATATGAAAATGATTATAAAGACAAAAGGCTCGTAAGAAACTCAAAATCAAAACCTTTTTCTGCAAATTCAAAACCTAAATATTTTCTTGATCTGTAAATCAACATTTTATTTATAGTTGTGATTAATCAACAAATTAATTTTATAGATTCTGTTGAAAACTGAAAAATAAGTTTTTCTATTCTGTTTTTAGAGTATTACAGAACACATACTTATATTACAGCCCTAGCACTCATCTAAGATCTAAAGTCAACCATAATCAAAA
>JBBYHM010000018.1:12267528-12290583 GCA_038381775.1 Adansonia rubrostipa | reverse complement strand
CGAAACAATGTTTTTCTTCGATCAACCGGTTGGAATGTAGCTTCCGTCTGACTGAAAACGACAAAGGCAACTCCATAGATTAATCTAAATACAAATGAACAATTCTCAACTGCCGTCCAATAAAAAAAAGTCGAAAACAAGCCAAATTCTATATGACAACTGATGTAAACTACTAAATTCGTAGAACTTTTTGTCCAATATCGAGAATTCCAGATATAATGAAGGTGAAAGTTTTCGTTTTATCAAAGGAATCCAAATGCATAGGACAGAAATCCCTAGCAAACAAGTATCCCATCTAAGTTCCAGAACAACGAGACCAAATTTCCAGTTGCTATTGTCTAATTAGGAATCTTTCTTTCAGAGGAGGGTAATATCCGCTATAGCTAACTGCTAAAATCCTAGCAAGGGATAACTTAAGCAGTATGCTATATATAGGGAGAACATCTGACGTTGTTTCCGGAACTGTTTGAAGTTCAAACACAGGAAACAATGGGTTCAAATGAAACATATACAGACAATGAAGAGGCACCCACTTATGTGCCATCGATTCCAGTGCCTAATGTTCAAGAGTTGGTGAGGAAGGATCCTCTGCTGGTTCCAGAAAGATATGTCAGAGGCCTCGAAGATAGACCCAAAGATACTGATATGTCTCATCTTTCTTCACTTGTTCCTGTCATCGATTTGTCATTGCTGTTAATGGGGAACGACGAGGAACTAAGCAAGCTAGATTTGGCTTGCCAAGAATGGGGTTTCTTTCAGGTACTGCACTGTTTAAGAAAGAATCTGCAGAATAAAATTTATCCATGTGTCATTTAGAGTAACAATTAATAGATCCCTTGCAGGTCGTAAATCATGGAGTTGCAAGGGAAGTGTTGCAGAGAATGAAGGATGCTGCAGCTGAGTTTTTTGAGCTTCCACTAAAAGAGAAAAGCAAGTATGCAATGCCCTCAAATGACATACAAAGGTACGGTCATGCACACGTCATTTCGGAAGAGCAGATACTGGACTGGTCAGATGCACTGATTCTTGTGGTTCACCCTTCACATTATAGGAAGCTCGAGTTTTGGCCAATGTCACCAAAACGGCTCCGGTGTGTATTCAGATGATCTGGCCAAATCATAGTACTTTGCATTTACTTTTGCATACTCCTATACTTGCTAGTTGCTCCATGTTAACTGAAATATACTTTCATATAGGGAAATCATAGAAGAATATTCAAATGCAATACGAAAAGTAGCAATAGAGCTCTTGCAATTATTTTCTCTGATTATGGGAATGGAAAAGGAAGCTCTGCTTGGACTGCACAAACAATTGGTGCAAGGTTACCGAGTGAACTTACTACCCTCCTTGCTCCAAACCTGACCAAGTACTAGGCGTTAGTCCACATTCAGACACTAGCACTATAACAGTACTTATGCAAGAAGATGATGTGTGTGGATTACAAATTCGCCATAACAACGAGTGGGTGCCGGTAATCCAATCCCAGATGCACTGGTAGTGAACGTCCGCGATGTTGTTGAGGTAAATAGGACAGGTTCTGAATGCTGTATAACAAAATAATATTTGAGCTGATGTTTGAGTCATTTACTTTGTCAGATATGGAGTAATGGCAAGTACAAGAGTATTGAACACAGAGCTGTTGCAAATTATGGTAAGGCAAGGATCTCGTACGCATCATTCCTGTTCCCGCACGATGAAGTAGAGATTGAGCCTCTAGATCACATGATAAACTCCCAAAGTTCACAGAAGATATATAAGAGAGTGAAATATGGGGAATATTTGAGGAGCTCCATGAAGAGATAAATGGAAGGCAAGGCACACACCGAGATGGCAAAGATTGATACAGTGGCTTAAGCATAAAGCAGAAACTTTGTTGCTCAGTTTCAGTTCATTTCCCTCCATCTATTCGTAGCTGGTTTTTCACTGCTGCTGTTGTTCAGAGTATCAATATCATAATAAAGAGGGGCATAACTTCATGATTTTCTTGCAAAATATTAGAATACCATTTCCAAGCTCTCCCATGCTTTGATTGAACAAACAAACAAACATAAATCCACCAACTTAATGCGCAACGGATGTTTATTTTAGCAAACACACGACAAATGCCAAAGTATTTACATCCCTCTAATAACTTTTCCAAAGAACCAGTGGAAAAGAGATACCCAGAGGTTATACTCAAGATATATGATAACAATAACCAAAAGGGATTGAAAAAAAACAGCGTGAAAACATACGAAAACAAAGAAATTCTAGAGCTAATTTTACCACGACATTACAACTAGCCTAAGGCTTCCCTTCAGCTTCGGCTTCGGTTTCTTTACTTGAGGTAGCTTGAATATTGGCTCCATCAGTTGGGGCGCTTGGTCCTAATAATAGAGGAGTCTCTTGCTTTTTCACACTGGACTTTGAATTGCCAGTATGATTTGCGGCCCAACCTCTGAGGGGAGGCTCAAAATGCTTGCTGGCAACATCAGGTGGAGGGGCATCTTCACCAGGAAGTGCTAAAAGTCCTTTCTCTCTAAGGGAAGAAGGCTCCTTGTAACACGTACTCCAAAGGGAGTCCACAAGCTGCCGCTCCTCCCTAGCAGCTCCAAGGTCTTCAGGAGACATCAAGCTGATACCTTTAATTCGTTCTTCAAGAAGTTGCTTCAGCTTTTCATCTTCTTCACCTAAACCACCATTATTCTCACCTGTCTTGTCCCGAGCAAGCTCAAGGAGGCCGCGAAGAGCAGCTTCTCTTACTTCTGCATCCTCGCTTGAGGCAAGATGCAACATTACACGGGGAAACCCCAGCTCAGTTACAACATTGCAATCTGAATGATTTTCATGCAGTAGGTATTGAATCAAGTTCAAGGCTTTCCTGGAAGAAAAAGACAATTAAGAAAACCGAAGTAGGGAACTAACTACAGAAAAAGAAAACACACGTGAACATTGAATGCTAGGAAACTATTTGATTACCTAAAATTAATTTATTTTTAAATTTGAAACATCTTTAGAATGAAACCCTGAGAACAATTACCAACAAAATGATAATTCATATTTGGACTAAAAAGACTGATCCTAAGATTACCTTTGAAATCTTACACTCTCAGATCCCAAAGCATCCCTCAAGCCTGCATAGCCATTTGCAAGTCGAAATGCTGCAATACCAGGTTTGTTGTGGCGGATCAAAGCTGAAATCCAAAGAAAAATGATACACCAAGTCAAATACATCCAACATTTAGTACAAGCATGTTCAACTGACAATATCAGTATTAATAACAATAAGAAGTATACAGTAAAACAATAATTGTACTCACAAGATATTGCACCAAGTGCTTTGGTTCGAACAGTTATGTCAGAGTCAGATGTAAAATTGGAAAGGAGAGGCTCCAAGCCATTTGCTTCCATAACCAACCGTTGACTCTGGGGATTATTCTGTACAATAGTGGATATGACTTCTGCAGTTTTGGCTCGAATGTTGGCATGCGAATTCTTTAGATAACCAAGGAGAGGGACCAAACCACCAATGGAGTGTAGATCTGCCACAATTGCTCAAAGACCGTGTAAGTGTGATCAGTTTAAAAAAATGGAAGGATAAAAGGAGGGGCGGCATTTTTCCTACAGCCGTCACACAAACAAAACTTATTCTTGCAGGAACGCTACCAGGGCCAGAAAAATAAAGGTATATGATGCAACAAGTTTATGTAATTGAAAAATACCAATTCCATCATTAGTAGCATCCTCAAGAAGTACTTATCTTATTGCCGTCAATAATAAAATTCTAAGCAGCCAAATGAAAAAGAAAACATTTGCGAAAGAACAGCTAGGTAATAATCTCAAAAGTGTAAAGAGATGAAACTTACCATTGGCCATGTCAATAGACTCAACATGCTCTTGCAACTCATCCAGCATATCTGGCACCATCAAGTAAGTACGTAAAACAAAGCTACCCTTAAAACCCAGAAATAAAAAGAAAGCTTGAAAACAACTTGGGGGTTCTGCAATAGTACCTTCAATATCAGCAGCCGTAACTCCTTGAGCTTCCAAGACTTGCTCTGGGGTTTGGATAACCAAAGTTATCTCTTTCATTCGCTTAATCACATCAACGGTCTGCGATTGCATTGCTTCCATAAACCATCTTCTATCTTCCTCACTATACCAAAAAAAAAACACTTAGTGATCAATTAAAGATGGGCAAAAAAGGTTCATTAAAAGAAAAAAAAAAGAAACGCCTGGGGTTACCTTAAATTACGAGCAGGTCGAGTTCCATCAGAGTTAGCAATGCTCCATTTCAGCAATCCTTCCCAGTTAGGTCCGTCTTTAGCCATAGTTTATTAGGCTAAGAAAATCAAAGCCCTCTTTCTTCTTGCAGATAAATTTAAGAAAGACTTCTGCAAAAGGATCGGAGTTCCCTTTTAATAGAGGATTTCAGCGAAATTTCCCCGCGATTCGAGACTTCTCTTTTTGGATTAGAGGGTGGCGGAACGCGCTACCGTCTATAGATTATTCTGGATTGAAGACCTAAGACGCGCATTTGGATTGGATCTACCATCGGCCCACATTGACCATTTCGGTTTGGGCTTAAAGGCCCAATGTATTTTATATAATTCTATGCATTTTTCTCTTTTATAGAAAAAAAATATCGATTAATTGATTTTTATAAATACTGCTTAAATATTCAAAAAGAAACCATCCAAATTGAATTTAATTAACCTAAATAATTATGATAATAAGTGTACATCTATATATATATATATACATGTTAACATAAATATATTTTATTATATTCTAATTTTTTTTTTGGATAAGCACAAAAATCTTTATTTATCCAAAAGTAGCATGAATTTTGCTACAATGAAAAAACTCCATTTAATAAAAAACAAACAACTCTTTATACATTTACATTAAGCCCCCAATTGTACAAAAGGATGCTATTTACATTATTTACAGTATTCACCACTCTAACAATTCTATCACCTATGGTTCTAACTATAAGATTGTATAATTTTTGTACTATTCGATTTTATCCTCCATGCAATCTTCTATTTCGTTCGTGCCAGATAAAATATATATAAGCATTCGAAGCAATCCTTGTGATTATAGAGCTTAAGGATTTCCCCTTACATTCTTTTGTTATCCAAAGCTCCTCTCCTATCACATGCATGTAAAACTCTAGTCCACAACTGATTAGAGTATGGGCAGCTGAAGAACAAATGATCACGAGTCTCTTCCTCATCATTGCAAAGCAAACATGTATAACAGATTCTCATCCCCCAAGAAAACATTATATTTTAAAATAAAATATATTTAAAATATTTTATATTTATATAAAAATTATAAAATTTATATTTTTAATTATATTTTAATTATTTTATACGTATTATATTTATTTTATTAATTTTTACTTATTTTATTATCAAAAGTTTTTTTTGCCACGTACTTACAAGTTGGGCTACAGAGCTCTATGGCATCCAATTCATTGTCCAGTTCAAATGATCGGTAAAAATTCCTGAACTGGTGGACCCTGGGTCCCCTACCCGGCTGGCACCGCCATCCAAATCCCAATGCCTTCCGCTGCCGCTTCTCCTTCAACTTCACTAACGCCGTTAACTGCAGTAGCCATTAAGCAATTAAATTCCGTTAAAGAAGTAATAAAAAGCATACACCGTTAAGTCTTCCACGCCTCTCCTTTTTATCATTTCTCTCCTTCTTCCCCTTTTCACCTTTTAAACTCTCTCTCTCTCTCTCTCTCTCTCAAATTCTAGGGTTTTAATTTTCTTTTATTTCTCAATTTTCCAAGTTTTGATTTTATTTTTTCCAAATCTTTTAGCGTTTCTTTCCGATGGAATCGATTAGATCGCCCTATTGGTGCTACAGGTGCAACCGGTTCATCCGGATCCGGGTCCGATCTCTCCAAGATTCGATTAGCTGCCCCGACTGCGGCGGAGGATTCATCGAAGAAATTGAAACACCCTCTCGATCTCCCACTCGCCATCGTATCCCGGCCACCGCTATGTACTCTGACACCCCGAGCCCAGCGCTCAGCCCAAGCCCCACCGCCACTCCTCATTTCCGCCGTACTCGACGAAACGCTGGCGATCGGTCCCCTTTCAATCCGGTCGTCGTCCTCCGTGGACGCACCTCCGAAGCCGACGGCGTAGTTCCTGAAAGAGGGAACGGCAATTTTGAGCTTTATTACGATGATGGGTCCGGGTCGGGTCTTCGTCCCTTACCTGCTAGCATGTCAGAGTTTTTAATGGGTTCAGGTTTTGATCGGCTTCTTGAACAGTTATCTCAATTAGAAGTAAATGGAGTTGGCCGTTTCGAGCAACCACCAGCTTCGAAAGCAGCAATTGAATCAATGCCAGTGATTAGGATAGAAGGAAGCCATGTAAGCATGGAATCTCACTGTGCAGTTTGTAAAGAGCCTTTCGAGCTCGATTCCGAAGCTCGGGAAATGCCTTGTAAGCATATTTACCATTCGGATTGTATTTTACCTTGGCTTTCTATTAGAAACTCTTGTCCTGTTTGCCGCCATGAATTGCCAACGGAAAACAACGGAAATAACTTAGTGGAAAACGAGGCTCTTGGAGATGAAGAAGCTGTGGGCCTAACCATATGGAGGTTACCAGGAGGTGGATTTGCGGTGGGGAGGTTTACTGGAGGGAGGAGAGCAGCGGAGAGGGAGTTTCCAGTAGTGTATACTGAGATGGATGGTGGGTTTAATAATGCAGGTGCTCCTAGAAGGATTTCATGGGCTCCGAGTGGGAGAAGGTCACAAGAGAGTAGAGGATTACGACGGGTTTTTCGGAGTTTTGTTTCTTTTTTTGGGAGGTTTAGGAGTTCATCACGTTCAGGTTCAGATTCTGGGTTTATAAGAAGAAGTAGATCAAGTTCAGCGTTTGGCAGGTCATCTAGAAGGGATAGCGACTGGGATTTCGAGGATTGAATGATGGTTGAATGTATCTTTTATTCATTTTTAGGTTAACCCTTTTTTTTTTTTCATTTATTCTGATATAAATAATTGCAGTTTTCCTCAAGGAAGGGAATGTTTGTAGATTGTATGATTTTTCTTTGATGTAAATAACTACACTTTTGGGGAAGGAATGAAGTATTGCTTGAGTTTAGTTTCTGTCAAAGAGAAAGATGCTTTGATAAGTCGTAATGTGCATCAATGAGGGAGAAGAAGAAGAAGAAGAAGAAGAAGAAGAAGTGGATGAAAGAGAAAGTTTTGTGTTTAGTATGATCCTTTAGTGGTTGCTGAGGTACTATTCTCGCATATAAATTGGTGTGAGGCCTAAAAATGCTCAATTAGTAACTTTTGTCAAGATAATTCATGTTCATCTTTTTTTTCTTACATGTATTTCTTATCTGAATTTTGTTGTTTATTTGCAGTTCTTAATTCAAATTGAGTTGTTTATGTTGTTTCTTTTTGGTTTACTTGATTGAAAGCCAATCTACCTGTAACCACTAGACTGGTCTATTTCACTGGTTTTATCTTTTGTTTGAATTACTTACCCATGTGATGGATTCTATAATTTTTAAATTTCCATTCAATTATTCATTATTAAGCATAAATGTGATATTGCACCAATAGGGCCATTATCATTAGTGTAGGTGTGGATAGAGACACATGTAAAAGTCCAATGCAGTTGTTGGTTGGACAGCTTGGAATCTTGGATGCTATCTTTTACCTTATTCAGCCGTTACCAATCACACTGATATTATTGGGAGGGGGTTAGTGGCCTTTGTTTTCCTTTATTTCCTTCTTTCGACATGAAGGCTATAAAAGTCTGTACTTGTTTGTGCAAGATTTTTTATCCCTTCCAAACAAACATTGACTTCCACTTCATTTGGATGGCCGGTGGGAAAATGAAGCCTTCTTTGAGGGTCAAAATCGATACTCAGATGAGGTATGGTATTTTATCGCTAGAGGTTATCTTGGAGAAAGGCAACCAAACGCTGCAATCAAGAACTTCAGCATCCAAATCAAGAACCATATGCATTTCCGGTACTTTTCAATTACAGTTGTTCCGAGGTTAACGCATCATTTACATCTTCATGACTCGTATAAGCTTTGCATGTTATAAGTACAATTTTTTTCTTTGATTTTCATAGTATTCTCAAATTAGAAGGTTAGATAAAGTGCCTTTATGATTACTTTTTTAATTTTTCCTGTAGGAATCATGGACCTGGTTTCTTCTGTCTAGAAAATCTGTGATGCAGAGTCTACGAAATTTGGTTGATAATTTATCGTAGCAATTGTATATGTTAGCTAGGTATTGCATCTTTGCAGACCTTATATGCAACAAGTCTGAAACAGTCGCCGTGTCAGCTGGTAGTCACTCTCGCTCACTCTTCCTGTAACCTATGGCAACACCCGTTAGGTCAACAGTTTTGCCAGGAACAAGAGACAGAAGAACCAAAAGAGGTCTCTGAAAGTATTTGCACCCATTGGAGATGTATCAGCTGATGGTACGACCTACCTAATTACTGGTGCAGCCATTGTTGCTGTGCTTTGAACAGCCTTCCCGACCTACTCCCCCCTTATGTACATGTAATTTACCCTTTCTTTCTCTGTTCAGATTGAGCACCTTTTTATGTTGTACGGCATTCTATGTTTATGTTGTGCTTTTATCTCAGCTGCACCGAATGTAATGGTGCGGGCTGTTCGTCGATCTGGATCGGCATATGGGGAATGCTGCCCGGAAGGACCTGTCTCAAAATCGTCTATGCTCGTTGTAATGGCCTTGGCAAGCTGAATCAAATTGACAAATGAATGCGTTTGCATCCTTCTCGATAAAAAAGAAAAAAAATTCAAATGCATATCAAAAGATTGTGTGCATGTACATATAAAATATTTTCAAATTCTAGCATATGCTTCATGCTTGGCAGCTTGGGCAAGAAACTTTGCAGTTACTCAGGAAAATTTAAAAAAAAATTATTACTTTTTTTTTATGTTGAACTCAAAGTTTAATTTAATTAATTATCATAACAACTCCTAAATAATGACATTAAATCTGATTACAGATTAGATTTTAGCATTTACAATTGTTCTTTCATGCTCTCTCATTTTTTAAAATAAAACAAAATAAAATAAAATAAAACTCCTCCTTTTTGCTATAAAGACCTGATATATATAGATCTCCCAACTGCCAATTGTAGATAGAACGTGTTGATATAAGGGTTAATTATATTTTTCGGAGAGTGAATTCCGGGATCAAATGTCCAGCCCTGAAAAATATCAGATTGGACCCTTTTTAGGATAAGGAAAATTGCAATGTATATGATCATGATTTCTCGGGATGGATTGACTAAAAATATTATCTCCTTAGATTAGTATATATCTGATAAGGTTAATTGTGCAAAAAATTGCAGCTTATAAATCCCACACGGTTCCAAACAAAACAGCCCAAAATCGGATTGGGAAAAAAACAAAAGCTGAGAATTGTGTTGGGGCAGACGCCAATTTTCAAAAACCCACAAATTCGGATCTCCTCGTATATCCTCACATGGTTGCTATTATTAGTCGGCCATTGAACTTTGGAAGACGATAAGAAACTGCCACGTGTTCACTTGGACATGACGCCAAATCCATGCATGGATACAGAATTACAGCATTAAGGACACCTGCATGCATGCGGTCATCTCCATCTCCTTTCAGGTTTCAATTTCATCATAACTAAAAGTAGAAGAAACCATAACAATATCTCCTTCTTCTTCTGCTGCTTTTGATTCAATTTTGGATTGTTTGTCGTTTGATATACTGTATGCCCTCCCCTTTGAAGAAATTTCCCAGGCCCCAAAGACGTGAAAAAGACACCTTTTCTATCGATCTCCGGGGTTTTTGGGTTGTTCTGCATTCAATTTTCTGGTGTTTCTGAATCAAGAAAACCAAGCAGAAAGGAAGGAAGATATGAAGATAGATGAGGATCTTGGATTAGATCGAGAAGATGCATTCCAAACAGACGATGAAGAAAATCGAGCTGAAAGGATATATCGTAGCGTTGAGGATGATACAGAATCTGATTTCACCATCCCATCGCGAAATTGCTCCAGTAATTGCCTTGAAGTAAACAATTCATCATGGCCTCAAAGTTACAGGTTTTCGATTCTTTTTCATCGCCCTTGGATTTCGTTTTTCTTGCTTTCATCCTCTCACAACTTAGCGTACTTGGAGCTAGTGCTTAGTTATTGGACTTGTTTTCATATTGGTTATATTTCTTGGATTTTCCGTAATCTTACGTTCAAGTTGAATCATTAACCTATTACCGATTGATTTTAGATTTGATGCCAACAAAATTATTTAAGATGTTTTTATCAGCTTTTTTTTTTCATGAAGTTTATAACAGAATATGAGTTGAGATTGTTATTAATTAGTGAGACGCGAGTTTCAATGGAATCTAAGATAGTAATCTTATGATTTTTCGGGGGGGAATTTGGTGCTCTCCATTTAAGCCATTGTGAGGTCTAAATTATTAGAAAACGTTAGATTATTGTGATTGTTATGTATGGGAAAGTTGCTGATTAAAATCTTGCAAAAAATAAAATTTACATGTTTGAATGAATAGGTTGACACTCCCATGAAAAAGCTTTGTCAAACTATTCAACCAGAGTCATGCCTTTTGTTGAATATATACATGCAGGGAATCAATGGATATGCTCAAAGGTGTTACACCTCCATCCATTAGTTTCTTAAAGAGAAGTGGTGCAACAGGATCAACATGCAGCTCATCATTTGGCAAATATCAAAGCAATAATGATGAGTCTTCCCTCGTTAATCCACTCATTTCCGAAATAATTTTAGATGAAGTGCCTACCTCTTCTCTCCCGGCTTCGCAGCAAATAATATCTTTCAACGGATCAACACCATCAGAGAAGCAGTGTTCGTTTACCCAAGCACTTATTAATGGTAATCAACCATGTAATCTTTCATTTTTGAGCTAATCATCTTTAGTTTACATATGTGTAGAAGGTTTAAAACAGAATTAGGATCTTGATTGTAAGCAGATACATTGTTCTTTGCTGACAGATCTTGTCAATTATGGTAATTGAATCGTTTCAAAAGTTGACTTACTGTATCATGCACCACGAATTTTAGATCTTTGGCTTGATCTTTATGTAGGAATCAATGTTCTGTCGGGCATCGGACTCCTTACAACTCCTTTTGCAATTAAAGAAGGGGGGTGGTTTAGCCTCACACTACTCATAATCTTTGGTATCATTGCCTGTTATACTGGGATTTTATTAAAGAGATGTTTGGAAAGCTCTCCTGGTCTACAAACTTATCCTGATATCGGACAGGCTGCTTTCGGGGTAGCTGGTCGCTTAATGATAGCTGTAAGTTGATTACAACTACAAATTTGTCCAATGTTATTGCATAAACTTTTGCTTGTGCTGCTGCTGCAATGTAGTTTAAACATAACATTAGTTAGAAATGTGATGCTAACACTTTGGTCTTAACTTCTGAAATGCAGGTTATTTTGTATGTAGAATTATATGTAAGTGCAATGATTTCTTCGTTGGTGGTCTATCACAGTTCTCTTCAATTTGGTTTCATCCAATGATTTGCTCTAAAATTTGAAGAACACCTCTGATCTGTAGGCTGCCTGTGTGGAGTACGTAATAATGATGAGTGATAACCTGTCAACGATTTTCCCAAGCACCAGCGTACATTTTGCCGGAATAAATCTCGACGCTCATCAAGTATTTGCTATCATAGGAACTCTCATTGTTCTCCCAACTGTTTGGCTTCGAGACCTTAGTTTGCTCTCATACCTTTCAGGTTTATATCTCATCCCCTTAAACCATTTCCCCGAATCATGTTTCATAATTCCACGTTTTTTAGCTATGAACTGCTGATCTTAATAACATTTTAAATGTTCAGTTGGTGGAGTAGGGGCATCAATTTTAGTTGTGCTTTGCTTGTTATGGGTTGGTGCAGTTGATCAAGTAGGGTTTCATCGAGGTGGAACTGCTATTAACCTCGCAAACGTTCCCATTTCAGTCGGTATATTTAGTTTTTGCTACGCTGGCCATTCAGTTTTTCCAAACATATATTCTTCCATGAAAGAGCCCTCACTTTTTCCTGTTGTCCTTATAGCCAGGTAACCTAAAATTTCACCTTCTTATAACTGTAATTATTCAAATATTTAGGAACTCTAGATAATCAAAATCGTTTAGTCTTCGGCAATAATCAGCTTTGTTAACTCCTGTTTCCTCTCTTCCAGCTTTATATTTTGTTGGTTCGTGTGCACAGGGGCAGCAATCTCCGGCTTTCTGATATTTGGTGACTCAGTTGAATCTCAGTTTACTTTAAACATGCCCATCGAATTTGCAGCTTCTAAAATCGCAGTCTCGACGGTGGTATGTTTAATAAGACGCCGCCATTCATCACAATTATTACTTCTGATTTAAGTACTTAATACTGCTCGCTGAGATTAGGTATTTCGAGCCTGATAATATATCCATTTCGTTTCAGGTTATCATAACAGTATCAAAATATGCCTTGACACTTACTCCCATTGCGTTGAGTATTGAAGAACTTGTATCTTCGACATGGCTTAGATCTTACAGTGTTTCAATAGTCATCAGAACAGCTTTGGTGATTTCAACCTCAGTCGTTGCAATGACAGTTCCCTTCTTCGGTAAAAAAAAAAAAACATTTAGAGTTATGGTTCCAATTATTTGTTTGGTTTAGAATATGCTTTATAAGGTCTAAATTTACTGGTATTTCTCTCTTTAAGCAAAATAGATTTACATATTAACTTCATCTCCATTTGTCAACTCTACTGCAGCTTTTCTGATGGCATTGGCAGGATCTTTGCTCGCAATGCTGATTGTAAGTTCCCTCTTTCTATAGGTCTGATGTTTACTCCTTAGATATGTTATCCGAGTTAGTGTTGGATATAGATATGTATCAGACATAAGTATATTCAATTTTTTAATTTTTTTCATATTTTTAGTAGATCATACCTCATACCTATTTTCGAATATGTGCAGGACACACTTGTCTAATAGGGTTACTTAAAGGAAAATGAAAAGTCTGAGTAATATAAAATATAAGTATTTTGAACCATGTTTCTCTGTTTAATGTTTTATCACAGACTATTATCTTCCCGTGTGCTTGTTATCTCAGCATACTTCGCCGTAGATTAACCAAGTTACAGGTAAGAATCCTTCGCTTATCCAAGATTACAATATGTCTCTGCAATTTGTTCTTGTTTTTATTGCAGTCAATAACATGAAAAATTTTCTTTTGCGCTCTCTACATATTCAGACAGCAGTCTGCATTTGCATTGCTGTTCTAGGATTGGTAATTGCTTGCGTTGGCACATATTCTTCGATTATAAGAATAGCTAGCCAACTTGATTGATCAAAGGGATTTTCCATTGCATACTTTGCCTTCAGCCTTTGTTTCGATGATCGAGATACCTCATGGTAAATTCCCATCAACAGTGAACTACCATCTACAGTGCCATGGGCTTTTTGTAGCATCAGATATCATCAGGCATGTTCCAGAAAGTAGCAGCTTGATTATTTGGGTCCTTGCCACTGCTTTACCAGCTCTTCGAAGTTCCAAACTTTCTCTTGGGAGCCCTCCCCCGTATCAATCGAATCCTTGCCTGGTCTTTGCCAATGGTGTATCCATACATATGTCATGAAATTATAGCTTCAAAAGCTGATTACAGCATATTGTATCTTGTTAAAAGAGAAACTGATGGCTTATTATTCAGAACATCATCTTAATATTATTTGCCAAAGATCGATCGAAAAAATGACTCTACGCGTTTATTTCCCGAAGTAGCATAAAGAGATAAAGGGGCTCCTTAGTCCTTGGACTTTCGATATGATTTGGGCCATTAACGATTTACCTACTAAACCTACTGGGCTACTGAGACCCACAATTCAGACGGTTCTTTTAGGTTGTAAGATGGACCCCAACAGAGTCTGAGCTTTGCCCACTGTTTTCATTGGGCTAACGAGCGAAAGCACGACCCAAGAGTCAGGGCTGTGTTCTCTCACTCTTAATCTTAGTTGTCTTTATATCTAAAACTAATTAAATTAGAGGTAGATTTCAAACCAAAGTTCATTGGGCTAATGAAGAGTTAAAGTCAAGCTGTGAAGAAAAAAAGGAGCTGAAAGATGAAACAGCAGCAGGTTAAAATCAAAAGCTGTTAGACAAGATTTGAATAGTAAGGAACAACCGACCAGTAACCAGATTGTCCAACACCTTCCATTTGTCTTGATTAGCAAGTACTTAAATTAGGAGTTTGAAGCAAAGAAATTCCTACCAACACATTGCTGATACACATGAACATATCAAGTTGCCATTAATAAATTACATCTAGTAATTATTTTTATTTATTTTCTACTCAAACCACAGAGTTCTCTTGTTATCTGCATTATACTGAACTACCCTTGGATTATAATTTACACCTTGTATTTCATTCTTAAGTTTAATTGTCGGTGTACAAAAGCGAACTCCTAATTAATAGTTTACGGATTAATGAACCCTTTATGACAGTATCTTGACTGACTTTGATGTCAGGCATTGTTTTCAATTTGCATTATTAGAAGAGGCATAGGGAAATTCATGATTAGTTTTTATCAGTGTTCAAGAATAGATTAGGATGATATAAACTTGATCAAAACCACCACCAAATTTAATTAACTTGACCAGCAGGCAGCTAGTTGGATTAGTGCAATTTGTTGCTGAAGTCACCTAATTAAACAAACCAAACCTATTTGTCCCTCACTATAAAATGAACTTCTCTCGCTCTCTCTTTGCATAATATCCAATCAAAAGCATTGTTCACTGACTTGACTATCCTTTTTGGCTGTTATCATTTTCGTAATCTCAACAGTTTTCAAGAGAAAATTCTCAAAGCCACTTGATGGGTTCCAGCACCCTTCCACCTTATTTATCGGCATTTTCCAGGGTTGTTTTGTTTGCATTGTCCGCTCTGTGGTTATTACCAGACATGGCATTTGCAAAGCATGCAGCCATTACCAGGCACTACAAGTTTGATGTACGTTATGATCAGCTCATTTCCAAAAAGCATTTTTTTTTTCCCGAAATAATGCAATACAATTTTCCGCACTCATTCATCTGTTTTCTTGTTTCTCCTGAATTTTGCGTAGATTAATGTGAAAAATGTGACAAGATTGTGCCAAACAAAGAGCATTGTGACCGTCAATGGCCAGTTTCCGGGGCCTCGGATCATAGCAAGGGAAGGTGATCGTCTTGTTATCAAGGTGGTCAACCATGTTCAATACAATGTCACTCTTCACTGGTACGAAACAAATCACTATCTTTTTTCTGACATTACTCATTGCTTGTTCGAAACTCCATTAATGTTGCATTTGATATGCTGAAACAGGCATGGAGTAAGACAACTAAGGAGCGGTTGGGCGGATGGACCTGCTTATATCACACAGTGCCCCATTCAAACAGGACAGTCCTATGTATACAATTTTACAGTCATAGGCCAAAGAGGAACCTTGTTTTGGCATGCTCACATTTCATGGCTCAGAGTAACTGTTTATGGCCCCATTGTCATCCTTCCCAAGCGACATGCCTCTTACCCATTTCCCCAGCCCTTCAAAGAAGTTCCCATCGTTTTCGGTAAAACATTTTGCTTCTCACTTCACATATTTGGAACCAAATACTTAAGAACTACAGAAATAACATTGCAATTTACATTAAATGAGTTTTACCTCAAATTACAGGAGAATGGTGGAAAGCGGACACTGAAACAATTATCAGCCAGGCCTTGCAAACTGGAAGTGCACCAAATATCTCCGATGCCTATACCATTAACGGCCTGCCAGGTCCAACTTACAACTGCTCAGCCAAAGGTAACTACATGGTACTAATTATACCATAACATATATCCATATCAGACAATTTTTATGGAACTATGAATCAAATTAAACAAAATTGCTGAAGCAGATACATTCAAGATCAATGTGAAGCCAGGCAAAACTTATCTTCTTCGTCTGATCAATGCCGCACTCAACGATGAGCTCTTTTTCAGTGTTGCAAACCATACCCTGACCGTGGTGGAAGCCGATGCAGTCTATGTCAAACCATTTAAAACACAAATTGTACTCATCAGCCCGGGACAAACCACTAATGTTCTTCTCAGGGCCAAATCTAAGGTTCCAAGTACCACCTTTGCTATGTCGGCTAGGCCTTATTCCACCGGCCCTGCAACTTTTGACAACACCACAACAACCGGAATTCTAGAGTACGAGAAATCTTCCTCTGCCGTAGCCTCGAACATCACGAGCAAAAATAAGAAACTCCCTCTTCTAAAAGCAGCACTTCCGAAGTTTAATGACTCGGCTTTTGCCATGATGTTCAATAAGAGAATCCGTAGCTTGGCCAATGCCAAATTCCCAGCAAATGTCCCTAAAGAGGTTGATAAACGCTTCTTTTTCACAGTTGGGCTCGGGACACTTCCTTGCCCACAAAACCAAACATGCCAAGGTCCTAACAACACGAAACTAGCAGCTTCAGTTAACAATGTGTCGTTTGTTCAACCAAACATTGCACTCCTTCAAGCTCACTTCTTTAACAAAGCAAAGGGAGCGTTCACCACCGATTTCCCAGCCAACCCTCTAATCAAATTTAACTACACAGGCAAACCGCCAAGTAACATAATGGTGAACAATGGCACCAAAGTTGTGGTTCTACCCTTTAACACCAGCGTGGAGTTGGTGATGCAGGACACTAGCATAATAGGAGCAGAGAGCCACCCTCTGCACCTTCATGGGTTTAATTTTTTTGTGCTTGGTCAAGGAATTGGAAACTTTAACCCCAACAAAGACCCTGCCAAGTTCAACCTTGTTGACCCAGCAGAGAGAAACACTGTAGGGGTGCCCTCTGGTGGATGGGTCGCCATTCGATTCCTTGCAGATAACCCAGGTATTTTACATCTTAGGAAATTTCCAAACTATTATTGCTTTACTTTCTGAATATTGATATAAGAAATAAACATTGGTTCAGTCCCCATTACTAAAAAAATAAAGGCCCTAAAACGATCTATAAATAAGCTATGGGGTTTGATGCCGATTGTACGGTAATGGTTTTATGATCTGATTTATTGTAGGAGTTTGGTTCATGCATTGCCATTTGGAAGTGCACACCAGCTGGGGCTTGAAAATGGCGTGGGTTGTCAACGACGGCAAGGGGCGGAAACAGAAGCTCCCACCACCACCTTCTGATCTTCCTAAATGCTGAAATTTCGCTAGTAGCCAGCAGCCCACCTACATTTTTATTTTTATTTTTTTCAGTGCTTCACTTTGTATGTTTTTTCCTTCATTGTCAGACCATAAACAAGTAATGTACTTTGATGTTGATATTGCTTCCATGCACGAATCCATGGGAGTTTTTTAGTTGATTTTTAGAAATTTGTAGTAATAATATTCGATCATTTACTTCAAATAATTCATTATTTTTTTAAGAGATGAATTTAAACAAATTGACATTTGATTTCAGATCTGTTTATTATTTAATCAAATTTGAAAGGTTGAAGCAATTATGATATCGATGTAGCAAAATGAAGATATGATGATAGTAATGCATATTATTTTACGGAAACATAACCATCGTATTTTACGAAACACTATTAAGGTTTATGAGTTATAAGGTGGATAGTGGGCCCCTTTCATGTACGTCGCGCCACTACCGGAAAACTCACGTGGGATTACAGTCCTCATCGGAGTTATCATCTCACGCGCTCTCTGAAAATACAAAACAAACGTGTCAAGTTCAGGACCCTGAAGAGATTCCACCACATAATAAAGTTTCAACATGTTATTGGCTCGTGTATTGCACGCTCACCTTCTGAGAAATAAGAAACTTTCAACCGTACGAGAACTGAAAAAATTGTCGGATTTATTCTCGGATATCCATGAAGAAGGAAAACTAAAGGTAGGTTAGTTACTAGTCCTTAGTTTAGCTTCCTCCTCATCTGAGAATCTCAGAGTTGCTGGCGTTGTGTGTCCGAAATGGAAACCAACCCATCGCAGATTAAGAGGTTCGGTTTCTGGGTCTTCAATTTCTTACGCTTCTTTGATCATGTTTTGTTTTAAACGATTTCTTGTTCATTTTTCTTTCAAATAATGGAATCTTTCTTTTGATTACTGCATGCTTTGAACTTGTGTTTTTGTTTGTGAATCAGCTAAGACCGTTACTAAATTAAGACTCTTTTAGAATTTTGAATGAGGATTTTGTGTGTGGAAGTTAATGATTATATGGGTGTGTTTGTCTTAATAGTCAGCAACTGTCATTACCAGCTACTGCTTGGATCCCTGAAAGAAATAACCTTTGTTTGCCCCATCATCTTCTAGATCCCTGAAAACAATCTTTTTAAACTAAAAGAAGGCATTTTAATTGACACAATACACCTAAAGATGAAGGATGATGTCTGTGATTCTTTGTCTTTCATATCTTTTTAGTGACTATGGTATTCGAATTTGGATGCAAGTGTTGAATATGGATATGTATCCTATACATATATAATCGTTTCTTTTTAAGTTTCTTATGTATTTGGAAGGTCATGTCCTCATACCAATGTCTTGATATGCGTTGAATATGAGTGTCAAATACGAGTACTTTAAGAAAAAGGAAGAGTCGCATCAACATAGCAGAAGGAGGTGCACCATGCGTCGTTCGTGATACTCAACATAAATGACCTGATACTCTGCACCTTAAATCTCACTCTAGTTCTCAATTTTTGAACTTGAAACCTCCAAGTTGGAAGTCTCAAGATCTAATTATTCGATTGTCCCCTTGGAACAAGTATCAGTTTCCTTAACAAAGAAAAATACGATTAATTCTTTGATGGTATCATTTCTTCTAGTGTTAATCATTTCAAAGTCGGATTTTTGGTACCTTAACTTATAGATTTGGTTGTCGAACCTTTATGGGGCCAAACAGAATCATTGGCCAAGACATCTTGAATATTTTTCTATGTTATAACTTTTAGTTTGTGAATGAGAAAGAAGTTGATCAGCTAAGTAGATTGCCTTCCGTTTCTTTTTTGATACATAACAGCATCTAGCCTCTGACTTGCAAACTTCAGCTTGCTTAACAGGTCACTCGACATTGTTCGCTTAAACAAGAAAAGGAAACTAAGTGCTGAGCAGCTGGGCTTGCCTGTATCGAAGCATCAATGTTGGAAGCGAATCTTAACAATGAAGCCTTCTACATTTGGCAGTATCCCGAATATAGAGGGGTTTAGTCCATGCACTTTCAAAGGAAAGGGATTAGATATTTATGATGTATCTGCAACTGTATCGGATAAAGATAGCAGTATCTTTGCTGAATATTCTGACTCTCCAATGTCTTTGCAAGCTGAAGCTAAATTTGGAACAGAGGATGCAAAGTATTTACTATATGATGGGGCTTCCTCCTCATCTTCTGATTGGGGATCCAGTTCGCAAGGTTCCCGTTATTCTTTAGATGGTGCAACAGTGGCAGCAAAGGGTATTGAAAAAGTACTATCTTCTTCTCGTAGGGAGCCTGAACCTGCCAATGTTGAACTAACTGGGAATCTTGAGGAGTCCCCTCTAGAGTATGGAAGTGATATAGATTATATCTACTCGGGATACGGAAACTACATCATAGAGCAGTACCAAGATAAGGAAATTGAAGAAATCCTTGACTCCAATGGGGCAAATCCGAATGCTTTTGTTCTTTCATCTGGACGATGGAGTGTCCACCAAGGTAATCCTGTTACGGCTTTGAAAATATATACACATGTACTCTGCCTTAATATACTGAAAGGAGAAGTGTACTTTTTTACTTTAATGCAGAGGCTCCACCAACTACAAGGAAACCAACCATTGATCAAGAATTTGAGCAATATTTTTTCATGCTTATGCTGTAGAGGAGAGTAATACTATCTGAATTTTTAAGCTGTGTATGTATTGTTGTATATGGCTCGACATTAAAATCAAAATGTAAAAATTGGCTTACTTTTGTGGTTGGTTAAGTAACCATTTGCAAGAGATTTGAGGTAACACTAACTTCGCCCTTTCCCTTTCCATCTTCAAGCCAACTTAGGTTTGATTGTATATATATGATTTGATAGTAATACAGTGTTGGTTTTATGCAGCTATAATGATTACTCGCTTTTCATAATTTTCCATGCAATTTGCATCTTTTTCATGTTCATCTTTCTATTTGTTTTACTCTAGGAGTGCTTTACTGCTCTCCCTTCCGTGGGGATTGCAATTCCTACTGATTCAAGCATGCGGGATGCTCCCTTCTAAATATGTTCACAACTATGTTTAGGGATGAATTTGATTGATTATCAACCTAGTTGCTGGACATTTCTTTATGCCTGATGCAAGCAACTTTTCATGCATGGGATTTGCCGTTGGAAATGGATAAAATATGTTCATGCACAGTCCCATTTGATCGCTCATATGTATGTGTTGTTCAATTATGTAGAATTCGTTTATTTGAGAACGCTTTCATTAGTTCAGTCTCGTTGCATATGCTTGGTTAGTAGGTCCTTTCAAGATGTAATCTACTGTTGAATTCTGTAATTTAAACTGCATTCGATTGCCCAAAGTAGTAAGCTCTTGTAGTATGGAAGGTACCTCGTCCAGTGAAAGCAAGGTCTAGCAGCCATTGAAGAAAGAGGCTTTGGGGACTTCAGGTTTGATTTTTAGGAGAATTTTGTGGTTAATTTGCCTGGGGATGGTGAGGAGCTTGTCAGTTTCGAAAGCCTTGGCGATGCTGAAGAAAAGCTCATAATTGGGTGCAACAGCGTCGATTATTCGGAGGAGATACGTCTTTTCCTGGCTTCACTTTCAGCTTATATGTGTCTGCCACATTCAAACAGAAGCAAAACACGTTAAACTCAAACTTGCATGGATGACTTAACACCCACTTAGCCCTGTCTGTTTCAGGATGTTAGCCTTCCATGGATGACTTAACACCCACTAAATGCAGTCTTCCTAACAACCCTTCTGACTAATCTTTTGTAACAAACCATATTGTCCATTTCACAAAAAAAAAAATGTTTATGCTTTAACTTGTAGAGTAGTCCTGGGAGACCATTGATAGTATATGCAGCAGAAACAAAGGGTCCAGCTTCTGTTAGGAATGCTTGACTGATTATAGCTTTCGGGTCTGGGTTGAACCACTCTCCTGGAATCCCAAATCCATGCAGATATTAGTTTTAGAAAACCTGAAGACATGAAAGTGGTAAGCGACTTGTTACCCCATTGACGAATATGCATTCAAATCTTGCCAGAGCTGGTATCTTGAGAAGGGCCTCTCTTAAACGCTACCCGACGCGTTGTTTAGGCTTCCACCTAACCTTCCAAAAATGAAAAAATGAAAAACAATACTATTCGAGGCCCTGGAACTGTCCGTGGAAAGCTGCTAATTTACTCAAAAACTCGGATTTATTTCCATAGTTATAAACCCTGTCTGACCTGAGAGTGTTTCACATTATTTTACACCTTTTTTTTTCTCGAATTACAGCTTTGCCAGCTATTTTCTCCAGTGGGAAAAATCAATGCCCCTGACAAATGACAATACCCCAAAGATTCCCACAACGCACAAAACAATTAAAAAAATACTAATAATATCCCCAAATAATCAAGAGTTTTGGTGACATTTCAAAATGTTTTTATAGCTTGAAATTTGCTACAAATTATCAGCAAGATCAGCATCAACAATCAATGTCATCATGGTGGGAAGGAAACTATTTCGCATTTATGCTATCTATTTTTTTTGAATTTTTTAAAAAATACATATATATTAATATATACATACATAAATATATAATATAATCTTTTAAATAAAAAAAAAAAATCTTAACATATCAGTCCATACTTTATCCCAGATTTATCTCAGCATAAATGCATAATAATTACTAACAACTAACTGATAGAAAAAGATATTCTATCACTTTTCAAGAAGCAAAATTTTCATTTTAAAAAGATACATTAACTTTATTAGGAAAAGATTTTTTAAAACCAAACTCTTAAAATTCAAATGAAGAAGTCAGTTTAGTTATTATTAGGAAAAGCGATTTACAGCAGTAAAGGAAATATATACATATATCTATATATATGATAAAATGTAAGTAATTCCAAAGATTTCAAAATGTAAACTTTGGGATTTATGAATCACATACATTAATATTAACCAAAAAAGTTTTTTGATATATTCTGTTTTCATAACTTTAGAACAAAATTTAATAAGTAGAAAGCAAATTGCTGAAGAGAATTAAACAAAGATGGATGGCATAATTATAAACAATAACAAAGGGAATAAAAATAATGCGAATAAATCAGAATTTCTTCTACATTACAAATTTAAAGAACATAGGAAGCTACTGCTAGCAGAACTTCTAAATCATATATTTACGATTGAATTTTTTATATTAAAAATAAATATATAATGCGAATCAAGTGTTTGAACTACTAAGCACAAGCTTCAGGCCTAGGCTGCATAATGAAAAGAGCATCAAGATCAGGCGGCTGAAAATAACCGTTCTTAGGGGGCTCCCTCTTTGCTTCGCCTTGTGATTTCTTCCTCGGCGGCGGTGGACATTGAAACGCCACCGGAATTCGATGCTTCGGCGTCTTACAGTCTTCTTCTATGAAACCAGATCTCTCCATTTTCTCAAAAACCTTTGGAAAGCTGAAATGATTTTTTCTTATTTTTGAAATTTTTGAAAATTTAATGGAAGAGGAAAAAAAAATGAGGAATGTTCGCGGGTGGATCGTGAGATGCTGTTGAAATATAAAAGACCGGTGAACATTGATCGTGCGGTGGGGAACAGCTAAGCAATAGTCGGATGGGTCGACGTGGCGGAAGATGAGTGAGTTAGTTAATCTACGTATGGTACGGGTGACCCTACGTTGACCCGCGGATTTTCTAGATAGGGCGGTGCCCCCGACGTCGGGAATCGGGAGGTTGCCATTTGCGCGGGAAAATTGGGTTAGTTTGAATCCTGACCTCCCATTCTTGGGCTTTTAATTGGATTTAAATTTGTTTACGGTCAGGACTTGAGTTGGTGGCAACAAATCGGTGGA
>JBBYHM010000018.1:12077704-12240118 GCA_038381775.1 Adansonia rubrostipa | reverse complement strand
AAATTTGAAATGTCCCCATTTGTATCGATACAACATGTAGATGTATCGATACATAAGCCTCTGTATTGATACAAGACTTCATGTATCGACACTAAGCCATGCCAGGACCAAAACATGCATTCTGTAAAGGAATGTATCGATACATATCAACATGTATTGATATAGTGGTTCATAGTATCGATACAATGGTTCATTGTATCGATACTATCAAGGGTTTTAGACCAAATGTATCGATACATTATGCAATGTATCGATACATGTAGGCTATTTTCACAATTCGGGCATTTTTGACTCGTCCACCATTGATCCAAAACTCGGTTTTAACTCATATCTTTGCATTAGCAAAGATCAAAACACATATCAGATTACAAATTTAGACTTTTGAATTACTCATAACATTTTTTTTAAGTCTAAATTGGATTAAAAAAGGTTAACATCATGTGATCATCCTACTCCCTAGCTTGTTAACCAATATCACCATCAGCCACCCTATTTGCTAGAAAAGCATTTTAGCATTTAAACCAGCCACCTTATGCCTATCACATTGGCAGCAAATGGCTCCCTACAGCCACCCTATAGCCATCATGCTGACATCACCTTGTCCCCATTGAGAAATGGCCAAAAACACCTCTAATTTGGCTCCAAAAGGCTGGTATAAATGGACCACTTCTATCTCAGCTAAAAAAGGTGAGATTCCAACTCATTTTCACTTCCAAAAACACATTCCTACACCAAAAAACCATAATCTCGTAGCTCCATACCCACCATCCAAAAACAGCCCTAAAACACTCACTTTCAACCATTACACACTCCAAAAATCACCCTCGTCCATACTAGAACCAAAACCTTATTATTTTTCTCTTTTTCTTGCTTATTAATAACAAGGAAAAGAGGGAAATTCAAGCCTCCTCTACTACTCCAATTATTTGGCCAAAAGTGAAGTCTTATTGGTATAACTTCTCACCTTCTCACTATCATTTTTTTTTGTTTTTAAGCATCTTCGTCATTTTAGTGAGCTCTCCATGTTTTCATCACCCTCTTAGGATTATCATGTATTATTGTGGCATTTGGTTGTGATAGTTTAAGATTTGGATAACTTAATGCCCCTTTTATGTGCAAGATGCCTCATTTCATCCTCATTAGTTTGATATCATTTGCTCATGCATTTTATTCCATGTCCATGCATCTTGTTATCCTTAATCCATGTATGAATCATTAGCCTAGCATACTTCAAGCACATTTTATACATTAACTTGCATGAATCATTGTTATTTTCAACATCCATAACATTTTCTTATCAAAATGCATAACACTTTCTTTGTCTAGGCCATTAGTAAAATTAGCATCCCCATTCATGTTATATGCCATCCCCTTGTATGTTTGTTGTCAAAATGCATGTTTAATGGCTGATAAAAATTGATTTTTGAAACCCCCAAGCCAAGCATGTTAACCTCAACCAATAAGGATTAGCATGGACTTAGCATTTTCATTAAAGACTAGCAAAATATCTTTAGGAAAATTAAGTTTTCTAGATCTGGAATCTTGGTTAAACAAGATCAAATCTTCTAATTTTAAAATGAAAATGGTCTTACAATTATTCCCTAAATGTTTGTGCCTTTTTCTTGAGTCAAAACCTTTCAACGGGCTATTTCATCATCCCAAACTACTCCGAGGCTGTGCAAATGAGTTCGTGATGCTCATGCCACTCTTTTCGTTCAGTCATAGATGTTCCAACGTCAATGACTCAGGTTTGGACTCATAGACATAAAAAAAATGAGAGATATCCCCTGCTTTTCTTTGTCCCCTGCTGGCAGTGCAACTATTCAAATTAAAAAATCACTTTAAAATCCTAAACAATTTTTCATGAATTTTTTAATAATTTTCTATCAAAGCATGTCAAATTATCTTTAAAACGGTGTCTTATTCACCCCTGGATCATTCCAGATGAGAGAGTTATGATTTTTCAAGTCTAAGCTGTCCAGAACCTCTAGAATCCAAACATGTATTTTGGTTGAGCCTTTTAGGCCCACTAAATGATTTTTCCAAAATTTTGAAACATTTTTCCTAAAATGTTCATGAAATTCCTTTTCAAAAAAAGTATTGTTTGCAATTTTTGATACCGAATGAGTCCGAGGTGATTTTTCAAATTTTGACAAACCTTGTCCTTCATATGCTTTGCCAGCAGCACTATCAATCTGTACTTGAAAATTTATTCCCTTAGAAAGTTTCTTCTTAGGTGGTGGGAATATTTTTAGGATGACCCTCATTGAGTCACCTTTCTAACTGTCTCTTGTACACCTTTTAAATCCTTCGAATCAATTTAGAATAAATTCGGGAAGCAAGATAGCACGATGTTGTCCCTTATTTTTGGTTTTGGTCAAAATCGAGTTGTTTTCTCGAATCTCATTTCGAGGCATTCAAATGTCTCTATGTCAACCCGATTAGACTTGAGAACATGTTTTGACCTCCCATTGGCTCGTATCAAGGTACAAACACATTTTACATTTTTACCATCCTCATTCACAATAATTTTTTTTACCTAAAGTTGTCAAAATGCTCACCTATCTTTTAAATCACAAGATTTTGTTAACTTAATTTTTCCAACTCAACCTTTTTAAAGAGTGTTAGACGTGTCACTTTTGGGGATACTCTAAACCTGGCCCTCCGAAGGGACACTCCAACCCTGCTCTTCAAATTTGTTAAGATCTAAAAAAAAACCTTCTTTTGTCAAAATGATTTATCATCCACGGGGATACTCTAATCCTGACCTTTTGAGGGAATACTCCAACCCCACTTTTCAAAATTGTCAAGATTAAAAGAAACTTCCTTTCGTCAAAATTATTTGTTAACCATGGGGATACTCCAACCCCATATTTTTGAAGGGATACTTTACCCATGTCTTTTAACTACAATTAAAATTTTTTCTCTCCTTCTTGGACTTTTATGAATGTATCAAACAAGCCTTGTTTAATCAAGAAACCCAGATGCATCTCGAAAATTGTCGATTCAGTTATTCCTAGATAATCGATGCTAATAGCGAGATAAATTCTAATAGTATATTCCTTTTCTTTATCATTGCATTGAATGATCCATGTTATGTTCATTGGTTGTCTTACTAACTGATTTCTTTGTGATGATTATTTGCATTCATATTTTCAAATTGTTTCAAATAAAATTAAAAGTAATGTTCTGCGTGGGTATCTCTCCAATGTCCAAAGTGAAACATTCCATTTTTAAAGTAAAATTCAGAGGTCATTTTTATCGAAAATCTCTATATTCGCCATCTCTCCAGGGCGTATATGAGATTAAATCTTTTTCATAAAAACCTGGATTATTTCTATAAGATTCATGCATTAAAAGAAGGTTATATCGAAATAATGATAAGATAAGATCAAAATAATCAAAACCGAGATAAGACATAGCTAGTAAACTACCAATTTCGAGCGTCTCGAAGAAGTTTGTACCTCATCTCGAGTAACCAACTCCCTAACCCAAACGATGAATCTTTGCATTACGGAGACCACAAGATCGATGTTTTAAGTTTCGTATCTCAAAACATACGTTTCAACAGGCATCCGATCATGCCTCGCCTAAAATGATCGGTGGCGACTCCAAGCATTGACCATTTCATGATGGTCATCCGAGACTAATAAGATGAGCAATTCATCTTATGGTCCCTTTCCTTATATCATAAGTTAAGAATCTATATGTTCTCGTTCTCATCACATCGCCAAAGAAAAGTCTCGGTCAAGAAGATATTTTCAAGTCAGGAAAGTATTTTAAGTAGTACGCACTCTTAGATCTGCGAGGATCCACCCCAGGGTACATTGTGACAATCTCTTAGGCATCTTCTTAGTGCTTTGATTCAGTTTTATCTTAAACATCTCATAATCAAATATCAGCATGTTTATCTTGGATTCGTTGACTTGATTGGTCCCTTGATATGTGCTAGCCAACTTATCTGATATCTTCTTAGCATTATCACACAAAGATATCTTATTGTATCCATGGAGGCCTAATGCACAAAAAAAGTGTGTGCATGGCCTTGACATTGAGTTGAGTCATCTTAGTTTCTTTTTTATCCTATTCTTATTCTTCTTTGGGAATTTAAAATCATCTATCATCCTTATTGGGATGAGTGGGCCATTTATGATTATCTTTCAAACTTGATAATCATTTGTTTGAACAAATAGCCTCATCCTTGTCTTTCAATACGTGTAATCTTCATTATTAAAAAGAATAGGCCTAATGGTGAATATCCCTTTTGGCTTATACTGAAGATATCACCACTAGCCACTTACTTGGTTTTTTGTGGATCTTTGCTCAAGCAAGCTCTAATACCAATTATTAGATCTTTTAGTGGTGAAAGAAATCAAGAGGGGGTGAGTTAATTCATCAAAACTTTAGCAAATTAAAACTTTCATAAATAAAATTGAGAAATCTTAACAATAAGCTTTGGACTATAATTAGTGAATAATAAAAACAATTAAAGAGATAGGGAAAGAGAAGCAAACTTAGGTATTTAGAGAGGTTTAGCCTTAATTGCCTACATCCTCTACCTCAACTTCGCTTACTTTGGGTTTTCTTAGTTCACAAGCTTGAATTGTCTTACCTTTTAAGGATAAGGTATAAACTTTACACTCCCTATCTATCTGGCTAGGATAGAACCTTTACCTTATATTTTATGGCTATGTTATAACCTTTCTCTATTTTTCAAAAGTTGAGTAAAAACTTTTCTACTTTTCAATGGCTAAGAAAGAATATTTTCTTTTTAAAAAGATTTGAATGTAAATAAATAAAACCTATAAAGGCTAGGTGTTTACAAGAATTTTGGCTCAAAGAAAATATGTATCTAAAAATACAAAATAAAGAATATATAGATAAGAAGAATTAATCTTATACAAAGATTAAGTACTTAGCAAAAAAGGTGGAAAATATGAAACATATGACTTTAAGCATAATGTCTTGGTTCTTCTTGTTGGAGGTGTTTGAAAGGTTCATTATAGTCTTGATCATGAATATAGCCATTGGGAATGTTTGGTGAAGGAATGTAGCCTTGGAGACTTCATTTCAGTGATTCTTGTTCATTTCTGCCGGAATGTATAGATATATTTAGGTGTGTATTGATACATTGCCTTTATTAGTACAAAAATATGACCATTCGAAAAGCCATTTATAGATACAATCCTTGATGTATCAATACATTATGCCATGTACCAGTACATTCGAGGGTTTCATAAGACTTTAGTAATTACAAAGGATTGTATCGATACATACACTTAATGTATCAATACATTCATATGAAAATCAACTTTAAGGGGTTTTTCATTATTTTAAATGATATGAAACTTATCTAAAATCTATTTTATCCAAATGTATGCATTAAGACAGATTTTTGATTGTTTGAAGGAGTTAAAACATATTCTAGTTTGTTTTTCAAAGAGTGTCCAAAATAATTCATGGAAAAATACTATCTTGAAAATATTTAAACTCAAGTTAATTAACCATAAGTTTTAGATACATTTAAACCAAGATAATTCAAAGCTAGGATAGCTAATAGATTGAAATTTAAAACATAGATCTATTAAAGATCATACTTCTTTGAGACTCGCAACTTTAAGCATGCTGATCTCTACATGAACACACCATTGGTTAATTACCAACTCTTTTTGAGGCCAAAAATAGTCCAAGTGTATTGCCTCTAACAATGATCCACATAGATTCCTATTGGAGCCTTCATGAGGACCAGTGGTTTTTTTATTCTAGCCAGAAGGCTTCGCAAGCCTTAAGAAAAGATATATAGGCAATTGGTTCAGATCTGAAATGATTAGGGAACAATTTCCATGCTTGTTGTGCTAATGGAGAGAAAAAAATAGCTTTACAAGGAATTATTTGCTCTTGTAAATGTAGGTAAATGAATAAAAAAATCCTAATTTTTTATTTTGATTGATAACTTTAGGATAAAAAATTGAGTTTTCATCTTTTGTTATGATCAAAAACACTTTCTAGTCACCTAGAATGCAAATCTCCATAATTAGGCTTAAGAAAGCAAGTATTTTAAGATTTGGTCAATTTCACAACGTATGTGAAAAATTAACCTTTCAATACTATAAAATTGTCTTTCTAATTTTGTTGTGTCAAGAACGATTCAAGAACACTCAGAAATTCCATGAAAACGCAATGAGAGCTTAGAGAAGCATAAGCGTTGTGCCAAACCATTCAAAGAAGTCTAGGCTTTGTACTTAGGTTTTTTTTAATGCTTCTAATAAGCCAAAAAGCCTTAATAATATATTTAAATATACCTTGGGCTAGGTTAGGCTTGACTATTGGGTCAACTAAGCCTAATACTAACATACCAAAATGTGGCCCCAATTTAGAGTGTTTCTTGGAACCCAATTAAAACTATTTTAATTAGCTTGTCCGAGATTAGGCCTTAATATTAACTTATTAATGTTTTAGCCCAATAACAACCAATGATAGCTATTCCATGCACCTAGCCTATTAGCAACCCTAATTTAGAGTAGTTCATAACTAAATTCACTTGATTTGATAATTAGAGCTTTGGCCCAAACCATAAACTTACATGTTAGGTAATTTAATTCATAAATAAACTTTTAACCTAAATAAAATTATTTTACTTCATGTAAATAATATTAAATAATTAATTAAATAGTTATCAAATAATTATTTTGTTTTTTAAATACAATTATTTAGCTTTATTTAATAAAATCCTTAAACCATGTCAATAATAGACATTATCTTAATAAGACATTCTTATCTTTTATTGCCATATTAAGATATCTTTAATTAGATTTCATAAATCTAATTTATCTCTTAAATTATTATAAACTGAACTTATTCAATTAAGTCCTCTTTATTATACCTTTTATTTAATTAAGTTGTACTTAATTAAATCTTGGTTTTAATTCAATAGATCATCTTATTGTGTGTGACGCATTAGGCTTCCATCATGAAGACAATAAATATAATTACAAGTTAAGTTTATTTATATTGATAGACTACGATCGACCTCTAGCAAGGCGTAATAGTCAGCTGATATACAGGAAGAGTCAATATGACTTCTTATGAAACCTTTCAGTAACCAGGCTCTTAATGTACTTTGATCCTTTCATTAGATATCTCAGAAAGACCATGAGCATGATGCAATTTCTACTCATTTATCAATCCATATTAGTTCCTGTAACTTTCAGTTAACCTTATAAATTTAGAGAAACAATTTTTCCTAAATTTGTCATTTAGTCAATGACTTTATCAAGTTAATCAAAGCCAAAAACATATAAATATGTCTTCGATGTCACCTAGAATGGTGAATCCTCTCTAGATCACTCGTTCATCCAACATATGATTCATGTCATACCCACTATACCCTACCTTAAGTATCCATCCATTGTGGACTCATTTCAGATAAATCAAAGTATGACATTCTTTATACGAGATTACTTGGTATCACAAGTTTGAAGACTAATATACATGAATGGCATATGAGAACATATTTCGTAGACACTTAAGTGACTTATACCAAATGGAGTTCTCATACGAGCCATGAATAATGAATTTGTTTCCACAAAATAGGCACCTATATGCTATTTCTAAGTATCTCTATACTTCAACTTCTATGAAATCAAAGAGTTGCATGCATTAAATGCATAGAGGCTTAGCATATGCTAGTCTTTGTGCATTGTCAATACCCTGTCTTTATAATATGATAACTAGAAAAGTTTTTAGAAATATAGCTTTGATGCATAAAGATCTTATCATTGTAACTCATTGTTAACTTTGCAAGGCCATTGTTTTTCATGGGCTTCATCTAATTAGTGTTTGCATGATTATCAATCATGCCACTAACATGAAGGAAAACCATGAAGCACTAACATAAATAATTGGTTCGCATTATTAACTATCATATGCCTTATCTAGTTTGATTGGCTTTAAGGCATATACTAACATCTCCTGCTTGCACTCAGCTAATCGTTAATGCATCCAATGCCAAACTCTTTTGATTAGCAATTATGTCTCAATTTGGATAAAGCTTTAGTACTATTGTGAGAATATGCTTTGCTTATATTCATGATAATCTCATTATCAAAGTCATCAACTATTTTGATCACAACGAGACCTAGATTTCAATCATATGGCTGAGTTATTACTTTAACAACTGCTAGGAATCTTTTATTAACTTGTAAGCTAAAGATCCATCTATAACTTTTTTTGTGAGACTAAACAAAAGAGTTTGTTTATGACCATTACGGTATAAACATGCAATCCTCTCTGGTTTGAAATACTTTCCAAATAATTGCATTTTTAACATCATGGCTACTTATCACAAAGTCAAATTATGATCTTTAACTTTTAAAGAATCATAAACATCTCTAACTAAATCCCACACGTGTAGATTTAGAAGAATTGGATTTGAAAACTATTTTTGAATCCTTTAAGCTATAGGCCATTTAGTATACTTAATATTATTGCAAGTGTATATTGAGAATAAGGAGACCATAACATAGAACAAATTTTATGATTAATGATTTATTCAATAAGGAATGAATCAAAGCTAGGCATCGAATGCCAGTAATCATCCTCAATTGGCATGTAAATGCCAAAATAAACATCTTATGTTTATGAATAAATCATGATTATGTTTTAGAAACATCAATCAAGAAGGCAAGCTTAGATTAATATCAACAAGGTTGCCTTTATCTATGGTCTGTCTTCATTACTCCTTTCATTTAGGCTTTACAATATGTATATGTCATATATATGTAAGCACCAACTTTTGGTATCATATACCAAGAGAAATGAATTAATCTTAATGTATATATGATATACAAACTTTTGTAAGTTTTCTAATTTTGATCATATCAAAATATTTCCATGCAATCTTTACTCTATTAATCTAGCTCTCCACAATGTTGGCATATTCCTTTATCATAATTGTCATCTTTCTTCAGAAGAAAGTATATGGATAAGGCATGGATCATTATCCATTAAAGTACTTAAGCCTTGAAATACATCCTATCATATAAGGCCTGGTTAGGCTACCTTCTGACATCTTGCTTAGGAATATTTATTTAGGGATGTCAAACCTCTCATTATGATTATCCTTATAAAGCAATTTTTAAGGTTTTGCATGATTTCTCGAATTTAAATAGCTACTTACTCTTTTCAGAGTTCAGGCATTAAACTAGCCATTATCACAATCTGGCTTAATCATCAATATGAACTTGATAGACTACCCCTAACCTAGTAGGCTATTCTTGGATATGCCTTCAATGTAGGCCTAGTCAATGCAGTCTGGCCTACAATTTATCAAAATCACATGTGCTACTTAGCAATAGTCTGTTAGTCACTTTGTGTTTATATTCATTATGAACCAAAATGTTTTATAGTTAATAATTTGCAATCTTAATCATTAAGTAAGGTTTTGCAACTTTAATGATTGTCTTCATTATTTTGTCAAGATTATAGCTCTCAACAATAATATGAGAAGTTCAATGTTTGAATCTTCTTAATAAGTTAGACACTCTTTTCACCTTTACACAACCTTGAGCAATTGAACAAATCATGTGAAAGCTAATTGGATAGGTAACTTAGTTCACCAATTTCATCCTTATGCAACTCCTAGATCAGTTAAGTGGCAACTCTCACCCAAATACATTGTATGCTCCTAACCATCACCTCTATGGTAAAGTGCGACACATACAAACCATACAATAATAGTTGAGTAAGACCATTATTCATAGTTTTTTTCCTAAACTTGGGTATCTCGTTATGAACAATGGAAAGCATCTGATTATGCTTAGGCATGGACTCAATATTTTACAAGGGATTTTCAATCATTTATCTAGGTCTCATTGCCCTGTTTGATAAGCATGCTTAGCATTTATTCAATCATATATCTCATATAAATTCAAAAATAATCTAACATATACAATTTATTAGGACAATTATGGACTTTATCTATCTAGTTTTCTTAAGCCATTAGGAAACTTGTTGGTCAAATTCCTAAGGGTATCATACAAGGTCCTCACAAGTCTTGATAATGATATCTTTGGTCCTTTCTTCTTGGCACCATCTTTTTAACATCTTAGAATTACATGAATTCTAATCTTAACCTAAATCCAAAAGTCCTAATATATCATTGTAGGGAACCTCAAGATACATTTAATGGGAGTTAGGTGAGAAAAAAATTTACAACCCATAATTAAAAGAGAGGGTAGACCCTATTTATAAAATAAATACCAAAAGAAAAATTCAACCATCCACAATTTACTTATACTAAAGTCTAGTCTATAATCATCCTCATGCTAACATAATTCTATTATAAGCATGAAACAAAATAAGCATAGCCAATGTTGCTTGGTGATCTCGTGTGTCACTACATAGACTTCATCAAACAATTTTTGATGATTTATCAAATTATTTAGTAATTTCAATTCTTTAATTAAAACATGTTTAATTAAATTACTAACTTTTAAGAAACTTGTCTTAAATTGCTTATTACCTAACTTTTAGGTTGTTCGTCTTGATTAGGACATTATTCAACTTTTAGATAACTTCTTCTTAATTTAGATAAACTATTCATTTTAGGAAACTTGTCTTTTAAAAACAACATTTTAGGACATTAAATTGGACATTACCTAACTTTTAGGTTGTTTGTCTTAATATCTAACTTTTAGATACCTTTGTTTTATTTTAGATAAACTATTTAGCATGTAATATTTCCTAAAACTTTTAGGGAACTAGTTTCCAATTTTTTAAAGTTTTAATAATAGATGCATATTTAATATCATTAAGAAAATAATTTTTGTATGTGATTAATATTTATTCTAATCATATTAGAACAAATCCTATTCCAAGTAGGATAATCATTTAAATGTAATATATTTTTCAATTAAGCAATTTAATTGAATTTTAATTCCATGCTTATTATATTATCCAATTCATATATTAAACAATTAAAGAAAATTAATACAATTGGATAATTAGGTGTTTGATAATAAGAGTCTTAATGGAACATAACCTCTAAGGGAGTCCTAGTCCAATGAGGAGTCTTCTCCATGCATGGCTTTCTTAGCCATCTTAATCTAACTCAAACATTATTGTCTTTCTCCCACTAAACCTTTAAAAATAGAGCAAATTTTCAGCAACTATTTGCTACCATGTATGCTTCATTAAGATCCTGAGAAAGGAAACAATAATGCCACAGGCTCTAGGCACATCTAGTGCCTTCATTATGGCCCAGAATTGAAACATTTTCAACTTTGATTTTAGCTTGATTTTTCCAGCCAGTTTTATGAACAATTTATGATACTTTCAAGGTGGAAAATCCTAATTTTTGATTTTAGTTGATACCTTTAGGATAGAAAACTGATTTTCCATCTTTCCTTGTGATAAAAAATAGTTTATGATCACTTAGGATGCAAATCTCCATAATAAGGCTTAAGGAAGCAAGAATCTCAGGATTTGGCCAAATGTACAACTTTTGTGAAAAATTAACCTCTCAATGCTAGAAAACTATTTTGTTTAATTTTGTTATGTTAGGAACGATTCAAGAATACTCAGAAAATCCATGAAAATGTAAAGAGAGATTAGGGAAGCATATATGTTGCGCCAAACCCCTTAAGGAAGTCTAGGGTTGGTATCTAGGGTTTTTTTAATGCTTCTAGTCTGCCAAAAAGCCCTAATAATGTATTTAAGTATACCTTGTGCTAGGTTTGGCTTAACTATTGGGTCAACTGAGCCTAATACTAACATACTCAAAAGATGGCCCCACTTTGTAGTGTTTCTTAGAGCCTAATTAAAACTATTTTAATTAGCTTATCAAAGATTGAGCCTTAATGTTAAATTATTAATATTTTAGCCGAACAGCACACCAAAGATACTTATTCCATGCACCTAGCCAATTAGCAAGCCCAACTTGGAGTATTTCACAAGTAAACTCTTTTAACTTGATAATTAGGGCTTTTGGCTAAACCTTCAAATTTACATATTAGACAATTTAATTCATAAATAAATTTTCTAACCCAAGTAAAATAAATTTACTTCGTGTAAATAATATTAAATAATTAATTAAATAATAGACTAAAACTTAAATTTACATCTAATTAATTAAATAATTATCAAATAATTATATAATTTTTTAAATACAATTTATTTGACTTTATTTAACAAAATCACTAATCCATATCTACAATAGACAATATCTTAAACCATATCTAACAATATTAAGTAATTAATTAAATAATGGCCTAACCCTTAAATTTGCATATAATTAATTAAATAATTATCAAATGATTATTTAATTTTCCAAATACAATTATTTGACTTTATTTAATAAAATCACTAAACCATATCTATAATAGACAATATCTTGATAAGATATTCTTATCTTTATTGCCATATTAAGACATCTCTAATTAGATCTCATAAATATAATTTATGTCTTAAATTATTCTTAATTGAGCTTAATCAATTAAGTCCTCATCATTATACCTTTTTTATTAGTTATGTCATACTTCATTAAATCTTGATTTTAATCTAATAGATCATTTTATCTGTTAATATAAGCCTATAACAATCAGATTTCCTTTTAATTTGCTCACTTTTAGACATCTTATGCAAAATACATTATATATCATTAACGTTTATGGGGTATTTCTTTATCCATAAAATTTTATTTTAATAATAGTTATGAAAACTCTTATAAAGATAAAGCCCATGAAACACATTGGCTTTGCAAAGAAATTATTATGGGTTACAATTATGTAATCCTTATGCATTGAAGCTATGTTTTTTAAACTATTCCTAGTCCTCGTATTGTCAAAACAAGACATTGACAATGCACGAAGATTGGGATATGTAAGCTCGATGCATATGATGTATGCAACTGGTCTCTACCGTTAAAGTATAGAGATACTTGGGGACATATATGGGTTCCTGTTATGATAACAAGTTCACTGAATATGACCTACTATAAGAGTTCTATTTGGTATTTGACCAAGTGTCTATGGAAAATACTTTCATGTGTTAAGTATTGTAACTGATCCTTAGACTTGTGACACCAGGTCACCTTGTATGTGAATTATTATACTTAGACATCATCACAAATGGGTCTATAATGGATGGATACCAAGATCATGGTCATTTTAGGAATGATATGAAGTATATTAAAGGTGAATGAGTGGTCCAGAGAGAATTCATCACCCCAAGTAATTTAAAAAAACATATCTTACATGCATCTGGCCCATTTAACCTTAAGACGTTGGCCAAGGCAACACTGATTATAGAATTAACACATAGGGGTTACAGGACTAATATCGAAGGGGCTAAAAGTAGACACTGCACCATGCTTTTACTCTTCGAGATATATAATGAAAGGATTGAATTACACTAAGATATTATACACTAAAAGGCTTGTTAAACCTATTAACTCTCCTGACATTTGGGTGGCCATGATGCATTGCTAGATGCCTCTCATGGTCTATAAATATAAATATAAATATAAATATAAATATAAATATAAATATTCTTAATCAAATTAATTTATATTTATTGCCAACATGTTGGGGGCATAATCGGTCACACATATAAAGGTAATTTTATAGAATTACAGTGCGATTAGATTAAATTGTAAAGATATCAATCTCTTAGGGGCTAAATTGAAAAATTCAATTTATCAGGGGTTTAAAGTGTAATTTAACCAAAAAAATTCAAATTGCCCTAAACCTAACTGTTTAAGCGTGTGGTTTTGCCATCCTTTTGTAATTTGAAATTGACGCCACCTTTATTATGAACATAAGGCTAGCTACACAAGAAACTTTACAAGAAAAAAATTATTTTTCTTGCTTTCAATTTTTAACACAGCAAAGGTAATCAATTATGGGAAGTTTTATGAAACTTAGGACATTAGCATGGTTTCTAGCAAAACATGATTCTAATCTTGCAAAGGTTTCTCAAATCACCTGTGTGGATCACTGGTGGAGGCCGGATAATTGGATGGCTTTGGTTTGCGACAACCAGGCTTGGTGTGAACAAGCAGAGATTAAATTTAATCAAGGATCTTGACAATCTTGATTTAAGGTAGATTTCATTTTTGATGTTCTTGAATTTTTTTAGATCGATTAAAGATGTGCAAGTCAATCTTTTAAGGAATTTGTACATTTATATAATTTTTTTGTTATGTAATTTAATAATGTTGTTATTTTATTTGTCCGAGCATGATTATAATTCCAACTTATTGTGTGTAACCCGTTAAGCTTCATTATAATCACAATAAACATAATTATCTAATTAAGTTTATTTATATTTAAGGACCAAGATTGGCCTCTAATAAGGCATCATGGCTAGCCAGTATGTAGGAAGAGCCAATATGGCCTCTTAAGAAACCTTTCAGTAACTGGCCTTTCAGTGTACTTCTATCTTTTCACCAGATATCCTTGAAAGTCTATGAGCATGGTGTAGCATCTACTCATGTATCAATCCATTTTAGTATCTATAGCTTTCGATTAACCTCATGAATGTAGAGAATCAATTTCTCTTTAATTCATCATGCATTGGCTAATGACTTTGTCAAGTTAACGAAAGCTAAGAACATTTGAGATATGTCTCCAATGTCACACAAAGTGGTGAGTTCTGTCTCTAGATCACTTATTCATCCACCACATGATTCATGTCATACCCAACATAGCCTACCTTAAGTATATATCCATTGTAGACCTATTTCAGATAAATCAAAGTATGAAACTCCTTATACAAGATGACCTAGTGTCATGACTTGCCCTACACATGTGCACATGCATGGTGACGATGCTAGGACTTAAAAATGAAATGGAGAATGAGCTCGCCTTTGGATTGTCCCTTTAATTGGGATTTGAGTTAGGCATGATAGAGTGAAAGTTAAGGGGAGGATCGTCAAATGAATTACTCATCCAATCGATCTTGGATTGTTATTACGAAATTACCAGAGTCACTATTGATCATTTTAGTCTAGGTATGGCCAGATACCTATGAAAACTGATGATTTCGATTTACAAAACTTGAAACATTGATTTTATAGATTGCCTATACCAAAGCTCATTTTAAAAGAGCTTGGGAGTCAGTTACATATGAGGAAGGATTAGCATCCGTATAATGCCCAAAATTGGTACCATCTGCCATAAATTATCGAAGTCTTAGTTTTCGTTAACTTTTCATGTGATTATTATTTATGTATAATCCCCTTCTTATGAATATAAAATTTTGAACATTGGATTGGGGTTTTTATGATAAAAGTTTAATTAATATCTATCTATGTACCTAGAAGGAAGGAAAAACATAGAGGATTTGTTAAAATAAGGTTCGGATTGATTTAAAAAAAGATACTTTACGTTGAGCACTAGAGAGATACTTACATAGACGATTGCCTAGGTTTTAATGAAATTCGAGTTCTTTGAAAACATGTATGCAAATCATTAGCAAGAAGAGAAATTGGTTAGTAAGACATGAAGGAATACAATAAAAGTCACATTAAAGAGGAATACATGAAATAAAGAAAAGGAAGAATGATCATGATGTATCTCCTAATTGACCTTCATTATTAAGGAATAACTAAGTTAACAATTTTGAGACATGTTTGGATTCGATGGTTGTTTTAGGCATGGAAAATTTGATAAAAGGTCTAAGAAAGCCTAAAGGAGAAAAAAGTTAGATTTTAGATGTATTTTGGAGAGTGGGGTTAGAGTATTCCTTCAATGGTAACGGGGTTGGAAAATCCCCTCGAAAATGCGAGGTTGTAATATCCTCTCGAAAGGAAGCAATATAAGTGATTTTTGCAAATAAAAAATTTTAATATTTTTGAAGAAAATAAATTTAAGGAAGGAAGTATTTTGAATAGGAAACAGAAATTAATTTTGAAAACAATTTTAAGTTTTGATCTGAGCTTAAAGGGACCTATGTTGTGACTCACAATAAGGAATATATTTTAAGTTATTCAAATGCTAGGAAAAATGGTTTGGGAAAATCCAAATAAATTTTCTTAATTTTAGCAAAAAGAGGGGACAACATCGCATTGTCCACTTTTTCGAATTTATTTTGCTTTGGTATGATGGTTTTAGTGGTAAACAAGGTACTGTTGGTAGGGTAACTTGATAAGGATTAATGTATAAATATTCTAAAATCCTAAAAAATCGATTTATAGGCAGAATTAATTTTTAAATCTGGGTCTGAGTCAGCATCAGTAGTAAGTATTGAAAAAAGGGAGTAGTGAACTTTAAAAGTTGTTTTGGACTTATTTAGAATCGTTAAATCTCAAACGATACCTTTTTAAAAAGTGAAATTTGTGAACTTTTCAGGAAAAATCCAAAAAGTCTAAAAAAATTATCTGATGGGTTTGTTTCGCTAGTTCTAGGGGTTTCAATCAGCAAAGGTTTGAAAATCATAACTTCTACATTCAGAATGATCTGAAGTTAAGCAAAGCATTGCTATAAAGATAATTCGATGCCCTTTTGACGAAAAATGCAAAAAATTCCAAAAAAATCATTTTAATTCCTAGAATAATTTTTCAAATAAGGATTATTGTGTTGCTAGTACTAAAATAAAGGTTTCTTTGGATTAAGGCTTTTATGGTAACATGTCAAGGTGTTATAAATGCGAATGTCGAGTCACCAATGTTTATGGCAGTGAAGTAACAGACCAATCTAACTCTTATGGAGTAGGCCACTAAACCATCCGCTATCTTTATCAATGGCAATGATAGGCTTTAAAAAAGAGTTAAACTAAATATTTGAAAACATTTTTTTGGGTTTTGGATTAAAATAGAAGTTATTTAGCCTAACGAGTTGATGATTCCAAATATTTGTGTCTGATATATCCTAAGTTTAGAGAACTAATATATTAACAACATTAAATCCTTGCTAATCCCTATTGATTGGGGTTAGCATAGACTTAACTTGAGGTTTTATTTGAAAACAAATTTTTGCAAGCATCATAGAGCATTTCAACAAATGTATGTTGAACTAAACTAAGTGAAAATATCATACATGAACAACCACTAAAAATAGTAAGCTATCCATGCACTTTATCAAACAAATCATAGTGAAAATGCATCCCAAGGTATGTCAAGATAAAAATATGCTAGGCTAAGCATTCACACGTGAAACGAGCATGTTAAGGTGAAAAACAACATTGCAAACATGTAAGAGCATGGGTTGTTTTAATGTCAAAAAGAAATATGGCATTCTAGTTCTTCAAAACACTATTGAAACATTAAGCAAGTCATGAAAATCCTAAAGCTAATATAAAAAGCCATACAATGCAAGAAAACCTTAATAAGGTCATGAAAGCATAAAGGGTCACTAAAATAATGATAATGAAGAAAAATAAAAAATAAAAAGAAGCAAAGATAGAAGATATGCCCTAATGAAAGCAGCATTTGGCAACTTTTAGCTTCATTTTTCCTTTTCTTTGCTATGAATTAGCAAGAAAAGAACGAAAAGAAAGAGCTTTTGGTTATAGTGGCTGTGGAAGATAGTTTGTAAGCTAAAGATTAGGGAAATAAAAAGTTTTAGAAGGGTTTTAAAAGGGTGGAAAGAGAGCTCGAGGGTTTTTTTGGTGGCTAATGTGAAAAAGTTTTTTTCAGCTAAGTAAAGATTGGATTATACAGTGGATAGTTTTAGCCACTAGATGTCCTAGCGATGAGGGCATATAGGATTTTTGGCATGTACAATTTAATGATTCATTGTACCAAGGTGAAACCCTTTAGCATTTGATTGGATAATCTTGATTCTTGCAGGTAAAAGAAATTCATACATTAGCAGATTGGATATGGAGTTTTAAGCTTATCTTTCATAAAACCAAATATTCTTTTGAAATGCCCTTATGCCAAGCTTAACAGGCTTTTCAAAAATGTATTAATCCAATGTTTAATCCCAAAAGTTAAATCTACATGATTTGTATGAAGTTAAGTTTGATTTGGATGCTTTTTGGGGCTAATGTTGTGACCAAATTTGAGTTTTGAAGTTATGGCATTAAAGGAGAAAAAATGTCTTGGGCCAAAGTAACCTTGTGTATTGATACATTATGACTTATATTGATATATTGAGCAAAAAAAAGCCTAGAATGTATCAATACATTGAATTTTGTATTAATACAAAGCATAGTGTATCGATACCAATAATCTTATATTGATACCTGGTTTATTATATTGATACATTCACTTTTGTATCAATACTTGTTGGCTAAAAGTCATGATTTTAGTGATGACATAACTCTGTATCGATAAAAATAGCTTTGGTATCAATACAATAGCAAAACCTTAGAATTTGAATGATGTGAAGCCTTGTATTGATACCGCGGGCCCTTATATCAAGACACACATACAAAAATAGGGATTTTTTTTACCTTTAAGTCCATAAACTTTTACTTTAATCGAGAATGGTAGGAACTTGACTTATGCTTCTTTGAATGACCTCGACAGTGTCTCAAATAATGACTTTTGATATTTTAAATGTTGGCCTGAACAAAATAAAGTGTCGACATCTACCTCTCTTTAGCCATTGCTAAGAATCATAAATAGGGGAAAAAATAAACACTATTTTGTTTAAGGTACAACATTTCTTCTTGAGTGTTGTAAGGGAAATAGAGATCTAGTTAGTATTATGCTAAGATAGGCAAGGTAGTTGGCGATGTTCCCAACTGATAAGAAAATTTTAATGAGTTTTGTAGGATTTGACCTTTCTACAAGGTTCTTAATTTCCTAGGTTTAACCCCCAGACAGGGACCAACTAGTGTGGGCTTTGACTTGATAGACATCTAGCTCTTTGTGGACTAAGGCAGGTATATGTCCTGCTCTTTGTGGACTAACTCCATAAACGTCCAGCTCTTTGTGGACTGAGGTAGGTAAGTGTCCAACTTTTCGTGGAGTGAAGGAGGTAGGCATCTAACTCTTTATAGACTAAGGTAGGTAGATGTCTCACTTTTTCTGGACTAAGGTAAGTAGGCGTCTAGCTCTTTATGGACTGAGATAGGTAGACGTCTAGCTCTTTATAGAATAAAATGAAAAAAAAATCCAACTCTTTATAAACTAAAAGACACGGGTTTAAGTACCTTCCCGAAAGCCTTTTGGGGCTTTTGGAAAACAATAATTTATACATGAGGTTCTTTACTGGTTTGACTTTTGTGAGTAAGAGTTTGTACCTGAAAGATGTTAATTATTGTATGAATGATGAATGAAGATGCAAATGCATAATTCAATGATGCGAAGTTGAAGATTTTATAAGCCTAATCCAGTAATTGGCTTTAAAGTCTTGAATCACTTTTTGTCTTTGAGTTTTATTGGGTATCTTGTGTTTTAAGGTTTATCGACTCTACTCTCAATGTTTAAAAGTTTTTTGAATGATTGAGGTCATTTTTGAAGGTTGAGGTGACCTGTGATGCATATGAGGGTTCCTAAGTTTGATCTTATCATATAGTGGGTTAACTGACTTGGCAAACTGGTCCTTAATATGCTTGGAAGGATACATCTGATAATCTAAATCGACTGATAGGAATGTTGTTTGAAGGGAGGAATCAATAACCATTGATTTAGCTTTACCATTTGGCTAAAGTCTATTGAGAGATATTTTTGATGATGTTTTTCAACATAATAAAAGTCTGAAGGGTAAGTCTATTTACAGTTCCAAAATCCATTCTTGGCTTTTTGAACTTGAGAATATTTTCCTGTAAAGTTTTATCTTTTTTGAGGTAATACTAAGAAATCCCATTATCAATTTTGTATAATCTATCAAGCATCATCAATTATGTGATAAACATGATGCAATGTGGTATGTAATTATAAAAAAAGAGATTTAGAAAATGAAATGGTTGTCTTTTATTTTTAGAAGAAAGGGAATACAATTCAATGAACCGATCCTTTTTGATGCTAATGACCCGAATCTTCTACCGAGCATTTTCGGAGACTTCTCTTAAATAGCAACTTTCTTAGTGTCAGCCATTTCTTGAGGAACCTCTTGGATTGCCCTATAGTAGTTGCCCTAAGCCAAGGTAGACACCGTCTTTTTCCTTTGGGATTGGGCAGAAGTAGGTTTGGTATACTTAATATAGGATAGAGAGGTTAGGCTAAAAGTTGATATTCGATGGATGATAGTTTTGTTAAGTTAGTATTGTCTTTATTTAGGTTCAGAACGAGGGTAAGGTTTGGTAACTTAAAGCACCCTTCTAACAGTAAAAATGCTTTTGTAGGTTTCCATTCGAAGGACTTTCTTAGGCATAGTACTTTTTAATGAAATAAGAGTTGACAAAGTTGGGCAAGTCATTGCAATCCATCTTGGCTAGATTCAATGCTCTACCAGAGAAAGCTTGTTTAACCATATAGGGACCTTCCCACTTTGGGGTCCATTTTCTTGGAATATTTTTGTGACTTGGGAAGATCTTTTTGAGTACTAAATTTTCATCTTGAAACTGATAAGGATAGTCTTTTTTGTTATGAGCTCTTATCATTTGCTTCTAATATATCTGTCCATGACAGATAGCTTTCACCCTCTTTTCATCGATAAGGTTAAGCTACTTGTATCAGTTCTTGACCCATTCAGTTTTGTCAAGCTATGATTCCGTCAAGACCTTGATTGTAGGGATTTCAACTTCAATGGGCAAGACTGCCACTATTTTATAGACTAGAGAGAATATGGTACCTCTACTGGAATTCCAAACTGCTATGCAATAGGCATGCAGCATGAAGGGTAGCTTCTTATACCAATCTTTATAAGTTTAAGCTATTTTCTTGATTATTTTTTAATATTTTTGTTGGCTACTTCGATTGCCCTGTTGATTTTTGGATAGTATGGCACTAAATTATGGTGCTTGACCTCGAATTGGGCACAGATTTTTTCCATCATTTTGTTGTTCAAATTGCATGCATTATCCTTGTAGATCTATGTGGGAGAGTCTATATCGACAAATAATGTCTTGCTTTATAAACTTACACACAACAGATCTAGTGACATTGGGATACGAGGCTACTTCTAACCTTTTGGTGAAATAATCAATGGCAACCAAAATGAAGTGATGCCTATTTGAAGCTTTGGGAATAATGGGTCTAGTTGTATCCATGCCCCACATAAAGAAAGGCCACTGAGCTATCATGACATGTAAATGTAAAGATGGGACGTGGATTTTATCCATACAGATTTGGCATTTGTGGCATTTCCTAGCATAGTCAATGCAATCTTTTTCAATTGTCAACTAGTAATATCCAAACCTCACTACTTGCTTTGCCATGCTGTGTCCGTTGAGTACCATAAATTCCTTTATGGACTTCTTCTAGAATTTTCTTAGCTTTAGCAACATCCACACATTGGAGTAATGTTTGATTTCAACCTTTCTTGAACAGGACTTTGCCATCCAAAATGAAACTTGTAGACGTTTTTTGTATGCTTTGATTGTTATTTTTATAGCATGCTACGGGTATTATTAGTCCTGAATTTAATGAAGAATGTCATGGTACCATGATAACCCATCACTTTTTTCTTCCATATTATGGCTTTCGATGAGAGTTTTGTGAATACTTATCTAGATGGGTGTAACTTCTAATTCCCTGGTTACTTTGAACATAAAGGCCAAGCTAATTTCATTAAATTATTGTTTTAGTTCATTAATGAGCATCCTATATTGGAGCAGCTTAGCATCTTATGTTTTCCATTCTTTTCAGAGTTGATAAATTACCAAGGTAGAATCCTCATACACTTGTAAAGTTTTGATGCCTCTCTCAATGGTTGCACAGAGCCCTAATACGCATCCTTCATATTTGGCTATGTTATTGGTGTGAAGTTCAGTTTGGCAGTGAAGGGATAATTAAAATATCCCTAATTGATGAAATTAGAATATCCCCAATTCCATGTCCTAATACGTTTAAGGCTTCTTCGAAATACACTTTCTAAGTTTACTAGCATTGATACCATTTTTTGCTTTGGATATGCACATTAAGGACTCATCTAAGAATTTAAAGTATAATGGCTCATAGTCCTCTTTGGCTTAGCTTGCCAAGAACTCAGCTATCGTGCTAACTTTAATGGCTTTCTAGCTCACATAAATAATGCATATTCAGAGAGCTAGACTTGCCACCAGGCATACTTTCATCACAAAGCATGAGTCTTACACAAGTATTTGATGGGGTCTAGTTTAGCGATCAACCATGTGGTGTGATATAATGTGCATTACCTTAACCTCCGAGCATAGAAGATATAACATAACATAACTTCTCGATTGCGAAGTAGTTATTTTCATACTTTGTGAATTTCTTGCTTAAGTAGTAGATGGCTTGTTTTTTTTTTCCTAACTCGTCATGCTGACCGAGTACACAGCCCATGGACTTATCAAAAACTAATGGATATAAAATTAGTCATTGATCTAGCACTGGATATACAAGCACTGCCAGGCTCAATAAGTAACTTTTGACCTTGCTAGAAGCTTGTTGGCACTCATCATTCCATTCACTAGGTTCTATTTTTTGAGTAGGCAAAAAATCAAATCACACTTGTCGGTTAACTAGAATATTTCTCAAGGAAATTCCTTACTTCTTTTTGGATATGAGGCATGGAAGGTTTTAGTTTCCTTGTTAGGATTAAGCTTAATTCCTTATCCACTCATAATGAAGCCTAATAGCTTATAAGAGGTAACACCAAAAGTGGATTTAGCTAGGTTTAATTTGAATTAATATTTGCATAGTCGTTTGAAGAGTTTGTAGAGGTTAGCAGCATGCTTAATCTCTGTTGGTGATTTGCCAATCATATCATCCATATCGACCTTTATTTCTTTGTGCATGAGGTCATGGAATAATGACACCATTTCCTTATGGTAAGTTGCCCTGGCATTCTTGAGTCCAAAAGGCATAACCTTATAGCATAAGGTACCCTATATGGTTATGAAGTTGGTTTCTTCATGTCTTTAGGTGCCATTTTAATTTGATCGCAGCCCAAAAATCCATTCATGAAGGAAAATAAGGTATTTTTAGGTTCGAGTTGATAGGTTTACAGAGGTTTCTATCTTGAATTTTTTTAATCTTCTTCTGTCGTAAGATTTACAGTTTCATGAGGTTTTTCATGGGGAAGATTTGTTTCTTTTCTTATTCCATTAGTCTCAACAGATCGGATAATACAATGTTTTCCTTAAAATTTTCCTCAGATTCAATCTCATCGATGTAGATTGGTTGCTAGAAATTTTTGTGTGAACATTCATGTTATTTTTACCCGGGTGCTTGAAAATATAAAGAAGAATAATATAGGTAGAAAAAACATATAAAGAGAAAAAAAGTCTAAGGATTTGACAAAAATAAAGATAGGCACAAAAGATGGAATGCAAAATGCTTAGTTATTTTTATTATTAATATTTGATAATAGAAGTACACCTATACGAAGGTTCCTACAATGCTCTTGGGCAACACTTAGGTTTAGTTTGTAGCATTACATCATGTTACATCCAAACAGTATAAGAATCTATATTTTAGTCCAAATGCTTAGAACAAATCCTAGAATGCATAGACCAGTCTCATAGCCTATTATTGAAGTTCGTGGCTCATCAATTGCATTAATAAAGAGGTCTTCGAATGCTTTGCTTAAAATAACTATTGCCTTATCGAAATCAATAGTTTCTCTCTGATTCAAATTGACGTATGCTCTTGAACAAAAACTTTCTTGTAGCGATGCCAGCACAATTAGTTCATATTCCAAGTCTTGACCTCTCAAATGAGCCCTCTTTTTTCATGCTTTCTGAGCTTGTTTCTTCTATTGGTGAGCATTAGGCTTGAATCATAGACCTATTTTACTGATTTAATAGGTAACTTTCAAAGCTTTAGAGATCCTTGTAAATGCTTTCCTAGTGCTTTTCCAACCCAAGCACCTTTACCGATGTTCAACTAAAGACTCTTATGGGTGTTTTTTGGTAGATAAGGCTCAACCATAAGTAAACCATTTTGACATAGATAGCATTAACAAACTCAAATGATTGAGAAAAGGATTTTGGCATGCTCTCATCAAGCTTAATTTAAGGGGCATCTATGTAAGTAGTGGTAATAATATCTTTCTCATTGCCAATGCTGACAATTTTGTTCCCTATGAAAAATTTTAACTTTTGGTGTAATAAAAATGGTACTGCCCCCGTAGAATGGACCCAAAGTTTTCCCAACAAGCAATTGTATGACGGAGCAATGTCTATCGCATAGAAATCCACTTTGTACGTACATGGCCCTAACTGGAATAGGATAGTGATGTTTTCAATAACCCTATCTACATGCTTCATCAAATGCTTATACCATTGTGCAACTATGCTTGATATAAGAAACGTTAATAAGAAGTTTGTTCAAGCATATCACAGTCATTATATTCAAGGTTGACCTATTATCAATGAGTGCTTCTGGCATCATGCTTCCTTTACAATAGGTGGTGATATGGAGAGCTTTATAATTCCCTCTACCTCCATGGGGTATTTCATCATTACTGAAAGATATGTAATTATCCATAGTAATATTTCTCATTGAACGATCCAATTGGCTTATAGAAATGTAAAGTGGGATGTTAGTTTCATTCAAGACCTTGAGTAGAGCTTTTCTATAAGCTTTGGAATTCAAAAGTAATGATAGCATAGATATCTTAGTGGGTTACTTGCTTAGTTGATCCATAATGCTATATTCGCTATGCTTAATAATTTAAGAAATTTTGTGGCCTCTTTTTCACTTACTGATTTTTTATTCACTTCTGACTATTTTTTCACCACCTTTGATGTTTTAATTACTAAGGTAGCGTTCTTCTTATTGACTTTAGCTTCAAGTGTAGCTAAGGCATAGCATTTATCGCTATGAGTTAGATGGCTTGCTTTCATGAGGTCAATGATGGTTATTTGTTGGCTAGATTCCCAAGTCATCACCCCAACTTTCATATTTCCATGATAGTGCTTTATCTTCCTTATATAGGAAAAGAGATGGGAGCTAAAAAATCATTCTAAGGGTAAGCTATGTAAGCGCGCTTTTGGTATTTGGCTGATTAAAAAATAGAATTAATGGTCTTTTGACTTCATAAAGGGGGATTTTCTTATCCTTTTTTGCATTATTGATGTAGCATCAATGTCCTTTCTAGTTGTTCATGAAACTCAATGTCTATGCGATTCATCATCCTTTGGACCAATCTTATGAATTCTGAATAGTGTTGCAACGTGTGCCTTTGTCCACAATGGTAATGGCAGGATTTGGCAAGCTCTTTATTTTGATATTAGCCTACTACCCATTTTTTATAGGTGCTTCTCAACACTGCTCATTGGCGTTTTAGCCTTTTTAACATTTTTCTTGACCTAATGATGCTTTCTATTAATCATAATATTAACTTTCAGTTCTAAATGGTTCAAAAGTGGATTAGCTTTGATATTAGGTCCTGCTCTTTGCTTGATTTTGGTCATGCCTCTTTTTTGTAGGCCTTGAACTTTTCTTTTAAAAGAAATATAGTTTTCAATGCCGTGACCTCGTGCTCCAGCATGATATTCGTAGTAGGTGTTCTCATTATACCATTTAGGATAAAAAGGCAACATCGGAGTTATAAACACTAGAGCTACCAATTTACCTACTAGTAAGTGAGCATAAACCTTTTTATAGGAATAAAAAAGTGAATTGAAATGCTTTTTTTTCTCGAGGGGCTTATTGATTTTTTGGTGCTCTGGTGTTACTTTAGTTGTGAGCCAAACTATTTTGAATAGAATTTTGACCTAGGTTTGATGAAAGATTCATGGTGGGATTGAATCTAGTAGAGTATATCAGTAGTGGAACTGGGGCATATGGGTTAAAGCCTAGATATGCCATGCTGAGGAAATACATGCTCGGTATTAGATAGGGATTATGGGTAATCTTGGTAGGGCTTTTGCTAACAGCATTCACCTCATTATCTTTACCTTTAGTAGTATTTTTTGGTAGAATTGGAGGATTCCCTTCTTGACATATTATCAGTTTTTATGGCATTGTCAATCATTTCTTCAAATATCACTATACTAGCAAAACTCTTCATAGTATTCCCCACTAACTTCTCATAGTAAAGAGGTCACAGAATGCTAACGAACATGACATCATCTCTTTTTCGATCAATGGAGAGTGAATATAAGCTTTTTCTTCATGCCACTTTTGAGTGTACTGCCTAAAGTTTTCGATAGCTTTCTTTTCAATAAAGAAAGATGATCTGCAGCCCAATCAGATACATGCTTAATTAATTAAGGAAAGCTTATGCCATATCTGTCCATGATTGAATTCTGATTGGGTCAAGCTCTATATACCATTGTGCAGCCATTCCAATTAAACTATCCTAAAAACAATTTATTAATAGTTTCTCATTGTCTTCAGTTCCAGCCATCTTTTAGCAGTACATACAGATATGTGCAATAGGGCCATGGTCCTATTGTATTTATCAAAATCTAGTACTTTGAACTTGGGTAGGATAACAAGGTTTGAAACTAGGCTAAAGGATTTGGCATCCATAATTCTAAACTTGTTGCTTTTTTCTACAGCTCTAAGGTGTTTCTCCAATAACTTGTACATAGTTTCATTTTCAACAGCCTTAGGACACTTTGAAACGATTGCTTTTTCTTGTTTTGTTTGCTCATCAAGGCTAAAACTAAAGGATTTGCCATTAATGATCCCATATTCACACCGCAATATCCTAAAGCTAGTTATGGTGCTATCGTAGGGTTTGTATAGATGAATGGTTGAGTAAGTACGATTGGTGCTATTGGGGTTGACTGTCCTTGATATGTTTCCTCAGGAATGTTGGTGACCTCAATTCTCCCATTCAGATCAACCTCAAGATTAGCTAGTTCCTTACCCTTAGTAGTGGCATTTGTTTGCGCTTTATCCTTTAGGGTAGTAGCAAGTAGTTTTGTCAATTCAGCAACTTAACTTTGTAGTTCATTAGTCTTAAAAAGCATTTGTTCCTAAGCTTCTTGATGCATAATTTCAAACCTTTCGATACAAGCCTGGTGATCGTTCTTCATTGTCTTCTGATGCAAATAGGCATTGTACTAGTGTTAGATGTTCGGTTTCATGTTTTAAGGACCTTTGCACTTTAAGGTTGTGCCAGATTTGACTTATTGATACAATGAGTATGATGTATGCAAGAATGAAGATGAAGTCATATACATATGATAATATTATGGAAAAAACATAATTAAACAAATTAAATCATATATGAAAATGCAAGAGACAATTGGATTTTGGTAACAACTCTAAAATAAGTATCTTTCATTTGAACAAATCATTAATTACAGTCCACCAAGTTTCGAAAGTAATCAAATATGAAAATATCGCACTCTATTACAATATTTAATTACAAGTTCTGGAAAGTTAACAATTCTTATCCACTATCTCCTATAGGAATGAAGTCTCGCCTTATAGATTTGGCTAATTCAACCATGTTGTCTGCGCTGGTTTGAATGATGTGAATTTGCTCAATGAGGTTCTAGAGACATTCCCTATACTCTGATCGAGATTGTTCAGCCAAGATCCAATTATGGCGTAATTCTTTAAAAGTCCTTAATAATCTCCTAACCTAATCCTGCAGGACCTGAAAGGCATGCTCCAGTTCTTGAACCCTTGCACTCAAAGTTTTATTTTAAATCCTTCATTCTTAAAGAACTTGTACTCAAGATGCCAAGCTTTTGCTTTTTATTAATAAAATTGATGCAATTGTCCGAGTCTTAGTGAGTTCTTCTGTAGTGGTCCTCGCTTAAGCCATCCAAGCCTCTAAGTAATTGGCAAGGGAGATAAGTTAGGCTTTCCATTTGGCTAGGGATTTATTGGTTCCTTGTATTTCTTTGCCTTTTGAAGTGCCCTGTAATCTTTCTTCAAATCCTAAAGATCTTCATTGTTGTCATCTTTCATCTTAACAAAGTCATGTATCCGCTTTTCTTAGACTTGGCACTCATGCTTCCATTGGGTCTTCTCTTCTTGCAACTAATGAATTTCTTTAGTGAAGGTAACTCTTTCTTGTGCAAATTCATGCTTTAAGAATCAATCTCAGATGGAGGGTCATTTGCCGAAACATGAGGGATTCCCTTATTAAGCAAAAGTATGGTGTCATTAACTCGCCCAACTATCCAATCTTCATAAGCTAGAGTAACTATTTTCTCTTTTTTTAATGTGATTCGACATGTCTTTCACCATGCATCAAAGATCTTTGGTACTTAGATTGTGTAACCCTCCCTTCCATATTCAAAATCTAACATACAAAGCTCGTGAGTGATGAAGACAAACTAACAACAATCAAATTATCATAAAGCCATAAGCGGAGCATAACTAGTGCTTCCCCATAATCCATTAAGAGGCACCCAATGAATGGTTTACATTTATACAGAATTGGACCTGGAATGATCTATGGAACTATCCAAGTCATTTCATTGGCATTCAAATCTCAAAATTTTATAATTCATTGATCTTTGGTGGTATCTTGAGGCCACTCTTTTTCCAAGAACTTGAGAGGAAGACTAAAATTCAACATGTATGATTGTAACAATCTTTTACCCTAAAAATGACTGAAAAGCTATACCTACAGCATTGTTGAGCATCCGATGAAGCATGGTTTGCCTATTTTTCTCCCAAACTTTAAAGACCAAATAGTCTCCACTAAGATAGTAGAACAAGATTGATAACATAACTTAGTTTTGAGCAAATATCTACCATGACAACCTCTATGTGTCCCAAAGCCCTCGAAAAAATGATCAAACCATAGTCTTGAATCTTTTTCTTTTATGCCTGAGTACTCATAATAGACTTTAAACTATCCCATGTGATACACGCACTATTCTTTGGTTTGGCTAGATGTGGGTCTACCTAGTGTTCTTGGACTCCAAGCATACCAACCAACTTCTTCTTAAGGGGTGTAGGTTTTGCTAACTTAGAGTAAATTTTGTCGAATTGGGCCCTTCTGATATTAAGCATGGCTTCATACTCTTCTATGGTAGGGATTAAATCCTGCTCATTGAAAGTAAAGCACCTATATGTAGGATTCCAGAATTGTATTGTAGCACTAGTAATTTGAAGCTAACTTTGACTTGAATCAATAGAGCAATATCCTTATAATCTTCTGCAAAGATTGTCTTATCAGTCTCATCCCAAACATTCTACACATCTTTCAATTTTTGAAGATTGAACTACCAAAAAACCATTTTAACCCATTTCGAGATCTTTAAAATATACTTGAGCTAAAGACTATCCCCGCGCTCTCTGTTTCTTTTTGAACTCGGTCTTTACTGTCTCAAAATCTTCAAAACCTTCAGTTAATGCTTGTGCCATGGTAAGATACTTCTCTATGGATACTGCCCCTAAAGCTAACTGTTCAAAGATGATATGAAATCATATGATGTATATAGCAAAGACAAAAATAAAAGAAACACCAAGTTAGTAATGCATTAAAGACAAAGAGTAAATCATAGATGTTAGGCACTCGTTTATCATTGTCAATGATTAATAAGCTTTAAGCCATTATTTAAGTAGCATAATAACTTATCCAAATAATTTTAGTTCCCTAAGAGGCGACATGGGCCTTAAAGGGGATGTTAAGTGACAACATTTGAATATCATCACTTGTGAAAAGAAAAAAATGCTAGCCATCAGTCAGGTGACATAATGGAAAGACTTGATAATATTATTACAATAAATGACATAATTCAAGGCAAAAGAGAAGGCATTGGTAATGATGTTCATTCATCATCACTTATGCGACAAAGAACGTTAAAGAGTAGTAATATGTAAGAAGTGTTTCCTTGAGTGTCTCATTCTTTAGTTGATCTAGCAGCACTTCGGTAGTGTTGGGCAAGGTTTAGCTCTCATGGCTGACTATATAGGTTAAGTTGACTTTAAAAGATTCCTAAATCACTCCTCTGTTAGGTAAGGACAACTGAGGCACCCTGATCTTAGGCCCATCACAGGCTTGACAAAATAGGTTTGATTCGAATGGATATATTTTGCTATGCCTATACTGATAAAGAGAATAGCATGGAGCATAAGTACTTTGCACCTCAAAAGATGTTGCTAGCCTACAAGTAAAAAAGAGATACCATAAAGGACAATTAGCTTACTTCTACCTAATGAAGGTGTTATTCTTTCTCCAAAAAAAGAACATCTGAGAGTCTAATGAGCTGAGACTACACAGTGTGTGTTGGGGAAACAACAAACCTTTTTGTCTTACTCCCTTTTACCATATTAAATAGATTGTCATATTCTTCTTTTTTTGAGGGGACAAAAGAGAACCTTGGCAATCATAAGAAACAAAACAAACATATGCAAAATAATAACAAATAAGTGTTAGAGCACAAAAAAAATAAAAAACGGGGATTACATATAAATAATGATTAAAATTGATATAAGCAAAGAGCCCAATAAAATTTAGCTAGTTGAAGGCCTAACTCTCTAAACTTGTCCTTAATGGAGTCGTCAAGCTATCGTGACATACCTTCATATATATGCATATATGTGGTGATGACATTATGACTAAAAAACAAAAGGTAAATGGGGCTCGCCTTTAGATCATCCCTTTGATTGGGATTTGAATTGGTGTGATAGAGTGAAAGTCAAGGGGAAGACCATTAGATGAATTGCTCATCCAATTGATCTTGGATGGTCATTATGAAATGACCAAGACTTGGAGTCACTATCGATCATTTAGGCTAGGTATGATTGGATACATAGTAAAACCTATTAAAACAAATGATTTGAGTTATGAACCTTAAAACATTGATTCTACAGATTGCATACACTAGACTTTATTTTAAAAGGAACTAGGAGTCGGTTATGTGTGGGAAAGGATTAGCACCCTACGATGCCTAAAATTGGTGCCATCTAGCTATAAATTATCGAAGTCTCGATTTTTCTTGGCTTTTCATGCCATCATTATTTACGTGTAATCCCCTTCTTATGAATGCAAGATTTTAAATATTAGATCTGAGTTTTTATAATAAAAGTTTAGTTACTATCTCTATGTAACTTAAGAAAGAGAAGAAACATAGAGGGTTTGATAAAATGAGGTTTGGATTGATTTAGAAAAGGATGCTCTACATCGAGCTCTAAAAGGATAATAACATAAAACATTACCTCAGTTTTAATGAAATTTGAGTCTTTTGAAAATATGAATGCAAATCATCATCAAAAAGAGAAATGGATTGTAAGACATAAAGAAATATAATAAAAGTCACATTATAGAGGAATACATGAAACAAAGAAAAGGAAGGACGATCGGAATGTATCTCCTAATTGACCTTGGTTTTTGAGGAATATTCGAATTGATAATTTTGAGACATGTTTGGATTCAATTGTCGTCTTAGGCATGGAAAATTTGATAAAAAGTGTAGAGAAGCTTAGAGGAGAGAAAATTTAGATTTTAGATGTATTTTAAAGACAAGGTTGGAGTATTCCCTCAAAGAAAATGAGGTTGGAAAATTCCCTCAAAAAGGTGGGGTTGTAATATCCTTTCCAAAAGAAAAAATTTAAGTGAATTTTGAAAATCGAAATTTTGATATTTTTAAAGAAAATAAATTTTAAGATGGAAAATATTTTTAATAGGAAATGGAAATTAATTTTGAAAACAATATTGAGTTTTTATCCGAGCCTAGAAGGGCCTATATCATGACTCACACCACCATAGGGAATATATTTTGAGTCATTCGAATGACCAAAAAAGATGGTTAAGGAAAATCCAAGTAAATTTCTCAAATTTAGCAAAAGAAGGGATAGCATTGTGCTTGCCACTTTCCTGAATTTATTTCGATTTAGCTCGATGGTTTTTAATGGCAAACAAGGCACTATTAGAAAGGTAATTTGATAAGGATTTATGTATAAATATTCCAAAAATCCTAGGTAATTGCTTTCTAGGTGTAATTAATTTTTGAAACTGAGTCTGAGTCAGTATCAACAACAAGTGTTAAAAAAAGGGAGCTGTGAACTTTGAAAAATCATCTTGGACTCGTTTGGAATCATTAAATCACAAACAATACTATTTCAAAAAGGATTTTTAATCATTTATCTTAGGTCTTATTGCTCTGTGTAATCTACTAAGATGATTGTGGACTTTATCTATCTAGCTTTCTTGAGCCATTAAGACACTAGTTAGTCAAATTTCTAGGGATATCATACAAGATCTTCATTAGTCTTGATGATGATCTCCTTAGTTTTTTCTTTTTGGTGCCATCTTTTTTATGTCTTGGATTTACGTAAATTCAAATCTTAACCTAAATCTAAACCTAAAAGTCCTACATACTATTACATATCATTGTAAGAAACCTCTAGTTATATTCAAGGGGAGCCAGGTGAGAAAGAGAATTTACAAGCCATTATTAAAAGAAAAGATGGGGTTGGCAAACCCTATTTATAAAATAAATACTAAAAGAAAAGTTCAACCATCCATAACCTAGTCATACTAAGGTCTAGTCCATAATCATCCTTATGCTAACATAAATAATACATTAGATAATTAGGTGTTTGATAATAAGTAAGAGTTTTAATGGAACATAATTTCTCAAAAAGTTTTAGCCCAAATAGGAGTTTGCCATAAGCATAAGTCTCTTAGCCATCCTAAACCAATTCAAACACTATTATCTTTGTCCAACTAAACCTTTGAAAATACAAAAATTTGCAGCAACTATTTGCTGCCATGGATGCTGTATCAAGGTCCTAAGAAGAGAGACAACAATGCTATAGGCCTTAGGCATACCTAGTGCACTCATTATGGCCTAGAATTGAAATGTTCTCAACTCTGATTTTAGCCTAATGCATCAAAACATTGACGGATGAATCTAATATCAACTTTAATTAGAAAAACATATTTCAAACTAATTAACATTGATAATAAACATGGATTAACATGCTAGAAAATTAAAAATTAAAAAAATAATTTTTTTAATTTTTATTTTAAGAAACTGATTAAAACAACATTGAAACAACCTGGAAACCTAAAAACAAGTTAAAACTTTAATTTAAATTAATTAAAAATTTTAATGAATTAATTAAAAAATTTTAATTAATTATGTAAACACTTTTAATCAAGATTAAAGCCAAAAATTATATGCTGTCCATATTTAAAAAGTTAAAGAAAACTAATTTTTCAAGAATTTTACCAAAACTGAAAAATCACCAAAGCAACACACAAATCAATCAAATTGATTATCACCAAAAACCAACATGCTAGACCACATGTAATCTATAAACCCTCGGCTCAGATACTACTGTGAGAAATCCTTGGCTCATGCATATTAATATAAGCATAAAAATTGAATTAGAATTAAACATACGCAGCAAAATTAAATAAAGGAACACTCAGATTTCTTTAAGATCTTTAGGACATGTACACGTGATTAGACTACAATTTAAATACATAGATCAATTAGAAATAATGCCTGCTTAGAGACTTGTAACTCTAAGCATGCCAGTCCCTACGTGTACGTACGCTAGGTTGATTACTATGATCTCTTCTTGAGGCTAAAAGCAGTCCAAGTGCCCTGCCTCTAACAGTAATCCACACGGATGCCTATTGGAGTCTTCATGAGGTCTGATAGGTCTAAAGTTACTAGCTAGAAGGCTTTTCAAGTCTTAACCAAAAGGTATATAGCCAACAGGTTCAGATCCGAAGTGATCTAGGATCAATTCGCATACCTGTTATGCTAAAGAGGAGAAAAAATAGCTTCGTAAAAAAAAAACTATTTTTCACAGATAAAGGCAAATGAGTCCAAAAATTATAATTTTTTATTATATTTGATACCTTTAGGATAGAAAATTGACTTTGCATATTTTGTTGTGATCAAAGACACTTTTTGATTATCTATGATGCAAATCTGTACAACCAAGCTTAAGAAAGCCAAGCTTTCAAGATTTTCCTAATTTCAAAACTTTTACGTGAAATTAACCTTTTAATGCTAGAAAACTATTTTTCTAATGTGTCAAGAATGATTTAAGAACATTTAGAAAATCCATAAAAATGCAAAGAGAACTTGTGAAGGCATAGTTATTGCACCAAATCCCTAAAAAAAGTCCAAAGTTGGTACCTAGGGTTTTTTCTAATGCTTTTAATCAACCAAAAAGCCTTAATAATTTAAATACACCTCGGGCTAGTTTATGCTTGATTATTGGGTCAATTGCGCTCAATACTAACATACTCAAAAGGTGGCCCTACTTTGGAGTCTTTCCGAGAGCCCATTTAAAACTACTTTAATTAGCTTGTCCAAGATTAGGCCTTAATATAAACTTATTAATATTTTAGTCCAATAGCACACCAAAGATAGCTATTCCATGTGCACCAAAGATAGCTATTCCATGTGTTTAGGCCATTAGCAAAGCCCAACTTGAAGTAGTTCATAACTAAACTCTCTTGACTTGATAATTAAAGTTTTAGCCTAACCTTAAAATTTACATGTCAAATAATTTAATTTATAATTAAATTTTCTAACTCAAGTAAAACAATTTTATTTCATCTGAATAATATTAAATAATTAATTCAACAATTATCAAATAATTATTTAATTTTTCAAATACAATTATTTGACTTTATTTAATAAAATCCCTAAACCATGTCTATAGTAAACATTTTCTTGAGAAGACGTTCTTATCTTTATTGCTATATTAAGACATCTCTATTTAGATTTTATAAATATAATTTGTCTTAAATTATTTTTAATTAAACTTATTCAACAATTCTCCTTATTATACTTTTTATTTAATTAAGTTATATTTAATTAAATCATGATTTTAGTCAAATAGATCATCTTATTGTTATGAACCATTAGGCTTTTATTATAATGACAATTGGTATAATTACTAATTAAGTTTATTTATATTTATAGACCAAGAATGGCCTCTACTAAGGCATTGTGACCAACCGATATACAGGAACAGTCAATATGACCTCTTAAAAAAGCTTTCAGAAACCAGCCTCTTAGTGTACTTCGATCCTTTCATTAAATACCTTGGAAAGATCATGAGCATGGTGTAGTGTCTACTATGTATCAATCCATATTAGATATTGTAGCTTTTGGTTAACTTCATGAATTTAGAAAAACAATTTCTCCTAAATTCTTCATGTGTTGGCCAATAACTTTATCAAGTTAACCAAAGCCAATAACATATGAGATATGTCTCTAATGTCACTTAGAGTGGTGAATCCTTTCTAGATCACTCATTCATCCACCATATGATTCATGTCATACCCAATGTACTCTACCTTAAATATCCATCCATTGTGGACCTATTTCAAGTAAAACAAAGTATGACACTACTCATAAAAGATGGCTTGGTATCATAAGTCTGAGGGCTGATATACATGATCGGCACATGAGAACATATACATATTCTATAGGCACATGAATGACTTATACCAAATGGAGTTCTTATATAGGCCATGTTCAGTGAACTTGTTTCCATAAAACAAGCACCAATATGTTATCCCCAAGTATCTCTATACTTCAACTTCTATGAGATCAAAGAGTTACAAGCATAAATGCATGGAGGCTTAGCATATGCTAGTCTTTGTGTATTATCAATGCCCTATCTTGACAACACAATGACAAGGAATATTTTTAAAAGCACGGCATTAATGCATAAGGGTTTTATCATCATAACTCATTACTAACTTTGAAAGGCCACTGTGTTTCATAGGCTTCATCCAATTAGTGTTTGCATGATTGTCAATCATGCTACTAATGTGAAATAAAACCTTGAATCACTAAAATAAGTGATTAATTTGAATTAGTAAATATTATATGCTTTATCCAATCCGATTGGCTCTAAGGTATATATTAACAATTTCATCATGATAATCTCAATAAATTGAAACAAGATGATATAAGCATGGGAGAATACACTAGAGACTTTGTGCAATTACTAATTTTGTATGATATGAATAAGACTCAAGAACAAACTATTGTGTATTTTATTATTTGGTTGAACAAAAGTATTGCTGATCGTGTTGAAGTGCAACATTATTTTTCCTTTAATGATGTAAGTTGGCTCATAAAGTTAAGAGACAACAAAAGAGACGTAAAAACTATGCTTCTAAACCTTTAAGCAGATCTAGTTCCTCTTTAACAAAGGGAGTACAATTTCTTCAAACATTGAAAGATGATCCATTGCTAAGGCTATTTCATTCCAATTTGAAACATTAAATTCTAAGCTTTATTTAAAGGCAACTAATACTTCATCATCCAACATGTGTTGAAAATACTTCAGGTGCCAAAATTTTGGTCACATCACTTCTAAATGTTTGAATAGGAGAATCATTTCTTTTATTAAGATAAAAGAGATGAAAAAGGAAAAAAAAAAGACATTTTTAGCATGAAATAAATTATGAAGGAGTGAAAGAATAGTTAGATGAAAGATAATTGCTCTGGTTGAAGGTCACTTAACACTAATTTGGTAACCAGTGACAATTCACAAAGAAAGCACATTTTTAAACAAAATGCATTGTGCTTGAAAAGGTGTGTTTCATGATCATAGACAATGAGTGCTATACTAATGTTGTGTTTGCCAATACGGTGACCAAGTTACTGCTCAAGATAAAATCACACCCTAATCCTTAAAATTTGAGATGGCTATTAAGAAACATGAATGAAATGTAACAAATAGAAGCCTTGTTTCTGTTTCTATTAGGAAAAGTATAATGATCAAGTCTGATGTGATGCTGTTCTTATGGACGCATGGCACTTGTTGCTTGGTCTTGGCAATATGATAGAAAAATACAACATCATGGCTATGAAAATTTAGCATAATTAAATGTGCACACTGAAAGTAAACATAGAAGTACCAAATTTTTTTAAGATCTCAAAAAGATATGTGCATGTGATTAGGTAGCAATTTAAAGCATAGATTTGATAGAAATCATACCTACTTAGAGACATGTAACTCTGACTGTGCTGATCCTTGCATGAACCACGGCTTGATTACTTGAATCTCCTTTTGAGGTCACAAGCAGCATAACTGTCTTACTCTAATGGTGATACACATAGATGCCTATTAGAGCCTTTATGAGGTCCAGTGGTTCTTTGATGCTAGCAAGAAGGCTTCTTAAGCTTCAACCATAAGATATATAGCTAACAAGTTTAGATCCAAAGTGACTGAAGATAATTCCTACCCTTATTATGCCAGGAGGAAGAAGAAAATAGCTCCATACGAAAGTAGCTATTTTGCCAAGATCCTAGTAAACCATTTAAAATCTTAGTTTTTGATCCCAATTAATTCCTTTATGATAGAAAACTAATTTTCTACTTTTGTTGTTATAAAAAACAATTCCAGGTAATTAAAAAAACTCAAGATTACACCAACTTACTTAGAAAAGCTAGAGGGTTGCTTTATTTTCCATAAGAAAATCTAAGGATTGGCATCTAAGGTCTTTTAGAGACCTTATATCAGCCAATTCAGCCTAATAATGTATATTAATTTATTTAAAATTAGGCTAGGCTTAACTAATAAGTTAACTGAGCCCATTACTAACATATAAGAAGGTAGCGCCACTTTGGAATATTTTTTTGAGCTCAATTAAAACTAATTTAATTTGCTTGTCCAAGATTGGGCCTTATAGTAACTTATTAATATTTCTGCCCAGTAGCACACCAAGAATAGTTATTCCATGAGCCTAGCCTATTAGCAAGCCTAACTTAGAGTAGTTCATAACTAAACTCCCTTGACTTGACAATTAATGCTTTTAGAAATAAGACTTTGATACATAAGGATCTCATTGTCATAACTCATTACTAACTTTGCAAGGCCAATCTATTTCATGGTCTTCATCTAATTAGTGTTTGGATGAGCGTCAATCATGCCACTAACATAAAGGAAAACCTTGACTCACTCACTAATGTGATTAGCTTGGATTATTAACTAATATGCCTCATACAAGTTGATTGGCTCTAGGGCATATACTAATATCTTCCACTTGCACAAAGCCAATAGCTAACACATCCAATGTCGAACTCTTTTAATTAGCAATTGTGTCTTAACTTAGATAGAGCTTTTAGTACTATTACGAGAATATATTTCGGTTATAGTCATGATAACCTCATTATCAGAGTCATTAACGACCTGGATCACAATGACACCCAAATTCTAATCATATGGCTTAGTTGTTACTTTGGCAACCATAAAAATCTTTTATTAGCTTATAATCTAATGATCCAAATGTAACTCTTTGTGCGCGCCTAAACAAAAATGTTTATTTATGAATTTTAAGGTATAAACATGCAATCTTTTCTAGTTTGGAACACTTTCCAAATAATTGCATTTTTAACATCCCCCGATGTAGCTCACACTTACTTTGTTCAGTCTTTGAGGTTAGGACCTTTTGCTTATAACTTGGTTTTTGAGTATTCATAAGATGTCTTTCTTCGGATCATTGGGTTACTTTGAAAAGTTAAATAGCAAGCTCCACACTAAAGTAGTTAGAAGCTATAGGTGAGGTCAGCAATGGTCACAACTAAGAAGAAGACATGAATTTCTGTTCTGGCACAGGGAACCCAATCTTGCTTAGACAATGGTGTACGTGGATGAAGGGCTAACAGGAATCTTCTTCGACCAAAAACCTTGGATCCCCTTGAGCAGAGTACTCTCAGCCTCTGTTTATCAGTTTATAAATGGCCTCCTAGGCCTAAGCGATGATGAATCCAGGGTTCTTAGTCAAGTTAATTATGATTTTTAATGTTTAAAGAATCCTAAATGCCTCCCACTAAATCATACACATGCATATTTCAAAGGAATTAGATTCAAAAGTTATTTTTGAATGTAACTTTTGAATCTTATAAGTTATAGATCATTTAGTATTCTTAATACCATTGTAAGTTGTATGTTTGAGAAAATATGACCATAGCATAGAATAAAGTCTTTGATTAATGATTTATTTATTGAAGACTGAATCTAACCTCTGCATCAAATGCTAGCAATCATCCTCAATTGGTATGTAACTGCCAAAATAAGCATCTTATGTTAACAAAAAAAAAATTATGATTATGTTTCAAGAACATTAAGGGCAAACTTTGATCAGCATCAACAAGGTTGCCATAACCTATGGTCCATTTTCACTACTCCTTTCATATGGGCCTTACAATATGTCATATATATATTTAAGCACCGGTTTCTAGGTATCATGTACCAAGAGAAGTGACTTAATCATAGTTTATATCTAATATTAAAACTTCTGTAGGTTTCCTAGTTTACTTTATTAAAATTTTCCTTGCAATCTTTACTTTAGTAATCTAACTATCCACTGTGTTGGCATATTTCCTTACCATTTCCATTGTCTATCTTTAAAAGAAAGTATATGGACAATGAATGGATCATGATCTATCTAAACTATTCAGGTTTGGAAATGCATCCTATCATATGAGGTGTAATTAGGCTACATTTTGACATCTTGCTTAGGAATAATTCCTTAGGGATGTCAAACCTCTGATTATGATTATCCTTATAGAATAATTCTTTAAGGTTTCAGATGATTTCTTGAGCATAAATAGTTACTTGCTCCTTTTAAAGTTTAAGGGACTACCTCTGACTCAGTGGGTAATTCTCTGATATGCCTAGCAAATAGTATTAAGACAATCTCAATATTGTGGAATTGGTTAGTGGAGTCTGGCTTATTAAAACTTATTAGCATCACGTATGCTACTTAATGATAGTCTATCAGTTATGTTGTGTTTATATTCATTATGAACCAATATATTTTGTAGTCGCTACTTTGTGATTTCAATCATTAAGTAAAGTTTTACAACTTTAACGACTGTCCTCATTATTTCATCAAGACTATAGTCATTAACCGTAATCTGAGATGTTCATAGTTTGAATCTCCTTAATAAGCTATAAGTTGTAACTCTTTGTCACAACATGGCTCAGATACGAATCCTAACCAGCCCAACTTAAAATGGTGAATGAATCCATTATTTCTATATAAATATCTATATAATTATTTCTTTTATTTTTAGGGGTCCATATCCTGGGGATTGAGTTGTTAAGATGAATCACTTCCTCGACTTCTCTAAATAGTCGTTACGAAAAAACTATTTATTTTGGAGTCACCACCAGTTTTATTTTAGCTAGGTGAGACTAGACATCTGTCGGTGTTTATATTTTTGAGGGTTACGAAACCCATGAAAACAAACTCTGAGGTCTACACTCATACTAGAGATCGCTTAAAAGGGTCTGGGAGTTGGTCACAATCACAAGTAAGGATCAACCTTTTTGTGATGCCTAGCAATCGATACCTTATTAATCATGTGTAAAAATAAATTTGATTTTTATTCGATTTCAATATTCAATATTTAATTATAATTCACGTAATATTTTATTAAAGAAATTTATTATTCTAAGAAAGTCAGGTTTTAATGCTTTTGAAAATCATAAAATTATTCATACCTTCCCGAGGAACCAAGTGGACATGAATTCTCCATCGTATCCCGTTGAGAACCATGCAGAATACGAAAGGTTTTATTTTCTTAAAATTGAAAAATCCTGACTTCTTATTTGAAAAGGATATCTCAATATTAAAATAACCCGTAAAATTTTTCACATATTCTGGTAGGAATCCTATGTATTAATTTAATTAGGAGACATTACCTTATTTATAAAAATAATTTTTATTATTAAAAAAAATACGGACTTTATGACCTAAAAATGACCTAATATGATGAAGCTATTCTTAGTACGTATTTTCGATGTGAAAGTATCCTAGCACTCATATAGGATATGGTTCTAATGCAAAATTATGAAAAACACCCTTGAAGTATACTTTCTACATGAAAGTATCTCGGTAACCCTTAAAGGACTCACAAATGAATGAAAAAGGTTGAACCTATCGTAAATATGCACTTTTGGCCAAAAAAATTATGAAAATGCTATTAGGGTATACCTTCGATATTAAAGTATTTCGTTAACCCTAATGGACCTTAAAATAATATTAGAAAGCTAAAACAATCCTAAAATATTCACCTTTGGCATAAAAGCATCTCGATAAGCAAAATTACCAAAATGCTCCTAAGGTATACTTTCGTCATGAAAGTATTCTAGTAACCCTAATGGACCTTAAAATGACCTTGGAAGGCTAAACCAATCCTATAATATTCACCTTTGCATAAAAGCATCTCAGTGAACAAAATTACCAAAATGCCCCTAAGGTATACCTTCGACATGAAAGTATTACAGTAACCCTAATGGACCTTAAAATGACCTTAGAAGGCCAAACCAATCCTAAAATATTCACCTTTGGTGTAAAAGCATCTTGGTAAGCAAAATTACCAAAATGCCCCAAAGGTATACCATCGACATGAAAGTATCCTGATAACCCTAATGGACCTTAAAATAACCTAAAATGATGAAAAATAGATGAATTTAGTCTAAATGGAAAAGGTAAACATTTAAGTTTGACTTAAAATGAAAAATTTGTAATCAAGCCTCTAAATTTTTAAAAATTACAATCGTATCCTTCGAAAGACCGAACAAAAACAAATAGTTTTAAAAATTTCTATATCTCTATAGAAGGCCATAGAAATAACAGAAATCTTTAAAGCTGGTGTCCATTTTGCCCCTTAAATATGAAAATTTTCTATTCAGTCCCTACACTTTTTTAAATTTTCATTTTAGTCCTTACATAATAAAAGAACGTAAAAATCTTATAAAATTTTGCATGAAAACACAGCTGGTATATCAAAAAGATTTGGCCAAATACCTTACCGTAGAAAAAGCTCTACAATTTACAAAATAACCCTTAAACTTTATAAAATTACATTTTGACCTTTATATGATAAAATACCATAAAAAATCATTAAAAATCACCAAACCAGTAGAGAATCAACACAAAAATCGTGGCAACAATATGCAAGAAGGTTCGGCCATGCATATTTAGCCATTAAACATAATTTTCATATTTTGTAATTTAGTCCCTAAACTTTTTAAAATTACAAAATGATCCCTAAAGTATTAAAAATACCTAAAACATGTTTACAAATACACAAATAAGAAATCTCATGGCTTACAAAGCTCTCAACCAAGCCAAAAATGTAAAAAAAAAAACTTTTACAAGTTTTACAAATTAGTCGCTATGTTTACTAATATTACAAAATAATCTAAAAATCATGAAATCAAAATAAGAATAAGCACAAAATGATCATGAACAATTCTAATCAGGTTTGGCGAAGGTGAAAAACATGAAATACATACATGCTTTGACATAAAAAATCATGAAAAAAAGCATAAATAATTGTTATTAAACTTAAATAAAAGTGAAATCATAAACTAAATATAATATTATTCTAATCAACATATCAACATCACAATAACATGAAAGAAATATCAACATAAATACAACAAAATCAAAATCTTAATAACAAGAATAATATTATATATATAAACAAGATTTAGCTAAAAAAAGGACAAAAATACAAAAAATTTTTTGAAGCCACCATGTTTAGCAACATGGATGAGAATCTAAGAGCCTTAACATGACTTTGGCTTATGAATAAGGATGAAAATGAATCAAAATGAAGAAAAAAAAAAGAAAAGAAAACAAGTGTGATACCTTAGGAAAAACTTTGAACAATTAAGTAAAAATGTATATGTTTAGTGTTTTTTTCTTCCAAACTCTCTTACTTTTTTCTTTTCTAGCCAAAAACCCCATGAAAACATATCCTCCCCCTTTTATAAATAGGGAGGTTCAGCCAAGAGGATCCCCAAATCCTCTTGGCCGAAACTCCAAGAGAAGAAAAGAAAAAAATAGTTTTTTATTTTGTTATATTTTTGTCATAATTAGCATCAAAAGGTGAGATTTGCATTAAGTTGACAAACAATCAAGGGTTATTCAAAAAATATTGTCATGATTGCCTAGAAATATCATGTAATTGGTAATTAGAAACCAACCAAATTAGTTAGGGGAAAAATTGAGAATTAACTAGACCAGTTATCATGAAACTACTAGGAAATAACTAATAACTAAAATAAAATTAAAATAATAATAATAAAATAGAAAATTAACAATTGATAATTATAAATAATTTTTTTAAAAAATGAAATAATGAAAAAAACTAATTGGAACTTCAAAACTCATAAAATTATATGAGAAAAACTTTAGCGTGAAAAATTATAATATAAGAAAAAATACAAAACTCATAAAATAAATTAAATTTTTACAAACTGATTTAATAAGTATTAAAAAATAATATTTAAAGAATTTCAAATTATGAACTCTAAAAAATCCTACTGAAGAAATTTATGAAGTAGAAACTCCGTATTTTGGTAATAAGAAAAATTCTAAAACTCATAAAATAAATTAAAATTTTCAAAACTTATTTGATATGAATTAAAGAATAATATTTTAAGAATTTTAAATTTTATAAACTGAGAAAAATTCTCCCAAAAAAATTTACAGAGTAGAAAACTTCATATTTTTGGAAACAGAAAAAATTATGGAAGAAAATGCAAAACTCATAAAATAAAATGAATTTTGAAAAACTGATTTCATATGAATCAAACAATAATATTTGAAGAATTTTAAAAATTATAAACTCAAAAAAATCCTACTGAAAAAAATTTATTGAGTATAAAACTTGTATCTCGGTAACAGAAAAAATTCTAAAACTTCTGAAATAAATTTAATATGGATTAAATAATAATATTTAAAGAATTTTAAAAATTATAAACTGAAATCCTCCCAAAAAATTATGCAGTAAAAAAAAATTCATATTTTGAAAACAGAAGAATTTCAAGAGAAAAATGCAAAAATGATAAAAATAAATGAAAATTTTCTAAACTGATTCAATATGAATTAAATAATAATATTTGAATAATTTTAAACATTATAAACTAAAAAAAGGTTCTCGAAAAAAATTTAGGTAAAAAACTCTGTATTTTAGAAATGGAAAGAAAATGTAAGACTTTTAAAATAAAATAATTTTTGAAAAAACTGATTTAATTGTAATTAAATGCAAGATTTTAAAGAATTTGGAAGTTTGAAAACTTGAGAAAATTCCACCATAAAATTTTACAGATAAAGGAAAGCTCTTATTTTAGAATCGAGAAAATTTCAAAGAATCCATTAAAATTTATATAAAAATGAATTTAAAAAAACCTATTATCCAAAATACTAATTTATAAAGTGGTAAAGATGAGAATCCAGAATCTAAAATAATTTTATCAAGAAAAATTTTATCAGTATAAAACTTATAATACTATGAAAAATTTAAAATTAGTCACAAAAATGGACAACTTGAGTCCTTATGGTATAAAATGCCAATATGAATTTTTCTTTGAATATTTTTGACTTTTCGAAGTATATATCAGCATAAATACCATACAGGTATCAGTTTAATTATACAACGGTCAACTTCCAAGTTTAATGAAAAATTCTCTAAAGATTCCTAAAAATGGGAAATTTGACTGCGATATCATTCGCAGAAACAATTTTTCAAAATTTTGACAAGAAAAGATAAGAAATGATTTTTTCTCAAATATTCATTCTACATATATCCGAAATTAGAGATCAAAATGTGATTCTTTTTTTATCACATGAACTTGCAGCCATTTAACTATGAATAAAAAGGTTTTAAGAATGTTTGAATCATCTGAAAAGGATCATTCCTGATGAGGGTTGCTGTTAAGTTCTTAATCTCAGATATTTAGAATTATAAAAAAAAAAGACCTGGACAAAATTAGGTGTCTACAGCTGCCCCTCTTTGACCATTGCTAAGAATCAAGAATAGGGTAAAGACCAAATAGGCATGACTTTGTTCGGGTCATTAAAATATGTGAAAATAATCAAAACTAATAATAAACATAAAAACTAATTAGCCTAAAAGAAAAACCTTGAATTAAAACAATGAATAGGGTAAAACCTAAGTCAAAAGGGGTTGATCCGATGAAGCTGATAAGTTACCAAGGATAAGAGGTTGATCGAGACAAAACTGATAAGTCAACAAGGATAAAAAGGTTAACTGGGATAAAATCGATAAGTCAACAAGCAACGAGGATAAATGAGGTCGATGGGACAAAGCCAACAAGTCTAGAGGGATAAAAGGTTGACTGGGATAAAGTCGATGGGTCAACAGGGATAAAAGAGTTGACTGGGATAAAGCTGACAAGTTAATAGAGAGAAAAGGTTAACTGGGACAAAGCTGACAAGTCAACAGGGAGAAAAGAGTTAATTGGGAGAAAGTTAACAAGTTAATAGGGATAAAAGGTTGATCGAGATAAAGCTAACAAGTTTGACCGAGAAAAAATCAATAAGTCAACAGGGAGAAAAGAGTTGACTACGACAAAGCTGATAAGTTAACAGGGATACAAGGTTGATTGAGATAAAGCTGATAGGTCAATAAGGATAAAAGATTAACTGAGATAAAACTAATAGGTCAATAGGGATAAAAGGTTAACTGATATAAAGCCGATAAGTCAACAGGGATAAAAAGTTGATTGGGATAAAATCAATAAATCAATAGGGATAAAAGATTAACTGGGACAAAATTAAAAAGTCAACAAAGATAAAAGGTTGATTGGGATAAAGCCGACAAGTCAAGATGGATAAAAGATGGCAACGTTTGATGCTTGGTCAATTTAAAAGGATAAAGGACTTACCTTTTGATTTTAAGGAAATAACCATGATGGTTGTTCTCCTTCAAAGTCCTGCTTAAGCTTTCCTGTAAATTAATGAATGTAAATGCATGCATACTATAAATAAGGAATTCTCATGATTTCTCTATACAATCTATGAATTTTGTAATTATCCACAATCTCTGATCCAATCTATTTTGGCACTTGAGGACATTTTTAGAAAATGTTCTTCTTCTGGTCAAGAGAATTAGTGCTCGGGCCTTGATTCAAAGGTATTTTCAAGAGATGAACTTGCCCTGCTACTCGAAGTTGAAGGCATTTTCAGAAAATGTTGTGTGAAATACTATTTTTCGGTGAAGGAAAAAAGACAGATATTGCTTGGGTCTGGAGCTTTTTCAAATTAAATAGGTTAAAGAATATTGATGACGTTTGCATTTGAAACTTTTTGTAAAGAATTTATTTCTTTTTATTAGAAATGTACTTAAACTAGGGCTGCCTAAATTCTTTTTGCTTTGAGGATATCCAATTATCAGTTGATTTCCTACCATTCCTAAAATGTTTGTAGAATTAAAATAGTGACTAAAGTCCCTATAATGTTAGTCGTTAATCCAAAGTAATGCAAAGAAATATTTTTTTTTGTTATTTATTTTTGTAAGATGTCAATCATCATTTGTTAGAACCATATACAGATAAAAAAGGTATGACAAACCTAAAAATGATCGAGGAACAAATAAAGGTAACAAATGCCTGAATAAAAGAGTGAAAAAGGTATATGAATAAAGAAGTGTAGATACATTCCAATAAAAGGAAGGAAATACAATATTAGATTTTTTAATGAGAGTATATAGAAAATATGGGACAAAAATGGGTGTTATCCAGATGGTTGGAGTATCTCATTCAAATCTTCAAAAGCCTTTCTTAATTAGAACACTACTCATTCATGGATTAATGTATTAGAAGATGCTTTGATTGCATAATGCCTTCCTTTTTGATCTTAAGTTTCGGTGAATTTCCCTTCACAATCATCATTCTGCCTGAGTTACTTTTTTTTGGGTTTTTAACTTAAGGCCTCTCATTTTAACTTTTTTTCTCTGTTTTTCTTTTTTTTTTCTTTTTTTTCTAAACATAATACTTTTTTACATTATCAGCATTGATAGGATTGGGTAAAGTGTGCCCATCCATTTTTGCTAGAATTAATGCCCCACCAGAAAATGCTTTTTGAAACACATAAGGTCCTTCCCAATTCAGAGCCTATTTCCCTTTTGAATCTCTTTGGCTAGGAAAGATTTTCTTTAATACTAGCTCTCATTCATGAAATTGTCTTGGATAGAACTTGTTATCATGAGCTCTCATCATTCTCTTCTGATACATTTGCCTATCCTGAATTGCTCGCAGTTTTTTCTCTTTGATAAAATTTAACTGCTTATAGCGATCTCGAACCGCTCAGCTTCCTCTAATTTGGTCTCCATCAATACCTGAAGGGAGGGAATTTTGACCTCAATTGGTGAAACAGCTTCTATGCTATATGCCAGCGAATAAGAGGTTGCCCAAGTAGAGGTTGGCACTAAAGTTATATACGCTAAAAGTGCAAAAAGGAGCTTTTCATGCCAATCTTTATAAGTCTCCACCATTTTAGCCATAATCTTTTTAATATTTTTATCGGTTGTTTCCACCGCTCCTTTCATCATCGAATGGTATGTCACTGAATTATGATGAGAAATTTTAAGTTGGGTGCATACCTCTGTCATCAATTTATTATTCAAGTTAGAGGCATTGTCAGTTATGATGCTCTCAGGTATTCCAAAATGGTATATAACATTGGCCTTCAGGAATTTAATAACCATCGACTTTGTCACATTTGCATAAGAAGCCACTTCGACCTATTTGATGAAATAGTCTATAGCCACCAAAATAAAACGATGATGATTTGAAGTTGTAGGGGTAATTGGCCCAATAACATCCATGCCTCACATAAAAAAAGGCCACAGAGTAGTTATGGCATGTAATGGTGAAGGCGGGACATGAATCTTATTTGCATAAATTTGACATTTATGACATTTTTTACCATACTTAGTATAGTCTCCCTCTATAGTCATTAAAAAGTAACCTAGCTTCATAATTTGTCTCGCCATTTTATGCCCATTAGCGTGAATCCCATAAACTCCCTCATGTATTTCTTCCAAAATTCTCTGTGCTTCAAAAGTATCTACGCATCTAAATAATGTTTAATCATAATGTCTCTTATAAAGAATTTCACCATCCAGAACAAAGTTCATTGTTAACCTTCTTAAGGTTTTTTTGTCATTTTCAGAGGCATTGTTTGGATATTCTTGGTTCTTAAGATACCTTTTAATATCATAATACCATGGATGTCCCTCTAGTTCAGCTTCAACACTATAACAATACGTGGGCTACTTATGTAACCTTATTTGAATCGAGATCATTTTTTTGTTCCCATTCACCTTAAACATCGAGGAAATAGTAGAAAAACATCAGCCATCTAATTCTCATCTCAAGGTAATGAACAAAATCCATCTTTTGAAACTCTTGAACAATCCAAAAATCAATTTTTTATATTGGGCCAACCTTGAATCATGAGTTTCCCATTCTCTTCGTAACTGATAAATCACCAGGGCTGGATCCCCATAGACTTTCAATACTGGCACATTTCTTTCAATGGCCGTACAAAGTCCCATAACACGTGCTTCATACTCTACCATATTATATGTGTAATCAAAATCCAATATAGTGGTAAAAGGATAATAAACTTCTTGAGGAGATATTAGAATTTCTCTAATTCCATGAACCAAACCATTTGAGGCCCTATCGAAATACATTTTCCATTCTATTTTCTTTGCCTAGTCATTTTCTTCTTCAATAGAAATATTCATCAAATATTCATTAGGAAAATCAAAATCTAGTGGTTGATAATCATTAAGAGCCTATCTTGCCAAGAATTCGGTAATGGCACTTCCTTTGACAACTTTTTGGCTCACATAAACTATATCATATTCTGATAATAACACTTGCCATCTCGTTATTCTTTCAGACAATGTCAAGGCTTTAAAAAGATACTTAATTGGATCTATTTTGGTGATCAACCAAGTAGTATGATATAGCATATATTACTTGAGCCTTTTTGCAATCCAAACTAGGGCACAACATATTTTTTTGATTTGGGAATAATTTACCTCATACTCTAAAAACTTCTTACTAAGGTAATAAATTGCCCTTTCTTTCTTACTAGTCTCATTATGTTGCCCCAACACACATCGTGTCGACCACTCAGACATTGAAAGGTACAATATGAGAGGACATCCCAAAAATAGAGGTACAAAAACAAGAGGATTTGCAAAATATTATTTCACCTTTTTGAATGCTATTTGACAATCTTTATCCCACTCTCCTGGGTTCTGTTTTTGAAAAAGTTGAAAGATTGGATCACACTTATCCGTGAATTGAGAAATAAAACAAGCAATGTAATTCAACTTCCCAGGAAAGCTTCTTACTTCCTTTTGCATATGTAGAGGTGACAACTCCTAAATAGCTCTAATCTTATTAGGATCATCCTCAATCCCTTTTTTCACTTACGATGAAACCTAATAGCTTTCTTGATCATGCACCGAAAGTATACTTTGTCGGATTCAACTTTAGCTTATATTTTCTCAGTTATTCAAATAATTTTCACAAATCCATGACATGCCTTTTTTCTTAAGGAGATAATCATGTTGTCAACATACACCTCAATTTCATTAGACATCATGTCATGAAATAAAGTGACCACTACCCTTTGGTAAGTTGCCTCTGTATTTTTCAGCCCGAATGGCATCATCCTATAACAAAAGGTGCCCCACATATTGTAAAAAATTTATCTTCTCTATGTCTTCAGGGGTCATTTTAATCTGATTATAGCTTGAAAATCCATCCATGAAAGAAAATAGATAATTCTTTATGGTGTTATCGACCAACATATCAATATAGGGGAAAAGAAAATTATCTTTTGGGCTTGCTCGATTCAAATCCTAGTAGTCTACACACATTCTAATTTTCTTATTTTTCTTGGGAACTGGGACAATATTAGCAACCCATTTTGGATATTTTGACACTTTGAGAAATCTAGCATCAAATTGTTTCTTAACCTCTTCCTTAATTTTCAACAGCATTTTAGGCTTCATCCTTTTCAATTTCTGCTGAACTGACTTGCATTTTGGTTTTAAAGGTAGCTTATGGACCACTATTTCTAGGTCTAAACCTAGTATATCTTGATATGACCATGCAAAAACATCATGAAACTCCTGAAGCAAATTTATCAACTCTACTTTAGTTGTGGGCATGATAATAGTTCCAATTCTAACTTCTTTTCTATCATCCTCATCCTTCAACTTTATAACCTTTATGGGCTCTTCATGTGGCATTATTCGTTTATCCTCCTGCTCAAGTAATTTTAATAAGTCAAGTAGCAATATGCTATCATTGAAATCTTCTTCAAGATCATCCTCGTTTGAGTATATAGATCTTTTAAAGTTGACTTTTGAATTCTGAAAGAGATCATCCTCTTTTTTTTTGTCAAAAAATTTGTAAAAGCAAACAGAACAAAAATGGGCAAACAAGAAAGTGTGGGATGATTCATATCTGAGTATGTAAAAAGGGAAAAGAGTGTAAAAGGAAAAAAAATGTATATGTAAGGGGATTCTGAATACATACAAAAAGTTTATGCATTTCATTTCTAAAAATGATGATATAGCACATTTTACCCTTTACAAAAAGATCCTCATATGTTTTTAAGCCAAAACTAACGAGGTGAGTTCTTGGAATTACTTTGGATTAGTCGAAGACACTATAGTTCTTTCAGTAACGGTCCAATTAGCCCAGGCATATCCAGTAGGGTAGGGATGAATCCCATGATCATTCCTCGGCTCTTCAGCTTCTGAATTGACTATGTTCACTTAAAAATTCATAAGACTTGGAACGATCATTGTCATATCATCACTTGCTTTTTTCCTTAAGCAGCAGAAATGATGGTCCCACTATAGCAAAAAGTTTTTTTCAAAGATGGATAGGGAATTAAATCCTAACTCAAACTCTTCTCTATAACTCACTTTCCTATTTTCTTTTTTAGGTTGCTTTCAAGGTTGTAACCCAATCCATATCGATCTCTTTTACCTATCACTTGAATAGATTGACTTATCCCTTACAAACGCTTGTCGAGCCCTTTTTTTGCTCGAGCACCTTTTCTTATCGTGAGCTTTAAATCCATATGAGTGCTTTTGGAAAGTTAGGGCATCAGAACTAGAGATCCCTCAATAACAAATGTAGCGTTAACAACCTTAAATGCCCTAAATGAGCATTCCTGTGCATCAACATTCACTTCAACACAAGGAATCTTAGTTAAAGTCATAGCTGTTATGTCTTCTTCACCTGATATGCTGACCAATTTGTCATCAATTATAAACTTAACTTTTTTATGAAGGAAAAATGGTATAACACCGATAGAGTGTATCCAAGGTCATCCCAAGAGATAGTTATATGCAGGGGCAATATCTAATACATGAAATTCAATATCAAGAGGGCATGGGCCAATTATTAAAGGGACAGAAATAATTCCTTTAACCTCTCTCTTTGTCCCATTAAAAGCTTTGACCATTATTTGACTATGCTTAAGCTGACTGTAGTCCACTGGTAACCTAGACAACGTAACCATCGTATGACATTGAGAGCTAAACTATTATCGATAAGTACTTTAGGCAGTATAGTCCAATTGCAATCAACAGTTATATACACAACTCTCATGGAAATGGTCTCTCTTGGAGGAATTTTATTGTCACTGAGTTGATAAAATTATCAGTAATAATGTTATTTACTAGATGTTCAAGCTTGCTAACTGAAATGTCCTATGAGACATAAGCTTGATTAGGCACTTTTAACAATGCATTTTGATGAGTTTCTAAGCTAGGCAATAATGCCAACATAGAAATTTTTGCTAACTATTGCTTTAATTGGTCCATGATGCTATAATTTCTATGCTTTATGAATTTCAAAAATTTAGCAGCATATTTCTCCTTAATCGGTTCTTGAATTCTGACAGGACTATCTTCAATAGTTATTACTTTTCCAAACACTTACCCTTTTATTTTTGGCTTGGCAGTAGCTTCACTGCTTTTTGACTTGTAGACTCATCCACTTCGGGTTATATAGTGACTTTAGTGATATCAACAACTGCTAATTGACTTGCCAAAGCTTCTAGAGTTATCAGTCTAGCCTCATATCTCCAAGGTACTTGCTTATTGTCTTTATATAGAAAAGGTGTTGGAGTTTGAATGATAAGCTTTGGAACATTCTCATTCTTGGGATGCATGGGTTTTGGTCAATTACAGTAAATGACCAATAGATGACCCACCTCATAGGGCAATTTGCATGACCCTTAATGAACCATGTGAACCAACTTTTCTTTTATGTAAGAGGTTTCTGAATAAAATTCAACTTGTTCACTATCCATCCGTTTTTGAACTAGGGCAAAAAAATTTGAACAATTCTATAGACTATGCCCATCAATAGCATGAAACTTGCAAAAGTTTAGGCTTGGGTTTCATTGGTAACTCATATATTCATGATTTTGACTAAGGATTCTTCTTTCAGTCAGAATAGCCCAGACATTTTCCATTAGGGTTTTAACCTTTCGCACATCCCTTTTTGCCTCATGCTCCTCTTCAGGGATCAAAGCATTGACTCCCAATTCAGAATGATTGGCTAAAGGTTTACTGCTACATTAGGTCCCAGGGTCGTATCAAATTTGAAAGCTCCACTTTCTAAAAGACTATGGACTTTATCTTTAAAAGTGGTACAATTTTCAATTGGATGGCTAGCTACTGCATGGTATTCACAGTAGGCATTCGGGTTATACCAACTAGATAAGTCACCCTCATATGGTTTTGCGAAGAGATAAGCTCCTAATCAAGCCTTGAAAAGCTTATCGAGTATTTCTTTGTAAGAATAAAGACAAGGCTCATGATGAGGTCTTGGATGGTTGATTCTTCGAGCAGGTTGATTTAGATTAGTTTATGTTTGGTTTTTAGGATGATTCTAGGTAGTATTCTATGGTGAATAGAAGGAGAAAGGTTGAGATGTAATCGAGATAGGGTATTTTAAGGTTGTTGACTTTGATTTTGATAGAAAAGACAAGATTTTTAGTAAAAAGGTTGACTTACATAGTTGGTGGATGAAGTTTCCTCTTTCTTCTTAGGAAGTCTAGTTTATTTCACAATAGAGGGTTCTCCTACCATAATTTTCCTGCCTTTATGGCATCTTCAATCATTCTCCAAAAATAACAAGATTGAAAAAATTTTTGGTTGCATTTCCTACCAACTTATCATAGTAGGGAGGACGTAAGGTGCCTACAAATAGCATGGTGATTTTTTTTCTTGATTAAATGGGGCTAACTTGAGATGCCACATCTCTCTACCTTTGAGCGTACTCTTTAAAAGACTCTATGGGCTTCTTCTCCATATTTTGAAGGGTTAATCTACTTGGAACCCATTCAGCCATATACTTGTACTGTTGTAGAAATACATTAGCTAAATTCGACCAGTATTGATTTAACTATGAGTCAAACTGTTATACTAATTCAATGCTGATCTAGTTAAGCTTTCCTAAAAACAGTGAATGAAGAGCTTGTCATCATGCGAATAGCCTACCATTTTTCGAATGAACATCTTGATGTGAGCTTGTGGAGAAGTGGTGCCCTTATATTTTTCAAATTCAAGCATTTTAAACTTCGGTGGCAAAATCAAATCGAAAACCAGACTAAGATCCTTAATATCTATGCTAGTGCAAAATTTATCTTTTTCTATGGCTTTCAACCTTCTTTCTAAAAGCTATAATTTTTCTTTCTTAATCTCTACTTCAATGTTGGCTTTTTGTCATTGTCGTTCTACTTTTTCAGTAGTATCAGGAATTGTTATCTTCTATCATGCAGCTCTAGCATTAACCCTCTATGAGAGAGTGTCAAGATTAATAACAATCACTAAAGGTAGTGTAGCTCCAGGGGTATTTTACTACATAGTTGGCATGTTCGGGGTTAAGTTTCTTGTACAAGTGCTTGTTGTGTCTTAGGTTAGACCACCCAAATGAGCCGACAGGGGTAGGACTGTTTTTGGATGGGTGCGCTGACTTTCTTGCCAATAGTAATTCCATTAACCTGGTGATTTGGGCTTGTATTTCTTCTTGCCTTTTGACCATATTCTCTTGGGATTGACATTGGCTTTCTTCAAGTCTTTCCAATCTTGCCAACTGATCCTCTACCATTTTCTTCACTCTGAATCTACTGTAATAGTGATGAGTAAGTTTTTGGTCAGCAGGTCTCTCCTGATTAGCAATGTTTAAAACCTTAAAAATAGAATTCCAAATTTTATTTAATTATGATTTTATTAACGAATGAATGAATGAATTTATATATATATATGTTAATGATACAAATGCATGATATGAATGTATTAAATGTACTTATAGGAGTGCTTGCTTTAATAAAAGATTTCAAAATCATAAATTTCCGTTAACTTTGCAAAGGGTTACATATTGTCTATCATGTTAGGATTACATCCAAGGAAAGTTCTGATTTGGTCATATTGCTATTTTGCTTGTTCTAGAAACATAAGTACAACAGAACCAAATTCACCAATTAGGTTAATTTAACTTTCCAAAACACGAATTTTCTCCATCATATGTCTTGCTTGAATGACTGCCGAGTGAACCTGCTGCGTAAGGTGATCATTGTAGAATTGCTTTCCTAATTAGCAATGTTTAAAACCTTAGAAAAAGAATTCCAAAATTTATTAAATTATGATTTTATTAATGAATGAATGAATGAATTTATATATGTATGTTAATGATACAAATGCATGATATGAATGAATAAATGTACTTATAAGAGCGCTTGCTTTAATAAAAGATTTCAAAATCGTAAAGTTTCATTAACTTTGCAAAGGGTTGCACATTGTCTATCATGTTAGGATTACATCCATGGAAAGTTCTAATCTGGTCATATTGTTGTTTTGCTTGTTCTAGAAATATAAGTACAACATGACCAAATTCACCAACTGGGTTAATTCAACTTTTCAAAGCACGGATTTTCTCCACCATATGTCTTACTTGAATAACCTATGAGTGAATCTACTGTGTAAGGTGATCAATGAAGAATTATTCTCCTAATTAGCAATGTTTAAAACCTTAAAAAGAGAATTCCAAATTTTATTAAATTATGATTTTATTAATGAATGAATGAATGAATTTATAAATGTATGTTAATGATACAAATGCATGATATGAATGTATAAATGTTACGTTAATGATACAAATGCATAATATGAATGTATAAATGTACTTATAGGAGTGCATGCTTTAATAAAAGATTTCAAAATCGTAAATTTCCATTAACTTTGCAAAGGGTTAGACATTGTCTATCGTGTTAGGATTACATCCAAGGAAAGTTCTAATCTGGTCATATTATTGTTCTGCTTGTTTTAGAAACATAAGTACAATAGGACCAAATTCACCAACTGGGTTAATTTGACTTTTCAAAACACAGATTTTCTCTGCTATATGTCTTGCTTGAATGACCGCTAAGTGAATCTGCTTTGTAAGGTGATCAATGTAGAATTGCTGACCCAAAGAGTTGGCCTTCAATCTATTAGAATCATTCTTGACCTAATATAGCTTATTATCCTAGGATATGTACATTTCCTGATAAGCTTGCACCCAGGCATTAATATCACATTATTGTTGAAGCAAGACTTATGCCATTTCCTCAACAATCATAGCAAGAATTTCCCTTTCCTGAAACAATCTAGCCATTTTTTCTTGCTCTGCACCCAAAGTAATCCTGAACTGCTTATTCTTTTTCTATAGATCTCCTTAACCGAGTGCAGGTGTCAACATATGCTTTTCTCTCCCGTTTGAAAGTGGCCACTTTGGCTTTTCCTTCTAAGCTCCTAGTTTTCCACATCCCCAACTCTTAGTGAAGTTTGTGCATCTCTTCTGACGTCTTATTGAAAGATTTGCTTGAACTCTCGGATATGTCGGCAAGTCTCATCTTTTTATTTTGCTCGATCCAATCTTTTTTCATTAAGTTATATTGTTCTTCCATCTTCTTGACGTTTTTTTCCTTGGCTGCTATTTTCATCTTCGAGTACATAATTTCTTCCTGAAAAGCTTAGTTTTCTGCGGCCAATCTTTTTCAGTCTCTATCAACTTCTTATTTTATCAACTCCACTTCAGAAGGCATTGGAGGTTGTGGTTGTATAGACATTAGAGGATTAAATCCATATGTACTCGGGATGATTAAATTACATCCTCGAATACACCTCCAGGCATCATACCTAAGAGTAGTTTGATCTATGTAAGCACTTATCCCTGATTCATACCTTGTTCTCTAATGTAAGGCTACTGACTAAAGCGGACTCTTATAACCTTCTACAAAATATTCTAAGTCTATGCTAGCCAACTCGGTAGTCATAGGAATAAACAAATGCGATCCGTACTGTTGTCAGACCAAAAGCGGTGTATACCCTGCTATTCCCTATAAATCGACCAAAGGCACAAAAAGCAACTGACCACATGGTTTAGGTGCAAACCAAAGAGCTTGCCAGGTTATATTTGTAGGAGCCAAATTTTTCAGCATTTCCACCCATTGATTTTTTGATCATGAATCATGCCAACATTTCTTGATGAACACTTGTAGAGGAATGAAATGCAAAAAGTACGACTTTAATAGCACCTTTACCCCAGAAATGGCTTAAGGCTTAAATGTACAGTAACGATGCACTCCCCAAAAACCTACCTCAGCCTGATTTTCGGCATGCATTAAGCGCTCGAATGCTTTCAGCTAGAATAGCAAGAGCAGGACAGATGTTCCTTTTTAATAGCTCAAAAAGGTCCCCTATGGCTACTTCAATGTGCCCAAGTATCCATGGAAAAAGCACTAACCCATAAATAGCCAGGGCATAAGCATTAAGGGCTTCCTCTCTATCTGAGTGCTCCATGATGTATTCCTTCAGAAACTGCCATGAGATAACACTCGTATTGCCTTTATGCTCAATATGGTGTAATGTTGATTGGGGTGGTAAATCAAGAATCTACCTAACTTCTTTTGGAGACTTATCGGGTTACGTTCCTTACAATAGATGGGTCTTGACTATAAAGGCCTTAACCCAAGTACAAATGCAATCTCCTCTATTATAGGGGTTAAATCATACTTACCAAATGAAAAACATCTATAGGAAGGATCCTAAAACTGGATCAAAGCACGGACCAATTATTCGTCTATTGTTATTCTGAAGAGAAGAGTGATATGTTCATACTTTTTAATAAACTGAGCCTGCCTCCCATTGCTTCAACCATCCCATATATTAGCTAAGTCTGTCAAATTATTCTGTTGGACATCTAAATGCATAATCTTCAATAATTTTGACATAAATTCTCTCAATATATAGTCTCCCTATTCCCTCTGATTTGATTTTGACTCAGTAAAACTTCCTCAAATTTCTTGGAAATAACTGCCGCGTACACTCGTTTAGCCATAAAGTCTAACGAATATTAAACTAAGCTAAAATTCAAATTTAAGGCAAACATCCCTATATGCAAATGAAAAAATGCACAAAAAGAAGAAAAAAAAGACAAACGAGTTAGTATCCATAAAAAGGATAATAAATTCAAGCAACAACATAATGTAACACAAAAAGGTAACACCACATAATAAAAATATTATCATAAAAAAATTTATTTATCCCTTCATGTGTTCCTAATTTCCAATGATGTCTAAAGTAGGGTGTGATTTTAACTAGGAGGTCACTAGGTTTACTATATGAAATTTAGGTCAAACCCTTAAATCGATTTTCAAATTGCTTTTCTAGGCTCGAATGGAGTAACGAGGTACCCTATCCTTATCTATTGTAGGTTTATGTTCGAATGGGTCCAATCTGAGTGGGAATATCTTCCATGCCCATAATGAGGCTAACACTTTGCGTAGGCGTAGGAATTTATACCAGGCAGGCTTTTCACTGGCTCAGACAAAGGCTAACACCTCAGATTGCAGAGCTACTTCACCTCTCCTAAATTATCAGGTACCTATACCTTTTCAAAAATCCAAAAGAGAATCTACTGCATTCGTGCTCAGTGGGTGTGAAAGGATAAATGAATTTTTCCAGAAACATTAATAACACCCCAATCTTAAATCCCAAAGAAAACAAAAGAAACACAAAGACAAATTAGGCAAAAATAATAATAATAATTTTTTTAGAAATTATAATTAAATATTTATTGAAACCAAATTAATCAAGATTTATTTAACCTGTAATTAATTTTAGGCCTAACTCACTAAGATATCCCCAGTGGAGTCGCCAAGCTGTCACAATATGGCTCGGGTACGAATCCTGACCAACCAAACTTAAAATGATGAATGTATCCATTATTTCTATATAAATATCTATATAATTATTTCTTTTTATTTTTAGAGTCCATATCCTGGGGACTGAGTTGTCAAGATGAATTGCTCCTTCAACTTCTGTAAATAGTCGTTATGTGAAACGACCATTTATTTTGGAGTCACCACCAATCTCGTTTTAACCAGCTGAGACTAGCACCTGTTGGAGTTATATTTTGAGGGTTACGAAACCCATGAAAACAAACTTTGAGGTCTGCATTCACACCAGAGATTGCTTGAAAGGGTCATGAAGTCGGTTATGATCATAGGTAAGGATCAACCTTCTCATAATGCTCGGCAATTGGTACCTTATTAATCATGCATTAAAATAAATTTGATTTTTATTCAGTTTCAATATGTGATATTTAATCATAATTCTTGTAATATTTTATTAAAAAAATTTATTATTCCAAGAAAGTCAGGTTTTAATGCTTTTGAAAATCACAAAATTAGTCGTACCCTCCCAGAGAACCAAGTGGACACGAATTCTCCATCATATCCCACTGGAAAACCATGCGGAATACGAAAGGTTTTATTTTCTTGAAATTGAAAAATCCCAACTTCCTATTTGAAAAGGATATCTCGCTATTAAAATAATCTGTAAAATTTTTCACATATTCTGGTAGAATCCTACGTATTAATTTAATTAGAAGACATTGCCTTATTCATAAAAATAGTTTTTGCTATTAAAAAAATGGACTTTATGACCTAAAAATGACCTAATATGATGAACCTATTCTTAATGCATATTTTTGACATAAAAGTATCCTAGTACTCATATAGGATATGGTTATAATGCAAAATTATGAAAATACCCTTGGGATATATCTTCTATATGAAAGTATCCTAGTAACCTTTAAAGGACTCGAAAATGAATGAAAAAGGGCAGACCTATCCTAAATATGCATTTTCAGTCAAAAAACATCCTAATGCTTATTTAAGACTAAACTCAAAAAAATTATGAAAATGCCCTTAAGGTATATTTCGACATGAAAGTATCTCATAAACCCTAATGGACTTTGAAATGATCTTAGAAAGCTAAAATAATCCTAAAATATCACATTTGGCGTAAAAGCGACTTGATGAGTAAAATTATCAAAATGCCCCTTAGGTATACTTTCATCATGAAAGTATTTCTATAACCCTAATGGACTTTAAAATGACCACGGAAGGCTAAACCAATCCTAAAATATTCATCTTTGGAGTAAAAGCATTTTTGTGAGCAAAATAACCAAAATACCCCTATGATATATCTTCGACATAAAAGTATCTTGGTAACCTTAATGGACCTTAAAATGACCTTAGAAGGCTAAACTAATCCTAAAATATTCACCTTTTACTTAAAAGCATCTTATGAGAAAAATTACCAAGATGCCCTAAGGGTATACCTTCGACATGAAAGTATTCTAGTAACCCTAATGGACCTTAAAATGACCTTGGAAGGCTACATCAATCCTAAAGTATTCACCTTTGTTGTAAAGCATCTCGATGAGTGAATTTACCAAAATGCCTTTAAGGTATACTTTCGACATGAAAGTATCCCAGTAACCCTAATAGACCTCAAAATAACCTAAAATGATGAAAAGTAGATGAATTTAGTCTAAATTGAAAAGGTAAAAGTTTAAGTTTGACTTAAAATGCAAAATTTGCAATCAAGCCCCTAAATTTTTAAAAATTACATTTTGTATCCTACGAAAAACCAAACAAATATGAAAAGTTTTTAAAATTTCTCTATCCCTACAGAAGGCCGTAGAAATAACAGAAATCTTTAAAACTAGTAAAATGTCATTTTTCCCCCTAAATATGAAAATTTACTATTTAGTCCTTGCACTTTTCTAAACTTTTATTTTAGTCTCTACATAATAAAATAACCTAAAAATCATAAAAATCATATGAAATTATGCATGAAAATACAGACAATATATCAAAAAGATTTGGCCAAATACCTAGCCTTAGAAGAAAATTCTACAATTTACAAAATAAACTTTAAACTTTCTAAAATTACATTTCAACCCCTATATGATAAAATGCCATAAAAAATCATTAAAAATCACCAAACCAGTAGAGAATCAACATAAAAATCATGGCAACAATATGCAAAAAGGTTCGGCCAAGCATTTTAAGCCATTAAACATAATTTTGATATTTTGCAATTTAGTACCAAACTTTCTCAAATTGCAAAATGGCCCATAAAATAGTAAAAATACCTAAAACATGTTTACAAATACACAAATCAGAAATCTCATGGCTTACAAAGCTTTCAACCAAGCCAAAAATGTCAAAAAAAACTTTTACAAATTTTACAATTTAGTCCCTACATTTACTAATATTACAAAATAATCTAAGAATCATGAAATCAAAATAAAAATAAGCACAAAATGATCATGAACAATTCCAATCAGATCCAGTCAAGGTGAAAAACATGAAACACATATATGCTTTGACATAAAAAATCATGAAAATAAGCGTAAATAATTATTATCAAACTTAAATCAAAGTAAAATTATGAACTAAATCTAATATTATTCTAATCAACATATCAACATCACAATAACATGAAAGAAATATCAACATAAATACAACAAAATCAAAATCATAATAACAAGAATAATATTATATATATATGTAAACAAGATTTTGCTAAAAAAACAGAAAATACAAAATATTTTTAAAGCCACCATGTTTAACCTTTCAACATGGATGAGAATCCATGAGCCTTAACATGATTTTGGCTTATGAATAAGGATGATAATGAATCAAAATAAAGAAAAGAAATGAAAACAAGTGTGATACGTTAAGAAAAAACTTGAACAATTAAGTAAAAATGTATATTTTTAGTGTTTTTCCTTTCAAACTCTCTTCTTCTTTTTTTTTCTTTTCAGCCAAAAACCCCATGAAAACACATCCTCCCCCTTTTATAAATGGGGAGGTTCAGCCAAGAGGATTTGGGGATCCTCTTGGCGGAAACTCCAAGAGAAGAAAAGGAAAAAAATTAATTAATTTGTTTTATTATACTTTTGTCATAATTAGCATAAAAAGGTGAGATTTGCATTAATTTGACAAACAATCAAGGGTCATACAAAACAATATTATCATGATTGCCTAGAAAATATCATGTAATTGGTAGTTAGAAACCAACCAAATTAGTTAGGTGAAAAATTGAGAATTAACTAAACTAGTTTTCATGAAACTAGTAGAAAATAACTAATAACTAAAATAATGTTAATAAAATAGAAAATTAATAATTGATAATTATAAATAAAGGTTTTTTAAAATGAAATAATGAAAAACATTGATTGGAACTTCAAAACTCATAAAATTATATGAGAAAATCCTTAGCGGGAGAAATTATCATATACGAACTAAAACTCATAAAATAAATTAAAATTTTCAAAACTGATTTGATGTGAATTAAAGAATAATATTTTAAAAAATTTTAAAAATTATAAACTGAGAAAAATTCTTGCAAAAAAATTTATGGAGTAGCAAACTCCATATTTTTAGAAACAAAAAAAATTATGGAAGAAAATGCAAAACTCATAAAATAAAATTAATTTTGAAAAACTGATTTCATGTGAATAAAAATAATATTTGAACAATTTTAAAAATTATAAACTTAGAAAAATTCTATCGAAAAAAATTTACAGAGTATAAAACTCGCATCTTGGTAACAAAAAAATTATAAAACTCATGAAATAAATTGAATTTTTCAAAACAGATTTAATGTGGATTGAATAATAATATTTAAAGATTTTAAAAATTATAAACTAAGGAAAAATCTTCCCAAAAAATTACGGAGTAAAAAAAACTTCATATTTCGAAAATAGAAGAATTTCCAAAGAAAAACACAAAACTGATAAATATAAAAGGAAATTTTCTGAACTGGTTCAATATGAATTAAATAATAATATTTGAAGAATTTTAAAAATTATAAACTAAGGACAATCTTCTCAAAAAAATTTACATAGAAAACTTCGTATTTTAAAAATGGGAAGAAAATATAAAACTTTTAAAATAAAATAATTTTTGAAAAAAGCTGATTTAATAGTAATTAAATGCAAAATTTTAAAGAATTTTGAAGTTGAAAACTTGAGAAACTTCCACCATAAAATTTTACAGATACAGGAATGCTTGTATATTAGAACCAAGAAAATTTCAAAGAATCCATTAAAATTTATATAAAAATGAATTAAATAAAGCTTATCATCCATAATAATAATTTACAAAATGGTAAAGATGAGAATCCAAAATCTAAAATAATTTTATAAGGAAAAATTTTATAAGTATAAAACTCGCAATACTATAAAAAATTCAAAATTAGTCACAAAAATGGACAACCTGAGTCCTCATGTTATAAAATGGCAATATAAATTTTTTCTTGAATATTTTTGATTTTTCAGAGTGCATATCGGCATAAATACCATACATGTATCAGTATAATTATACGACGATCAACTTCCAAGTTTAATGAAAAATCTCTAAAAATTTCTAAAAATAAGAAATTTGACTGCGATATCATCTGCAGAAACAAATTTTCAAAATTTTAACAAGAAGAGATAAAAAATGATTTTTCTCTTAAATATTCATCCTATATATCTAAAATTAGAGATCAAAGTGTGGTTCTTTTTTTTATCACATGAACTTGAGGCCACTTAACTATAAATAAAAAGGTTTTAAGAATGTTTGATTCACCTAAAAAGGATCATTCCCTATGAGGGCTGCCGTTAAGTTCTCAATCTCGGATATTTAAAATGATAAAAAAAAAAGGGACTCGGATGAAATTAGGTGTCTACACTCTTTACTTTAATGCATCACATGCACTTGACCTAACTATCGCCTTTAAAGTCATATGGTCAAATCTAACACATCCGAGCCATACAACAACAGTTAAGTAAGACCTATTATTCATAACTTAAGTAGTGAGGGCAGAAGGGATCTTGAGCAACTCAACAAACACTTGTAGCCGGTACTTGGGTATCTTATTATTACTAATGGAAGGTGACTTATCATGCTTAAGCATGGACTCAATATTTTATGAGGGATTTTAATCATTTAACTCAGGTCTCATTGCTTTGTTTGATTAGCATGCTTAGCATTTATTCAGTCATATATCATAGATATAAATTAAAAAATAAATCTAATACCTCCTAGCTACTAGAATGATTATGGACTTTATCTATCTAGTTTCCTTCAGCCACTAGGAAACTAGTTGGACAAATACCTAGAGATATCATACAAGGTTTTCTTAAATCTTGATGATGATATTCTTGTCCATTCTTCTAGGTGCCATTTTCTTTACATCTTGGATTTACATAAATGCTAATCTTAATCTAAATCTAGATCTATAAGTCCTATGTAACAATTGCATACCTCTGTAAGAAACCTTGAGCTACATTAAAGGGAAGCGAAGTTAGAAGAGAATTTACAACCTAGAATTAAAAAAGAAGGCAGGCTCGCAGACCATACTTATTAAATAAACACCGAAAGAAACATTCAACCAACCATAACCTAGTCATACTAAAGTCTAGTCCATAATCATCCTCATGCTAACATAATCATATTATAAGCATTATAAAAAATAAGCATAGCATATCTTATGTGTTATGTGCATAAACCTCATCAAGTAATTTAATATAATTTATCAAATTCTTTAGTAATTTTGATTCTTCAATTAAAACATTTTTAAGTAAATTCCTAACTTTTATGAAGATTGTCTTAAATTGAACACTGCCTAACTCTTAGGTTATTTTTTTAATTACAACATTATCTAACTTTTAGATAACTTAGTCTTAATTTGGACGAACCATCCATTTTAGGAAAATTGTTTTCCAAAAACTATTTTAAGACATTAAATTGCACATTACCTAACTTTTAGGTTGTTTGTCTTAATTAGTACATTATCTAATTTTTTTAATAACTTTGTCTTAATTTAGAGAAAATATTTAACTTGTAACATTTCCTAAACCATTTAGGAAACCTGTTTTTCAAATTTTTTTGAAGTTTTAGTAATTGATCCATATCTAATTTGATTAAGAAAATAATTTTCTTACATAATTAACATTTTTTAATCATATCAATCAAATTAAGATTAATCATTTAAATTAAATATATTTTTAAATTAAATATTTTATTTGAATTTTAATTCCATGCTTATTATATTATCTAATTCATATCTTAAACAATTTAAAAAAATTAATGCAATTGAATAATTAGGTGTTTAATGATAACTAGGAATTCAGATGAAACTCAACCCTTTAGGGGGTGATTGTGCCAACCTTTGGCTAACATTTAGCAAATATTTTTTTTTGATTTTTACATTTTCTTGATTTGATCATATCAGACTTAAAATTTCAAGAAAATCTAAGTTACGTGAATCCTACTCCAAGTAGGAGAAGGTGGCACATTAAGTTTCCTAGTCTCATTAGGATTTAGTTCCTATCTTGCTTTTTATTCAAGCTATCCTAGTCCAACTCAAATTCTGTCATCTTTCTCCCACTAAACATCTAAAAATAGCAAATTAGCAGCAACACCTTGCTACCATGGATGCTGCAACATTCTACCAAGAGTGAAGATAAAGTGCCATACACATGAAGTATATCTAATGCACCTGATATGGCCCAGAATTGAAACGTTTTCAACTTCAATTTTAACCTAATTTTTCAGAAAGTTTTTGAACTTTTCATGACACTTTCAAGATGGAGAAACTAGGACAAAGTCACACTAACAACTACTGAAAATATTAGCACCATCATAATGCTAAAAAAAAGCCACCCTAGCAGCAAACAACATCAAAATGTTAATAGATAACTCTAATATCAATTTCATTAGAAAAAAATATTTTTAACTAATTAATATTGATAATAAACATGGATTCACATGCTAGAAAATTAAAATTAAAATGAAGTAATTTTTTTAGTTTTTAATTCAAGAAACGGATCAACACAACATTAAAGCAACCTGGAAAGCTTGAGACATATTGTGACTTTAATATAACTTAATTAAAACAATTTAATTAATTATTTAAACACTTTTAAACATAATTAAAGCCCAAAAATACATGCTATCTAGATTTATAAAATTAATGAAAATAATTTTCAAGAATTTTACCAAAATCGAAAGAAGCTAAATCAATACACAAATCAATTAGATTAATTATCACCAAAAATTGGCATGCTAAACCACATGTATTCTACAACCCTTACGCTTTGATACCCCTATTGGGAAAACTCATACTTATCGATTACAAACATATAAATTTAATCAAAATTAAACATAATTAGCAAAAAACAAATAAAAAAGTATAAATAAAACAAATTAAATTTCCTTAGGATCTTAGAAAAAGATGTACATGTGATCGAATAGCAATTTAAAACATAGATCTAATAAAAATTGTACATACTAAGAGATTTATAACTCTGAGTGTGTGAATCCCTGAATGAATACACCATAACTTGATTACTTCGATCTCTTTTTATGGTCACAAGCAATAAAAGTGTCCTACCTCTAATGGTGATTCACATAAATGCCTATTGAAGTATTCATGAGGTCTGGTGGTTCTTCATTGCTAGCCAGAAGGCTTTTAAAGCCTCAACCAAAAGATATATAGCCAATAGGTTCAGATCTAAAGTGATCTAGGAATAATTCTGACACTTATTATGATAAAAGGAAGACAAAAATAGCTCTGTATGAAAGTAGCTATTTTGCATAAGTCCTAGTAAACTAGTCCAAAATCTCAGTATTTGGTCTTAGTTAATTCTTTTAAGATAGAAAATTTTGTTTTTAATTTCGTTTGGGTCACTTACAAACTTAAGATTCACCAATTTACTCAGGAAAGCTAAAGGGTTATGTTATCATTCATAAGGAAGTCTAGGGATTGGTGCCTAGTGTTTTTTAGAGACCTTATATCAGCCAATTCAAAACCTAATAATGTATATTAATACATTTAAAATTAGGCTAGGCTTAACTAATGGGTCAATCGAGTCCATTACTAACATATCGAAAGGTAAGGCCATTTTAGAATGCTTTTTGAAGCCTAATTAAAACTATTTTAATTAGCTTGTCTAAGATTGAGCCTTAGTAGTAACTTATTAATATTTCTACCCAATAGCACACTAATAGCTATTCCATGTGCTTAGCCCATTAGCAAACCCAACTTGGAGTAGCTCACCACTAAACTCCTTGGACTTGATAATTAGGGCTTTTAGCCTTACCCTTGAATTTACATGTTAGATAATTTAATTATAAATTAAATTTCTAACCCAAATAAAATAATTTTTACTTCATGTAAATATTATAAAATAATTAATTAAATAATTATAAAATAATTTATTTAATTTTCCAAAAATAATTATTTGGCTTTATTTAATTATATCCCTAAAACTTATCTACGAATAAATATTATCTTGATAAGACATTCTTATCTTTATCAACATATTAAGATATTTCTAATTAGATTTCATAAATCTAATTTATGTATTAAATTATTCTTAATTGAACTTATTCAATTAAATCCTCTTTATCCTACCTTTTATTTAATTAAGTGATACTTAATTAAATCTTAATTTTAATCTAATAGATCATCTTATTGTGTGTGACCCATTAGGTTCCCAACATATTAGCAATGAATATAATTAATCTCATTAGTTACATTCATAGATCAAGAGTGAGATCTAACAACCAATCATGAGCACCCAAATGTTGAAGAGTTAGTATGATTTCAGAGAAACCTTTTAGTATCTAGCCTTTCAGTGTACTTCATGTTGGCGTGGTCCTTTGAACCACTCGGATTGGGACATGGGCATATGGCCAAATAATCACATACATGCTACTAAATTAAAGTAACATAGGTTTTCCTCTATTTTAGTGGCATGATTGACAATCATGCAAACACTAATTGGGTAAAGCTATAGAAGTTTAAAAGGCCTTCCAAAGAAATTGTAATGAGTTGCAATTATGGGATTCTTAGGAATCAAAGCCTAATTCCTAAAAATATTTTTGGTCATTGTATTGTCAAAACATAGCATTAGCAATCTTGAAAGACTAACTTATGTTATGCCTTCTTACTTAGGAAATAAATAACTAATCTATAGGTTGAAGTATATGAATATTTAGGACAGCACATGGATACTTGTTTTATGGAAACAAGTTCACTGAACATGGCTTGAATGGGAACTCTATTTGATACAAGTCACTTAAGTGTCTATGAAATGTGTTCTCATGTGCTAGTCATGTATAATACTAGGTCATCTTGTATGAGGAGCATTATACTTTGACTCAATCATGAACGGGTCCATAATAGATGGATGCTTATGGTAGGGTGGTTTTGGGTATAACATGAATCATATGGTTGTCGAATAAGTGATCTAGAGAGGATTCACCATTCCTAGTGACAATTAGAGAAATATCCTAAATGATTTTAACTGTGGTTAATTGGATTAAAGTCTCTGACTAGAGCATAATGAATTATGAGGAATTATTTCTTGTATATTCGTGATCATTAAACATAAGTTGTGAAATATAACATGGATTAAAGCATGAGTAGACATTGAACTATGCTCATAAGAAATCCATGATATCTAGTGAAATAACTATATTACACTGATAGGCTGGTTACTTAAAGGTTTCTATAAGGTCACATTGACTTTTCAACATTTGGGTGGTTATGATGGGTTACTAGATCCTGCACTTGATCTATGGATATAATTAATTATATTCATTGCCAACATATTAGGAACCTAATAGGCCACACATAATAAGGTAAACTTATTAGATTAAATTTAGGATTTAGCATGACTTAATTAAATAAAAGGTAATATAAATGGAGGACTTAATTGAATAGTTCAATTATATAAGACAAAATAAGATTTGTAAAATCTAGATTTTTATGTCTAATTAAGACATAAATAATAAGATTGTTTTATTATAATATTGTCTAAATTAGGACATAAAAAGTGGATAAACGCTAGTTCTAGTTGAAATAGGATTTCACATGGACTTGGGATTTCATTGATATTCAAATTTTCTATCTCATTAATTTATTTATTCTCCCTTGGAATATTACTCTAATATTAATTATTTGATAATTAATATTAAATAATATTAAAATTAAGTTAAAATAGGTTTAACTAAATTAAGGATTTTATAGTAATAAAATCCATAAGGATATGTTTATACTAACAAATTAGTGTTTCCAATTTATTTATTTAATTTTATAATATTTGATAATTATATTTATTAAATAAATATAATTTATTTATTTAGATAAATAAAAAATTTAAATAATTGGGTTAAATTCAAGTAAACACTCCAAGCTTGGATACCCCTATATTGCACCAAGCTTGGAATTGATCCAAGCTTGTTGGCCTAAATTTTAGGGCCCAATACTAAGAGGATTTTAGTCAAGCATGGATGGAAAGGTTGGCTGACCATTTAATTAACCTAAAACAAAGAAAAAAGTTTAACTTGTTTTAGGAGTTTTAACTAGGTCAAAACTTTTCCATCTAAAGAGCTACTATATATAAATATTGTAGCCTAAAGGCTTTTAAGGGTGTTTTAACCTGATTTTGAGATAGGAAACTATTAAATATATTAAGAGAATATTTTTTATCAAGGAAAAAATTAGTTTTCTTAAACAATATTTCCAACTACACAAAACCTAAGGATTGCTCCATGTTTGTGAAAATCTTTATGGTTGCTGCAATCTTGCTTCCTTCATTTTTCTTGGTTCTTGCTTGAATTAAGAATATTAGTTACCTTTTAGTTAAGGCTTAACAAGACTTCGAGTTATTACTGGAGAATCATCGTGTCTTAAGAAGGTTTTAACAACCTTTTTGGATAACTATTAGATGCAGATACTATGTTACTCGTGGTCCTTAAGAATCTTTCAAGAAACCAAATTCTTGAATTTGTTTTGTTTTGTTTTAGATTATGACATCTAAAATCCAGATAACTTCTAATATAGATGATTAATTCTTAAATTAAAATTTTAAAGTTTACTACATGTAAGTCTTTTCTCAAGATCTGTAGGGAAATCTGACTGTTTTTATGTTTACTACTTCAGCTGGTATTATCTTTATATTTTATTGATTTTTAATATCCAAGATATGCACAAGGCTGGACTATGAGGGATTTGGATCCGTTGGAAGTGGTATCAGAGCCTATAGGTTATAGAGTACATGTAATAAGTATAGGCTAAATCATTGTGATTGACATCTTGATGTCACATGTGTTAATTTACAAGTTTGGGCCATAAATAATTTTTTATAAATATTCTTCAGTCTGGACAACATGCTTAAGATGTGTATTAATCATTATTAAAAGGTTTAATAATTAATAAAAATTGGTTTTTATTGATGTGTATTGAATATATGTTAAACCGTTAACCCTAGAGATGTTTACACCATAAATTGTGATTTCATTGTCTAATTTTTCTAATGGTTTCTTTGCTGTAAAAATTAATTTTTTTATCTAATTTTATCATATGATTTTCATAAAAAGGAATTTTGATTTACTTAAACATGTTTTAATGCAAAGAGACACAATCTTGAATTTACTATGGTGAAATCAAATAACATGAATTTATGATAACTTTGGATGAGTTCTTGCGCCTAATGCACTTTGAAATCTTTATGGAAATTTCCATAGGTTTGCTACATCTTAGGAAAGCAGGTTAACTAAAGAACATTTGATTCTTGAATGGATCTTGGTTGCTGAAAGATTAAGGCATCTTGATGCCGCACCCTAAGGAAAGTGTTCCATGCAATATGGGTAATTTTGTTGGCAATTTGTTGTTATCATGTTTGCTACCTTGGCTCAAACTTTGGCAGCATCCAAATCGATTTTCTAGCACTAAAGGCTAGTACTTGAACATTTTTTGAAGGTGCTATCATATTTTTAATGGCTGGAATTTATGGCAAGGTGTTGTCACACCTTGGTTTGATTGAACCATGCAATTGAATAGCAAATTTATTGCCATCTTGCTTGTTGCCACGGTCAATTTGTGGTAGCATCTTATGTGCTTTTCTAGCCCCTAAAGTAGCAGCTAAACATCATCCAAAAGATGGTGATTAAAGTCTATTGGCATGGCCAAAAAGATTGCTAATATTAAGAACAGTACATGCTAGAGTCCTATTTCTATTGGACCTAGTATTCTAGTGGGAGTAAAATTCCTTGAAATTAGAGATTTGATTCCTTAAATTATGGGATAAGTTTTAGTTGAATTAGATAAAAGTTATTGAATAGATAAGATTTCTAGGATTTAGGAATAATGAAAGAGTTTCAATTCAACTGGGTTTCTTTAAATAAACATGGTTCTAAAAGAATTAAAATACGAAAACTTGTATTCTTAAATTGTTTAATTAAAATAAGTTACTTTAATTTTAATTTTAGAAGGATGTTAGTTTTGTAAACCTAATTAAGCATGCAATTAAAAAAATTATTCTAATCAAGACAAATTACCTAAGAGTTAGGTAATGTCCATTTTAAGATAAACTTCCTAAAAGTTAGGAACTTGGTTAAAAATGTTTCAACTTTATGGCTAATTCTTATAGAAACTTTGATGAATATTTTAAAATTAGCCATATATTTTTAAACTATATGGCTAATTCCATATATTCTGGATTCATGCAAAGAATACATTTGATCAATATATGATATTAGCTATACATGCATGTTATTTATAATTAGATTATAAAAGGCATAAAGAATGATTATAGACTAGACCTTAGTTTGACTAGGTTGTGGATAGTTGATTTTATTTATTTTTGGTATTCATTTTATAAAATAGGGTCTGTGAACCCTACCTTATCTCTTTATTATCTAGAGTTGTAAAATTCTCTTCTCATATCATTCCTCTCGAATGTAACTCGAGCTTTCTTCAAACTCATGCAATTGTTACATAAAGATCTAAGATTAGGAAAGCATTAGAGAATTTATAAGTTTTGAGATGCAAAGGAGATGGCGGCAAGATGAAGTCCAAATAGATTACCATGAAGGCTTATGTAATATGTAAATGGTATCCCTAGGAAATTGACCACCTAGTTTCCTAATGGCTTAAGGAAACTAGTTTAGTTGAAAGTCTATAATCATCCTAGTAGAATGCATGTGATAGATTTATTTTGTTTATTTATATATTTTATATATACATATATGATCAAATAAATGCCAATGCCATGCAATCAAAAGCAAATCGATGAGACTTAAATAATATTCAATAAAAAAATCTGTTATAAAATATTAAGTCCATGCCTAAGCATGATTAGACATCTTTCATTAGATTATAATACAATACCCAAGCTCTGATGGTGATATTTATTGAACTATCCCCAAGGTCGTTTCTGCCAAAACTGTTTGAATTATAATTAATAGATTTTAGTTAACTACAGTGTGTTGTTCAGATGTTTACAAACTTGACACCACGGCATTAGAGGTAATGATTAGTTAAAATACATATGATGTATTTAGCTAAAGGGTTATCACGTAACTGACCTAGGAAGGGCATAAGAAGATTCAATTGGTAAACTAAGTTACCTACCTAATTAGGTTTTTTATGACTTGTTGGGCTATCCCTAAGGTTATGTAAGAATAAAAAGGGTCTTAGCTCATTAAGAAGATTCAAACGTTGAATTTCTCATATTATAGTTTAGGGCTATAATTGTGTAAAAATAATGAGAATAATCATTCGTGTATTAAAACCAGACTGGATGATTAGATTGTATATTTCTTTGATGATAAGTTTATTTTAAATTCATACAACATATAAACAAGAAGTATGGCTTTGAACTTGTCACTACGTAGCATACTACATGCTAAAAAGTTGACTGGGTCAAATTTCATTGATTGGCATTACAATGTTTAAATTATTTTAACACAAGAACACAAAGCGTATGTCCTTGATGATTGCGAATGCTTTCTAAGAAAAATAAGATGGATATAGTGTTCATTAAAATGATCTTATGCAGGCTATATATGTGATGATGGTTAGCATGTCACCTGATCTCCAAAAGTAACATGAGAGCATGGATACTTTAGACAGCATTCTAAACCTTAGAGAGTTATTTATAAGGAGAGGCACATTGAGAGATTTCATACCTCAAAGCAATTATTCTAAACAAAAATTTTAGAAGGTACTCCTATTAGGACTTATGTGCTTAGAATGCTTGGATGGATCATACATCTAGAATAGTTGGGTTGGCTGATGGATAATAAGTTAGCTGTTGACCTAATTTTTTTCTCTTTACCTCTAAGCTTTTTGCAATTTGTTTTGAACTTTAACATGAATCATATTGAGACATCTCTTTCAAGATTACTGAAGATGTTGACTATGATAAAGAAGTCTCTTGCCAATGAGAAAGCTGTCCACTAGTTAATTTTACTTCTAAAACATAAAAAAAAAAGAAGAAATCAAAAAGGAATATGTCTTTTAGCTCAAAGAATTTAAAGCCAAGTGGTGGGGTGAAGCCTAAGGAAGGAAAGGATAAGGGAACTTATCACCATTATGGAAAACCTAGTCACTGGAAGAGGATATGCAAAGATTAACTTACATCGATCAAGGATAAAAAGTTAAAGGGAGTTTCCACCTTAGGTATAAATTCGCAAATTCATTTACTTTTTTTTGGTATAAGATGCCTGATTATTGGTACTAAGTATGTTTAACATATTGAAGGGACCAATGATCAAGACAAAAAGAAAGATAAATGAAGATAGACTAGATAAGAGGCAACCAAATGATTTGCATCACCCTTATGCTCTTATAAATGAAAGTTATTAAGGATTTTCATTTTATGATTTATTATTTTAAACATTGGATGTTTTATTTTGGTAGTATATATCAATTTATAGGAAATTTTATTTAGGATAAGCATTTTTAAACATATATATTTTAATGTTGGCATATGAATGTCATGCTCTTTTACAATTTCCTTTATATAATAAATCTTAGTAGAATTGTTCTACATCATGGTCTGTCAACTTATACCAATTAATTAAATTAAGCTCAATTAACTCAAATTCGAATTTGGCTTAAGAATTAATTTCGTGCAAAAAGTTTATACACATGCTAGATTTAATGGGAGTATTCATGAACTATTAAAAGTTAATATTCATGAAAATATAAGACTTAGTGTGAGTATTCATGAACTATTAAAAGTTAATATTCATGAAAACATAAGACTTAGTGGGAGTGTTCATGAACTATTAAAAGGTTTAATAATCACGAAAATGTAAGACTTAGTGGGAGTATTCAAAAACTGTTAAAAGTTAACATTCATGAAAAGGTGACAAATTAAGTAACAAATATTTGGATGTAATCTTGGAAAGAGTTTGAAACTAGAGACATTCCGTATTTATATCTAATAGTTATAAGACGATTAAACCATACGATTAGAATCAAGGTCTCATTATAATCCAAATAGTTCTATGACTCAATAATAGAGACTATCAAGAAGGAATTAACATATTCTCCTATAAGTAGACAATAAGAACAATGTGATTGTTCCAAGTGCAAGTGGGAGATGTTGGTGTGTGCCTTTTAGCCAATTAGATTGGAACATGGAACACAACATCAAATAATCATATATGTGTTACTAAATAAGGTAGATACTAGCCTATTTATTGCCAACATTTAGGAACCTAATGGTCATACATAATAAGGTAGACTTATTGGATTAAATCCAAGATTTAACTAAGTATGACTTAATTAAATAAAAGGTAAAATGAACTGAGAACTTAATTAAATAGTTCAATGTGAGACAATATTAGATCTGTGAAATCTAGATTTTATTGTCTAATTAAAACATAAATAATAAGATTCTCTTATTATAATAATGTCTAAATTAAGGCATAAAATGTAAAGGTGGATAAACACTAGTTCTGTTTGAAATAGGATTTCACATGGACTTGGGAATTGATTGAGATTTAAATTTTCTATCTAATTAATTTATTTATTATCCCTTGAAATGTTATTGTAATATTAATTATTTGATAATTAATATTAAATAATATTAAAATTAAGTTAAAAATAATTTCAACTATTAAGGATTTTATAGTAATAAAACTTATAAGGATGTGTGTCTACTAGCAAATTTATGTTTCCAATTTATTTATTTAATTTTTATAATTATTTGATAATTATATTTATTAAGTAAATATTATTTATTTAGATAAATAAAAAAATTAAATAATTATGTTAAATTCAGGGAAACACTCTAAGCCCAACACCCCTATACTGTGCTAAGCCTAGAATTGGTCCAAGCTTGTTAGGCTAAATTTTAGGGCTTAATACTAAGGGGATTTCAGCCAAGCATGGATAGAAAGGTTGGTTGGCCATTTAATTAACCTAAAACAAAGAAAAAAGTGGTTTTGGGAGTTCTAACTAGGTCAAAACTCTTTTATCTAAATGGCTAGTATATATAGATATTATGGCCTAAGGGCTTATAAGGGAGTTTTAACCTAATTTTAAGATAGAAAGCTACTGATTAGATTAGGAGAATTTTTTTTATCAAGGAACAATTAGTTTTCTAAAATAATATTCCCACCTACAGAAGACCCTAAGGATTATACCACTTTTTTGAAAAGCTTTATGGTTGATGCAATCCTACTTCCTTCATTCTTCTTGGTTCTTGCTTGATTCAAAAATATTAGTTGCCTTTTGTTTGAGGCTTAACAAGCCTTCTAGCTAGCACTGGTGAACCATCGAGCCTCAAGAAGGTTTCAACAACTACTTATGTAGATAACTATTAGAGTTGAGACACGTCTACTACTTTTGGTCCTCAAGAATCTTTCAAAAAACCAAGTTCTTGGAATCCTTTTGATTTTTTTATTTTTCAAATTACAACATCTAATATCAAGATAACTTCTAATCATATAGATGGTTAATTCTTTGAACTAAAACTTTAAAGTTTACTACATGTAAGTCCCTCCTTAAGGATCTATAGAGAAATCCGGCTACTTTTGTGTTTATTACTTTTGTTACTATTTTCTTTATATTTTATTGATTTTTAATATCCAATATATGCATGAGACTAGACTATAAGGATTTGCATCCCTTGCACTTTAATCCTTTCACCAAATATCCTAGAAAGACCATAAGCATGGTGTAGTGTCCAGTCATGTATCAATCTGTATTAGTTCTTATAGCTTTCGGTTAACTTCATGAATTTAGAAAAATGGTTTCCCTTAAATTCATCCTATGTTCGCCAATAACTTTTTCAAGTTAATCAAACCCAAGAACATATGAGATAGGTTTTCAATGTTATTTGGAGTGATGAATCCTTTTAGGATCACTCATTCATCCACCATATGCTTCATACCATACCCTATACCACCCTTATTTTGGCATCCATCCATCTTGGACCCATTCATAATGGATCAAAGTATAATACTCCCCATATGAGATGACCTAGTATCATAAGTCTAAAGACAAATATATATGATTAGCACATGAGAATAAATTTTATAGACACTTGAGTGACTTATACCAAATAGAGGTCTCATACAGGCCATGTTCAGTGAACTTTTTTCCACAAAATAAATAACCCTATGCTATCCTTAGGTATCTCTATACTTTAACTTCTATGAGATTAATCAGTTGCATGCATCAAATGCATGGAAGCTTAGTTTTTGTTCATTATCAATGCCCTGTCTTTACTATACAATTACTAGGAACGTTTTTAGAAACATGACATTGATGTATAAGGATCTTATCATCATAACTCATTATTAACTGTAAGGCCATTGTATTTCATAGGCTTCATCCAATTAGTGTTCACTTGAGTGTCAATCATGCCACTAACGTAAAGAAAACCTTGAATCACTAACTAAAGTGATTGATTTACAATATTAATGTATATATGCCTCATACAAGCCAATTGGCTTTAGGGCATATATTGACATGAAGATCATTCTAGGACCTTAAACATGGATATATTTAGCTAGTGCACATTGGGATTGTTGAATCACTAACTAAAGTGATTGGTTTGCATTATTAATGTATATATGCCTTATACAAGCCAATTGGCTTTTGGGCATATATTAACATGAAGATCATTTTAGGACCTTCAATTTGGATATATTTAGCCACTACACATTGGGATTGTTGATGAAGTTTTAAAAGTTGAACCAATTGAGCTTGTTGCTTAAAGTTGCAACATTTTAGTCATTAATTAAACATATTTATTAAAATTTGTATTATTTAGTTATAAAGGTCAATAATTACCTAGCTTTCAATTCAGCTATAATTGGAACATTAAGATCAAGGTAGATTTTTGTTGCTAAGCATGTAGCAATGGATGTTTTATCTACAAAGAAATATAAAATTAGAATTTGCATGTTATAATCTAATGAGGAAAGTATTGTTTGGTAGTGTGATAGTTAAAATTGTTAAAATGATGGATCTGTCATGATATAAAAAATGGATTAGAAATAATGAATCATACGATTATATTCTAACATAGTAACATCTAAAATGAAGATTGGATTTGTTTCCATTCTGACAAGGTTATCATTAAAATAAAGTGAAAAGTCTCCCAGTAGAGTGACTTTAATTGCTTTTGCCCTTGCAAGATATATGAGAAATTTACTTGGTTTATAATATAGCTCATATATGTATTTATTTGGAAAAGAAACTTATGTTCTGCAGTTGTAAGTTTTTTTTTTTCACACTTGCTATGGATTTTTTTCCTACATACATTTTGTTGACTTTGCTAATCATGTAATAAGTCCCACAACATCTTTTAAAAAATTATTGATAGAATAGGTTGCCCATAATACCAAAAAGTGAAAACCTTGGATGTCTTTCCTTCTTAGATTTGTTCTACCTCTTCTCATACCACATCCGTGATTTGCAGAAGCAATATTTATGGATAGGCCTACCAAGATCAATCAAACAATATCATCACCTATAAACATAAAAAAGAAAACTTATAAAAACAAGTATAATAAATTAATGACGTAAGTGCAGACACATAATGAAAAATAATATTGAAAGTTTATACTTAAATAAAAAAAGTTAATAAAGAAATAAATAGCTTATTGACTTTGTTGTCAGTGGATTCATTTGGAAGTTCTGTGATTTCAATGTTTGATAGGAGATAAGGTACACTGGGTCATTGATTTTGCTGATTCACACATTTTGCGATTTCAAGATTGGATGGAAGACTAGGACATCTAAAGGTGAAGTTATTAAACATATTAGATAAAATAGCAAATGGAGTTTAAGAATTTTCTGTCACATTTTCCAGTATCTACTCAGAATCAGTGTTTAAATAGGAAGACGCTTGCTTTAACTTTCCCTAACAAAAGATTGTTCTTCGTGGAGATGATTCTTAAGCGTAATTGATGAAAGGATGAAAACAACCAGTCTATGATATAACTTTTGATTTTTTGTTGAAATTTCCATAGCCATCAAGTTGATTAAAGGCTCTCTTATTGTGGCAAACAGTAATATCATTTTGAGATATGCTATTGCTACCTAGAAAACAATTACATTTATAAAAGATTGGATGCAAAAGTTATAACCGACACTGATATGATAAGATATTTCTATCTGATATCGTCAAGGACTGAGTCTTGACAGAATCATTAAGTCTAACTCATGAATTTACATAAACATTACGATGTAATATGTTATGACATTGACCAACATTGTTCAGAACATAATCCATATCTCGAAACATAAAAACAATTATTTAACCAATGCTAGCAACATAAAGTCTATGTTTTAAGCAAAGCAAGATTCAAATAATATTACAGTCACAGTAGAACAACATACATTTGTTTCACTGACAACCATTGAAGAACATATGGCAGTTTATATATAACATATATGGCTGGAATTTTTGTTTAACATAAAGGAACATATCAAAATAGCCAAAAAACACTAACCTCAAAATGAGACCAAGAAAATACAATAAACCAAAACTACCTTGAGTAATCAAAGGTAAAACCCTATGGGAACAATAAAAGAGCAGTTAAACAAGACAACCATAACAGACATAGCAAAAGAGAAAGGCAGATACAAAGTAATGGGGATAAAAAAGCATGCCAAGTAAAGACATTACGACATAAATGGCTAACCAAGTTAAAGACATGAATAATAAATCATAAGGTGAAGAAAAGAACATGGAAAAAAAAGAAAAAAAGATTGAACAAAATAATATAGAAAGAAATGGGAAAGCTATGCAACAATAGCAACAAAAATATTGTGTGGAAATATGAAGAACAAAATGAGGGATTACAAAGTGAACAAATCTCAAAGATAAAAATCAACTATATCAAGAAAAGCATGACATGAGGGAAAAAAGAAAGCAACAATAATCAATACATAAGAAGTAAGAACATTAGCAAAAAAAGCAAAAAAATGAAATAACTAAGAAATCTAACAAAAGATATGGCATAACCCATATCTCATCACAAATTATAGCTAATTCCTCTTATAAAAGATAACTCCCTCCATGCCCATCAAATTACTTAACTTATAAAACCAGATATAAACCCAAGAACTGAGAAAACAATGGGTAAAAGAATGGTAAAAAATTTTAAAATTAATGAATTTAGGTATGCAGTAAGAAGGAAGCATGGGAAATAGGAGAATGCAATAAGAAGCAAAAAAATTAATTAAGGAAATTGTTCCATCCAAACTGAAGTGAATGATTAAGATAACTCTGAAATTGAAGAAGCATCTTTTCAGTCCTTTAAGACTAAAAAATATTAATAGTTGGATATTTACAACATTATACAAGTTGGTTGCATGAAATTTGTACATGTAGTGTGTTTAGTATTTTTTTGTCAGTAATATAAATATAAACGGTTGAGATGTGATTCAAAGGTTGTTATCAAATTAGTGGGGTTATGGGTTGTTAGTAGTTATAAGTTTGTTTTAGTCAATTATGTAGTAGGTATTATTGCTAATAATATACTAGTGGTTAGAGTGGAATAATGTTATGGGTATTGTTGCTAATAGTGGACCTTTGTTAGTGACGGAGTGATCCGAAAGCTTTGATTTGTTTTAATGTAGGCCTATATATGTAGGTATTTCACATTTTTTTAATCAATCATTAAGTTATAAAAGGTTTCATTTCTATCAGGTTGTGTTGTCTCTTTCTTGTTATCTTTTCCTAACGAATTTGGTATCTAAGTTTGGTCTTTTGGGAAAAAGAGTGAAATACATAAGGCTTAAGTCTATTGTGTATTTGAGAGAAACACAAGAAAGAGTGTTTTTTTTAGTTTGAAAAATGATATACGAGAAATCAATGGTAGTAACCTGGTTTTCTTCCTCTCAACCACTCATACCGATTTTCAGCAGTGAGAAGTATAAGTGGTGGAGCATCAAGGTGATGACATTACACAGATCACAGGAACTAAGGGACTTGGTGGAGGATGGGTTCGTTAATATATTAGAACCTAATAAAGAAGAGGAGGAAAGGCTGAAAGAAACAAAAAAGAAAGAATGTCAAAGCATTGTTCATTCTTCAGCAAGCAGTCTATGACACTATTTTCTCACGGATTGCAATGAAAAAGACATCAAAACAAGCATGGTAAATTTTGCAGAAAGAGTTCTAAGGTGGTTTAAAGGTCATAATAGTGAAATTGTAATCACTAAGACACAAATTTAAAACTTTGATTGTGAAGAATGGTGAATCAATTATTGATTTTTTGTCAACAGAAATGGCAATAGTCAGTCAAATACACTCTTATGGTGAGCAGATTTTGGATGAGATGATTATTGCAAAAGTATTGAGAAGTTTGACTCTAAAATTTGACCATGTGGTAGTTATTAGAGAAGAAGAAAAATATTTATTAGTTTTTTCTGTTGATGAACTGATGGGATCTCTTCAAGTTCATGAGTCAAGAGTTAATAGATCTTTTGAAAAGAATGAAGAGAAGACATTTCAAGTGAAGGAGACAGCCACCAAACATGGAGAAAGTAACCGTTCAGCAAATAGAGGTCGAGAAAGAGGAAGATTTCACAATCATGGTCACGGTAATGATAGAGGTAGAAGAAGGTATGAAGGACACAGGTAGTCCAATGAGCAAGCAAATAAGAAGAGGGGTATTCAATGTTATCATTGCAAAGGATACAGGCATATAAAAGTTGATTATTGGTATAAAGATCAGAAGATGAATTTTGTAACAAAAATTGAAGAAGAAAATAAGCATTTTACTACTTGCATTGATACTAACCATAATCCAAGCAATTTATGGTTTGTAGATAATGACTATTTGAACCATATGCGGGCACCAAATCTTTGTTTCAAGAGCTTGATGAGACGCAAAAGATAAAGGTATAGCTTAGCAACAAAAAGGAGATACAAGTTGAAGGAAAAGGCATAGTAGAAGTTGACACTAGCTATGGTAAAGTAAAAGTGTTGGACAATGTTCAATTTGTACTTGATCTAGGATACAATTTATTGAGCATTAGAAAATTGGTGGCTAGTGGATATTTCATTTTATTTGATAGCAATGCATGTTTCATTAACAATAAGAAATCTGACTAAAAGGTTTATATCATCAGGACTTCAAATAAGATGTTCCCATTGGATGTTTCTAACATGGAGAATTTTTCTTTTATTGTAAGTGTAAAGGATGACTAGAAGAATTGACATTTAAGGTATGGATATCTCAACATTAAGGGCCTGAAGTTGCTAAGTGATAAAGGTATGGTTCAAGGGCTATCAAAAATTAGCTCTATTGATTTATGTAAAGGATGTGTATATAGAAAACAAACTAGGAAACCATTTCCTATTGGTAAAGTTTGGAGAGCTTTAAAATGTCTAAAGTTAATTCATGCTGATTTATGTGGGCCTATGCAAACTGAGTCTTTAGGTAAAAGTCATTATTTCTTGCTATTACTGATGATTATAGTCGCATAAGCTGGGTTTATTTTTTGGAAAGCAAGTCAGGAACTTTTGAGAAGTTCCAAAAATTTAAGGCTATGGTGGAAGATCAAAGTGGCTGCCACATCAAAGTTCTTTGCACAGATAGAGGTGAAAAGTTCATGTCTAAAGAATTTAATTTATTTTGTGAAGAAAATGGCATCCGTAGAGAGTTAATAACTTCTTATACTCTGGAGCAAAACGGTACCGCTAAATGAAAAAATTGAACTATTGTGGAGATTGCAAGAAGCATGTTACAAGCAAAGGGACTTGTAAACCAATTTTAGGTGGAAGCTATAGCAATATCTTTCTATTTGTTGAATCTCTCACTAACAAAGGCTGTCATGAATCAAACACCATATGAAGCTTGGCATGGAAGGAGACTATTTGCAAGTCATTTACAAGTCTTTGGGTTTATTGCTTATACTTTGGTAAATTCTCAAGTTCATCAAAAGTTTAATGAAAAATCTGAAAAAATGTATTTTTATTTGTTATTGTACTCAATCCCAAGCATATAGATTGTATAACCCTCTTAGTGGTGAGATTTCAATTAGAAGAGATGTAGTATTTGATAAAAATGCAAGCTAGGATTAGAGTGAAAACAGGTGCAACAAAATATTCCTATGCCAGTTAAAATCTCTTCAGACGAAAGACAAGAGCCAACTTTTATGAGTTCACTCACTGGTTCTTTTATGACATCAGTAAGTTCATCAACTTCAGCAAGACTAAGCAGAAACTTTTCATCTATAACTCTTAAAAAGTCTTTAGATAAAACACCACCAAGGAAGTATAGCTTATTGGCTGATATATATGCATCTTGTCAGTTTGCTCTCATTATTTTAGACCCTATAAATTATGGAGAAGCAGCTGAAAAAGAAGAGTGGCAGAAAGCAATGGTGGAAAAGATGAAAGCTATCAAAAAGAATAAAACATGAGAGATGGTTAACTTATCGAAAGGCAAAAATGTAGTTAGTTTGAAGTGGGTGTTCAAGACAAAATTTACTGCAGATGGAAGCATACAAAAGCACAAAGCTCGTCCTGTGGCGAAAAGATATGCATAACAATATGATGATGATTTCAAAAAACCTTTTCTCTGGTAGCTCAATTTGAAATTATGAGGTTTGTCTAGCATTAGCTGCACAATTGTAATAGCCTATCTATCAATTTAATGTTAAGTCAATATTTCTCAATAGAGATTTATAAAAAAAAGTTTATGTAGCCCAGCTAGAAGGTTTCATAAATGAAGATGATGAAACAAAAGTGTAAAAGTTGAAAAAAGGCATGTATGGATTGAAGCAGGCTCGTGAGCTTGGTATAGTAAGATTGATAGGTATTTAAAAAAAAAGGGTACATGCAAAGTGAGAGCGAGCCCACTTTATATGTCAAAAAGAAAGGTAAAAATGATTTTATCATTGTTCGTCTTTATGTTGATGATATCATTTACACTAGTTCCTCCAATTATCTTATGGATGAGTTTAAGTCTCAAATGATAAAAGAATTTAAGATGTTGAATGTAGGTTTATTGCATTATTTCCTTGGCTTTGAAGTCCATCAAGTTAGAGATGAAATTTTACTTCACAAAGGAAATATACCAGAGACCTTCTCAGTAAATTTGGCATGCTTAACTACAAGCCTGCTGCTACAACTATGAATATTAATGAAAAATTACAGCATAAAAATAGAGCAAAAATGGTAGATGCTAGGAGGTTCAGAAGCTTGGTTGGAGGCTTGACTTATTTAATGCACACTTGACCCGATATTGCATTTTTTATTAGTGTTATGTCCAGGTTCATGCAATAACCTTTAAAGGTTCATTATGGAGTAGCAAAGCTGGTCTTATGTTATATTGCTGAAACTATCAATTTTGGAATTTAGTACTCTAAAGTTTTTAATTTTAGATTATATGGGTTCACGGACAGTGATTGGGCAAGTTTGTTGGATGATATACGAAGCATTTTGGCTAATGTTTTCATTCTAGGATCAGGAGTGATCATTTGGAGCTCAAAGAAGCAAGCAATAGTGGCATTGTCAACCTCAAAAGTTGAGTACATTGCAGCAACTTTAGTAGTTTGTTAAGCCATTTGGCTAGAGAGGGTGTTAACTGAACTTAACAGGAACAAGAAAGACTAATAATGATATTTTGTGACAACAAAGCAATGATCTCCATGACAAAGAATCCAACATTTAATAGTAGAACAAAGCATATCACGCTACGTCACCATTTCATTCATGACCTTACCACAAAGGAGGAGATAGCCTTAAGGTATTGTAGCACTGACAAACAGTTGGCGGACATACTTATGAAGGCTATCAAAAGAGAAGTTCTACTACTTTAGAGGATTGCTTGGTGTATGCAACTTTGAATCAAGGGCGAGTGTTGAGATGTGATTCAAAGGTTGTTACTAAATTAGTGGGGTCATGGGTTGTTAGTAGTTATAAGTTTGTTTTAGTCAATTATGTAATGGGTATTATTGCTAATAATATGCTAGTGGTTGGAGTGGAATTATGTAGTGGGTATTATTTCTAATAATGTGCTAATGGTTGTAGTAGACCTTTGTTAGTGACGGAGTGATCCGAAAGCTTTGGTTTATTTCGATGTAGGCTACACATATAGGCACTTCAAATTGTTTATTTCAATCAGTCATTAAGTTATAAAAAGTTTTATTTCTATCAGGTTGTGTTGTCTCTTTCTTATTACCTTTTCCTAACATAAACATAATACAAAATATTGATTATGTTATGATTTTAAACACACATGATAATTATTTAAAACATGTCATATATTTTCTATTACTTTATTTTCATGTTTACTAAAATAGCATATTCATATCAATTCGCATCTTTCTTGGTTACTACAATCTAACTAAAATGCCTACCTATACCAAGGTACTTTTGGATTGAAAACACATAACCTTGTAATTGTTAGTGTCTAGAATTACAATTAACTTTACTACTGTGAAGTGATATTTTGTAATGGCTCTTCTTTATTTTTGGCACTTTATACTTGTTTCTATAGACATGTCTATGTCAAAGGATTGCTTTAGCCTATATATCCAAGTTCAGGGATAAGTGTCGGATATAAACATATATTCGATATGAGTATATTTAATTTTTTAAAGTTTTTTCATACATTTGGAGGATCATTTCTCATACCTATATCAAGTATGTGTTAGATATAAGTATCGAATATGAATATTTTAGAGAAAATAAAGAGTCCAAGTAACATAAACTTTAGCACTTGCTATCGCAAGTAATATACTAAGAAAGGAAAAAAATAGAATTTATGGGAAAAAAGTTATGCCAAAGCAGTTACTATCATGAATAATTGTATTTTGACTCCAACAAGGAGAACATTTCATAGTATTAATACTAGAAATCCTAACCAAAATATGAAAGATATAAAAGGTGAAATTACTAGATTTTTTATGTTGGAAACCTTTACATATTTCTATTTTCAATCTCTATCAATTAAAACATTAAGATTTAGTAGTTTTTTTCATTTTTCTTTTCAAATTTTAAATTCCAAGGAAAATAGTCTAGATTTAGCTTATACTGATCAAGCTAAACATTAAGATATAGGCTTAACTTGAAGCCCATAATGAAATTTCTTAATGTCTTTTTAAGGAAGACGAAAGATGAATGTTGTCAAATAAGGCTTGCAACTTAAGGAGAAGTTGAAGGAGTTTTAAAGTCAATACTGTAGGGCACATTTTGATGTTTAAGTCAGCCAATGGTTTAATAAAGCCAGAGAGAAAAAAGTATTAAAGATGACAGTGGAGAGCTCTTAAGGTTTTAGGCTTACTTTAAATCTTTTATACCTAATTGCATGGAGAGAGAAAAAAGTATTAAGAATGATAGAGTATTAACTACCTACCCATATGTTTCTCGAGTATAGTGATCGTATAGGCTGCATAACATTTGATAAGGGATGTTTAGTAGTCCTTATTAGGTAACCTATAATAAGTGTCACAATTTAAGGTAAATCATTTTATGGTCTTGGGTAATTAGGCCTTTTAGGCCTATTATGGTATTGGGCTATACCTTTGTGCTCTAGGCCTATGTTTTGTTGGTATAACAAATCCCCCCAAAGGTAAAGGGTGGTTATAAAGTAACCATTCTTAAGCCTAAATAAGTTAGAATTTACCTTATGAAAGCATATATTGGAGTGTGCGGATTAATCATAAGGACATGAGAGGTCGAGTAAAGCAATGATAATGCATAGGTTAGTTATTCAATTGTATGTCAGGTCGAATGATGTTCAGTCGAGGTGGGACTTTGTATCTCGACTTTGGGTAGATTAGGTCGAATGATGATAGTCAAGATGTAGTTTAGAACATTTCACATTAAAAATAGATTAGGTCGAGTGATGATTTTTTGAAGCTTAGTTTGATTGTTTGACCTTAATGGTAGGTTAGGTTGAGTGATAATTGGTTAAGACGCAGTTTAGATTGTTTGACCTTAACGATAGATGAGGTTAAGTGATGATCTATTAAGGTGTAGCTTAATCATTTGATTTTGGTAGTAGGTTAGGTCGAGTGATGATATGTTAAAGCGTAGCTTGGTTGTTTAACCTTGGTGATAAGTTAAGTCGAGTGATGATTTGTCAAGGCAGAGCTTGATCATTCAACCATAGTGATAAGTTAGGTCAAGTGATGATTTGTCAAAGCTTAACTTGATTGTTCAACCTTGGCAATAGGTTAGGTCAAGTGATGAATACACATTATATGTTCTTTTGAAAGTGTAAAAAGATTAATTTGGCAATTTTTCAATAGTTGTGTTTTAAATTCATTTATACACATGTGACATAGAAATATGGTCCCTCTCAAACACGTGTGCTTATTAGTCAAGAGTAAGTGACTATTTGTTCGCTTCATGGGTTATGGTTATGTTGTGGCCAAAATATGGTTGACCCATTTTACGGTGCATAGTTCTAAACATTCCTCCTTTAAATAGCAGTGAATGCTATGGTCCTTGGTGTTTTATTTTGTTCATTTTTTCTCACTTTTTATTATTCTTCTTCCTATGTTTTTTTATATTCTTTTTGCATTATTTTACGTTTGATTTGCTTTTAGTTATTTTCATTCATTGAATGTTTCAATTGAAGGTGAGTTGTATTAAGAGCATTGCCTTATTTTGGTTGCTTAGTTAAGTTCATCTAGGTTTTATGAAGAATCTTAGAGTTATTCTTTGTTAAACTTTTTTATTTCAGATTTTAAGGTAATATTTATTACCTTTTTCATTATGCTTTTAGGGGTTTCTTCCTATTTTATTACATTTTTTATTCTGGTATTTTAGGTTTTTGACCTCTTTTGGTGTCTAGCCTATTTATAGGAATAAAAAGAATGGATAAGAAAAAACACCTTGTTAAAAGTTCAAAAAAATTAATAAGGGTTTAATAGAGAGTACAAAGGGTGAGTTGGGTAGTTGAAGTTTATAACTAATGTCACATGTAGTCGTATAAGGCAAAATGTCACTGGCTTCACTCATCCTGATAGTGAAAGTACCAATCGATCTAATAGTAAAGGTTTTGTTGGTGGAGTAGATAATGTTATTAAAGTGACGCCAATGGATGCTATTGGATACAAGATAAGTATGAAGGAGGTAGGAAAACCACTTAGTGCTTTAGGTTTGTTTTTGAAGATAGAAGCACAAGAAACGATTGCCATTACCTGGTTTTAGTATCTTTAAGGTTGAGAGGAATAGAGTGCCTTTTAACTTTTCTATCTTCAACGGTGGGTTCCACTTTCTTTTTCATCAATTTTTTCCAACATTATGAATAATTATGGCATATCATCCAACTAGACACTGATGAATACTTGAGCAATCTTGGTTACTTTTTTCATCATTTATAGGTAGAGTAATTGGCCATCATCACATGCTATAATGAAAAACCTATTCTTCTTAAAGAACAGGATAAGTGCTACTATTATTTGTAATCTAGGAAAAAAATGACATTAAAGTTATCCCATCCAATGTCCATTATTGGAAGGAGCAATTTTTTTCTAGCTGAAAGAAAGACAGATGAAACATAAAGCTTTAAAGCGGACTAGGATTATTGCCTCATTGTTTCCAATGTGAAGTTTCCTTAATTAGCCTTTAAAACTTAGCATGTGGGCTTTTTAATTATGGCTAAGTTGTCCTAGGTACTTTTTAACTTTGAATTCAGTTTTGATATAACAAACAACTTAAGCGAAATTAATTTATACTCAACTTGGTATTTGTGTTAAAATTGAAAAACATTTTGAAAAGTACTAAGTTTGTATTGTCTGAATAATATATGTTCCAAAATGTATATTTATACTTAGAATATTCTTGAGATATGCTTAAGTTAATATCGAGTCAAGAAAAATCATTTTACAAAGGATTTGAAGGTATGTATCGATACAATGCACAAATGTATCGATACTATGCTTAAAACCCTTATTTGTATCGATATGTTTAAGCATGTATCGATACTCACCCCATATGTATCGATACATTGTAGTGAGTATCGTTACTCACCCATATGTATCGATACAATGCTTGGTAGTAACCAAAGTTTGGCTGAAACCCTAATGTATCGATACAGCTTGGCAGGTATCGATACTCAACTTCTTGTATCGATACAACAAGCTATAACTGTCACATTTTTTATGCTTTTATCGATACCATTGGTATTGTATCGATACTATAGCATGGGTCTAAACGAAAACAAGCATTTATGAAGACTGCAATGGCTCTCCAACCACCACATTAAATGCCTAACATTTATAAATTAATTTCAAGCTATAAATAGAGGTTTCTAATAGTTGAAGAAGCAAGAGATAAAAAGATCACTTAAGCATTGAACAACAAAAGCTCAAAAGTCTTCAAATTCTTCATTTTTACTTGTATCAAATTTATACTCTTCCAAGTCTATTTATTTCTCATTCACCTTGTACTTAAATTTCAGTAAACATCGACCTACTAGAGGTTTTAATTTGTTTGCAAAATACCTCATTCATATCATAAAAGGGGTTGTGTGAAAGTGAGTGTAAATATTTAAGAATTTAGGGTAGAATTCTTAAAAGGATTGAAAGGTTCTATCTAAGCCTTAAAAGATAGAGGTGTAAGGTTATACCTTAGCTTTAAAGGTAAACAATTTGATTAGTGAATTGTGAAAATCACTTTGCTAAGCAAGTACCAAGAAGAGAAGATGTAGGTGCTGAGTTCAAGGGTCGAGCCTCTATACATTGATTATTTGTTTTTCTTACCCTTAACTCTTTTTAAATTTACTTCTAATTTATCAAGTTTTTGTAAAACCAATTCACCCTCTTTTAGTTTAATTTTTTCTTTGAGCTAGCGGTACTTGACTTTAATGAATGCTTGAGAGCATTATCTTAGTTTATATTTAGATAGTGCTCCTGAAGAGAAGGTCTAATTGTTGGAGATAAAGATGCATCTTACAACAAGAAAGATGAAGAATATGGATACTTCTTATTAGTTTTTTTATACCATTGCCATGTCAGTTGCTTGTTTTATAATATAGCTAATTCTATTTTGCAAAGTGTGTCTCTTCTAACCTTAGTTCATCGAGTAATTTTTCTAGTATACCAGAGAGCTTGCCATCTAGACAGGTATGGCTAATCTCCAATTAAATGTTTCTCTTGTTCATCCTCTTATTTTATCTATTAGGGGGTTTTGTGAAGCGTGGGATGGTATACTAAAAATAAAAATTTTTCTCTAACTTAATTTTTTTTTTAGTTTTGTTGCAATTTTGGATCCTTCAATACTATCTATGCCAAAGGCAACTAAAGCAAAAAAAATGAACTTTTGATAAAAAAAATGAATGGGAAAAAGAAAGCTAGTGATATTCTAGCTCTTCTTTTTTTAAAGATAATTAGTGATAGTGCTTTTTATTAAGGTAGTAATTGGTCGATCACCAATTTACGATTGTGGGTGCCAATACAGGTGCATCAGTAGCATAAATAGAGTCAACTATTGTGACTCTCATTTGAAGTCTTATGATTGGGCCGTTTGTTGTTAATGCTTCCTCTAGGGTGACCATTCCATCTAGTGTTGGTGAACTAGCTATTAAGTTACCCCTCAAGTCGAATGGAAAGGTAAGGAACATACATTTGTTCAGCCCTTAAAGATCTACCAATCTAGCTGACAATGTTTGTTGTGATAGGTAGTGTGCACACAGGTGTATGAGGGAGCATATTTCCCTTAGGTACTGCCTAATTAGTGGAGGTTAATAATGTTTTTTGTAGTTTTTTTAGATAAATAACGAGTATGACTAATGCTTATACTTTTGTAATTAATTCAATTTTTAAGTTTTACAAGCATTAACCACTCAGATTATATGCTAGCAATAGGTGACTAGGATAGCGACCCTTAAAAAGGAAATGAAAAATAAGGTTGAGGGTACTATGAAAAAAAATAAAGTTTCATGGAATTATTACAACTTTAGAAAAATGAATAGATAGTCTAGAGTTAGAGAAAAAGGAAGTTGATGATGTGGCACAGAGGGCAAATAGGGACGTAAATAAGATGCAAGATAAACTCTTGGTTGTATCCAAGTAGGCATAGATGGATGAGGAAAAGCCTATTGCTGAAGTAGCCACTACCATGTCTAGTTCGAAGAAGTTAAGGAAGGTAAACTTTGACTTAATGGCACAAGTGTAAGGGATGATTATGATAACTTAAAAGGGGAAAAGATGAAAGCTGAGCTTGATTAGGGATATTGATGCTCACATCAAATAAGTTTTAGTGAAGTTAAAAAGAAGATTTAATTAGGCAGTTGCTAGTTGTTTAGGAAATTATAAGAGGGGTTCCTATACTGGATGTTATTTCTAAGTGATCTTTTTGACCTTTACAAGTAGCAATTATCTCTACTGAAAATGCCTCCTAAAGGTTTTGATGTGTTATTGCTTGATTAGTAAGAATTGGAACGACTTAAGATCAAGGATACAGGTGTTATTTCTACCCTTACACCTAAGGAATCTGGTTTGGAGATTCCTACTAATAGGGGATGGAGAAAATGTAGATTATGTTCCTATTTCTGGGTCAATGACTGCATGAGACCTTATTTAAGTAGAATAATTTGTAATTTTGTTAATATCTTATAGCATTTTAGGCATCCATAGACCCTATTGGTCGAGTGAATAAGCATACAGGGTAACTTAATGTTATTTATATGCTATGTTGATTGAGTTACATTTATAAAAGCATCACCAAGGTATAGCAACACCATTAATCAAAGAATATGGGTTACATGTAGTATTTTTACAGTGCACAGCATTCCAAGTGTTAGGGATGGGCTTACCATTCCTACCTTTTAGCCTGTATTCTCTGAATCTAAAACCATGAGAGATTTGGTAAGGGTTCTAGCTTAGAGATAATTTCCTTTAGTTTATAACTGGTTAGCTGGCCTCGTAGTATTCTAGTACAAAGTCCTCAACTTGGAATTACTTACTTTTAACTCTTTTATTGCAGTACTTCGCTACCTTCTGTGTATTATGGCCATTCAAGTTGGTGCATGATATTTTGTATCCTCTAACAAAGAGTAGTAATAGCGTTCTCCGTTTGCGAGCTATGAACCCAAATTTCTATTCAGATGACTACTTCTTTAACATAGAGCAGGTTAAAAGGAGTTTCATAAGTTGCTTGGCATTTTCAAGACAAAAAATATCCGAGATACAAAATTAGGTGCTTGTCCCAGTGAAGGTAAATTTCCTTTAAGTGAATGTACATTTCCAAGACCTATTTAATTGTGCTTAAATGATTGTAGGTGTACAGGACAAAATTAGCACTGTTTCAAGAGTTGTACATAACAAATCTCGAATAAAAAGGACGAATATCAAGGTAAAATAATTAACTTTTAACTTTATACTTATAAAGTTTTGAAATGTGTTTTTACGGCTGTTATCATGGTCAAATTTCTCATTTTTAGAAATTTTTTGTTAAATTTGAGAAGTTGACTATAGTATATTTTTACTGATACCAATATGGTATTTATGCCAATATGCACTCCAAAAAATCATAAATATTAAGGAAAAATTCATACTTGCATTTTTTTACCACAAGGTACCAAGTTGACAATTTCGCTACTTATTTTTGAATTTCTTATTGTGTTGTAAGTATTTTTGGTCATAATTTTTTTGGTAAAGATTTATTTTAGATCTCGGATTTGCTGATGAGTATTTTCCTTCTTTACCATTTTGTAAATTAATATTTTGAATATTTAATTCATTTTATATAACTTTCAATTTAATTTTTTAAAATTTTTCTAGTTTTAAAATAAGAGCTTTCCTTTATCTGTAAAATTTTTGGTGGAATTTTGTTGAGCTTTTAACTTCAAAATTCTTTAAATATTTTCACTTTAACTACCATTAAATCAATTCTTCAAAATTCATTATATTTTATGAGTTTTATATTTTTTACAATTTTTCTGATTTTAAAATATGAAGTTTCTACTTCATAAATTCTTTCTGTATATTTTTGCATTTTATAATTTTTAAAATTCTTCAAATATTATTATTTAATTCATATTAAATTAATTTTTTAAAATTTAATTTATTTTATGTGTTTTTCATTTTTTAGAACTTTTTTCGTTTCTAAAATATAGAGTTTCCACTTTATAAATTTTTTCAGGAATATTTTTCTAAGTTTATGATTTGAAAAATTCTACAAAAATTATTGTTTAAATTGTATTTAGTTTTAAAAATTTAATTTATTTTACGAGTTTTACATTTTTTTCACATATAATCATTTTTCTTGGCAAAGGTTTTTCTTGCAAAATTTTATGAGTTTATTATTTTTAATGGTTTTTTTGTGAATTAAAAATTGTTTTTGTTGTTAGATTAAATTCAGTTTATCATATGAAATTTTATTTCAAATACATAATTTTTAATTTTTACAATTTAATCTTTTTAATTGATTTTTACGGTATAATTTTATAGATTATACAAATATCTTGCAAAATTCTCTAGACTTTGATGATGTCATGCATGACATGATACACTAAAAGAAAAATACAATTAATTTAGGTCAAATCTAAATTAATAAAAAAATCTAAAATAAATAAATAAATAAAATAAAGAAATTTGTAGAAGTTGATGGAACTCCACCATTTTACCTGTCTTTCATCCTGTATAAATAGGGGTTTGATTTCTCCATTTAAGGCCTTTAAGATTGAGAAAGAAAAAAATTAAAGAAAAAAGGCCAAAAATACATAATATTTCAAGCTTTTCTAAGGTATTTTTCTTGTAAAATTCATAATGTTTCTTTATTTCTTGTTTGAATCTTTCTGCTTATGACTTTTGATTCATTTTAAAATGCCAAGTATGATGGCTATGATTAAAGTTTTTGATTATGCTATTTTACTTGATTTCTATGAGAAATATTTGATTTTTATTGAGATTATTTGTGTTATTTGTGTTTGTTGATAACTATATTTTCATGATTTTTGGTGTGCTTTTTGTGATATTAGAAATATGCTTTGGGTTAATTTATAATTTTCTATTATGTAGGGATTAAATTGTAAAAATAAAGAATTTTGTTTCGAGGTCATCCATGCTTGACCGATTACTTGTGTATACTTATGAAAGTGTTTTCATTTTTATTCTGATATGTATGGACATGTTTTATGCATATTCAACCATTTCATGGTTATTTTGTAATTTTAGAATGTTTAAGGGCTTATTTGCAAAACTGCAAATTTTTTGTTCTATGGCCATAGGTACTTGGCCAATTTTTTTATATAATCTTTGGTATGATTTCTATAATTTTTTGCAATGAATTTTGTATTTAATTATGATTTTATTTTTTATAGGGATCGAATTGCAAAGTTAAAAAATTTCAAACACTATTTAGAAAAAATTTGCATTATAGAGTTAATGTGATAATTTTGACAATGTAAGAATTTTTCTAACATTCTCATGGTCTGCCATTGGGGTGTAGAAATTATTCAAACCTTTCATATTCTTTGGATTCTCCGCTAATGTATGAAATGCAATTTGGAAAAGTTTAAGGTCTCATTAGTAATTTTTGCATTTTAGGTCTATCTTGATATTTAAGTTACCCATGGAGGGTATAAATGTTATTTCATTTCTAGGTCAAAGGTAAACCTTAAGTGTATCTTAGTAATTTACTTAGAATCGAGTCTCATGTGATCACTAGGATACTTCTATGTCAAATGTGCATAGTAAAAGTAGGTTTGATTGTTGATGATGCCATCCAGCCTTTTAGGTTACGGAATACGAATATGTCGAAGGTACACCCTAGGGGTATTTTGTTAATTTTCCCTAGAATCGAATCCTTTAAGGTCACCAAGGTATTTATATGTTGAAGGTGCATTATAGGGATAAGTTCATCTTTTATAGAGTTATCCATCCCTTTAGGCTTATTGAGATACCTAGATGTTAAAGGTAGACCTTAGAGACATTTTAGTAATTTACAATAGAACCAAGTCCTTTGTAATCACCGGGATACTTTTATGTCGAAGGTATACAGTAGGAATAGGTTTATTTGGTTATAAAGTTTTAGAATTTTTAAGGTATCGGGATACATAATCTCGAAGGTACACCTTAGTAACATTTTAGTAATTTATTTTTAAAATTAAGTATCCTCAGGATACTTTTATGTCAAATGTGTAAAGGACATGTTGGTCATATCGACCACAGTCAGGTCCTTAGAGTTGAGTTTAGTCCATTTTGTCTAAATAGAGTCTTAGACGATTTTTATTGTCATTAATATGATTAGTAAAATTAAAATTTTTGAAAATTAAGGCAATGTCTCTGATATTAAAATAGTACGTAGAATTTTTCCTAGAATATGAGAGGGGTTCACAGATTATTTAATAACGAGATATCTTTTGAAAAATATGAAAATTGAATTGTTTCAAATTACAGAAAAATAAAACCTTTTGTATTTCTCTGGCTCTCCAAAGGGGTATAAAAGATATTTTCTTGTTTTTAAACCTTTCTTATTCCACCAGCTCTTCAAAGGGGTATGAAAGAGCACAATAGAAACTTTCATGTTATATTGGTTCTCTAGGAAGGTACAAAAGATATTTGATTTTCAAAAATGTTAAAAACCTATTTTTCCCATTCAAAATAATAAATTTGTTTTATAAAGTTTTATTTTTTGAATATGAGAATTAAAATTAAATATCAAATATTAAAATTGAATAAAAATCAAATTTTATGTTAACACATAGATTAAAGAAGGTTAATCCTTGCTTGTGATTGTAATTGACTCCCGGACCCTTTCATGCGATCTATGGCATGAGCAAAGACCTCAGAGTTTATTTTTAAGGCTTTTGTAACCCTGAAAATGTGAACTCCAACAGGTGAACAATCTCACCTGTCCAAAATTAAATTGGTGCCAACTTAAAAGTAAATGGTCATTTCGTAACGACTATGTAAAGTTAGGTCGATTAAACGATTCATATCGACAACTTAGTCCCCAAACACAAAATACAGAATAATAATAATAATAATGATATGGGCCTCAAATAAGAGGAAATATTGATATTTAGATATATATATATATAGGAACGAGGGGTACACCCGCGATTTTATGTCAGGTTGGTTAAGATTCGTATCTGGGCGATGTTGCGACAACTTGGTGACTTCACTGGGAAAAGTTAGAGAGTCAGGCCTAAAATTAATTACGTGTTTACAATATTTTAGATTAATTTGGTTTCAATCGATATATAATAATAATTCCCAGTATTTTCAAAACAAAAATTTTTATTGCATTTTTTATTTATATAAAAATTTTGCTATATTTTGTTCTTATTTTTTACTAACCCTATTGTTTTCTTTACAATATTATTTTTAGGGGATATTTAGGATAAGGGTTTTTATTGGTTTCAATCAGTATATAACTATAATTCCCAGTATTTTAAAAACAAAAATTTTTTATTGCATTTTTTATTTATATAAAAATTTTGCTATATTTTGTCCTTATTTTTTACTAACCCTATTGTTTTAGTTACAGTATTATTTTTAGGGGATTTTTAGGATAAGGGTTTTTATTGGTTTCAATCGGTATATAACTATAATTCCCAGTATTTTCAAAACAAATTTGTTTTATTGCATTTTTTATTTATGTAGAAATTCTGCTATATTTTGTTCTAATTTTTTACTAACCCTATTGTTTCCTTTATAGTATTATTTTTAGGGGATGTTTAGGATAAGGGTTTTTATTATTTTTGAAATTGTCGAGTTATAAAAGGTAAGTTGTCGCCCTGCACACACTGTGTAGTGCATATGCATTAGATTCTCTTCCAGGAATATGGAAAGGGCATAAGTACCCAATATTTTAAGAATGGCTAGCTCTAGCTTTTGAGGTGTTAGCCTCTCTCTAGGCTAGTGAAAAGCCTACCAAGTGTAAATTGCTATGCTTGGCCAAGGTGTAAGCCTCGTTATGGGCATGAAAGATACTCCTACTCAAATCGAACCCTTTCTGACATAAACTCATGATGGATAAGGATTAGGGTACCTCATCAAGGCTTTATGAACTTGGCAACAATTCAAGAACCGATTTAGATGTCTAACTCAAACTTTGTGCAATGAGCTATAGGTGACTCACCTAGTTAGAGCCATATCCAGTTCTAAAGGGTACCGAATTAGGTACAAACAGGAAATTCTTTTAACCTTTTTACTCGTATAATTTGATTTTCTTGATATTAATAAGTGTATGTCATGTTGTTATTATACATTTTACTTCTATTTGTTCTTCACATTAATTTATTGCACTATGAAGGATTTTTTAGCTTGCCATTTATATGCCCTAGAAACTTGTAAATTCATTCATGAATTTCTTTATACATTTGCAAGTTCACATTTGTAAATGCTCATGCATTCATAATTTTTACAATAAACTAAAACAATTCTATTTAGTGTATTTCTAAGGCATCACGAAATGTATGGTAATATTGAGGCAAGAATCATCACGTTAGAGTTTATTCAAGAAAATTTTGGTTATGAAGTCCAGGGAATGGAAAGAGTAATCGACAAATTGATAAAATTGGTCAAAGGTCTAAAACGGGAAACTTGCCTAGGAACACCTCATCCTTGATGAATTCAGAAAGTCAGAATCTAGGAGATTGATGGGAGGCACGACTAAATGCTTTAAAGGTGATAGTTAGAGGAATAGGATAGGAAATCCAAGAGATAAAAGACCAATTATTCAAATTGACAAAATCATTAGAGAATTTTTGGGTGATCCTTAAGAATTACTATTACCTTTAACCCAACTTTTGACACTCAAAGACTAAAAGATTAGATCTACTGAACCATTGGATAAAGGATCTCTATCCTTGGTCCATGCACATGATAGAAATAAAGCCACCTAATTTCACACCCATACAGATAAGTCTATCTTCTAACCTTGTAAGCCTTCTCAATACGAGGTAGCCCTATTTTGATGACCATACCAAAAAAAAGATCACAAAAAAAAATTGTAAATTCAATCTGATTCCACTAACCAATAAGGAATTATACTCTCTTCTACTTTAACATTAGCTTGTTGCTCCTGAATACATTCTTCCATAGCAACCCCATTATCTAGAATGGTAAACATCAATGAACATTGTGAATACCATGCAGGAAAATAGGGATACTAAATAGAAACATGTAATAGCTTTAAAAAGAAAGTTTAAAAGCTACTTAATGCTGATATAATCCGGTTCGAACGAAGGACAAATGTTGTTGTTGAACTTCTGTCTCATTCTTGGAGGGATTAGAACATCTTGGCCAATTAAGTGATCATAGAGATAACCTTTTGATTGTTTGGACTTATAAATATAGGCTTTGTAAATTTAGGGCTTGGTAAATATAGTGCATGCAAATAAAGTGATCATAGAAGGTTTTGTAAATACATGGTTCAAAAAGAATGTCTAGGACTTACAAAGATTCTTTAAAAGCACCAATGTAAATAAAAAAAAATGAAGTGTTTGTAAGAGTGGTCTTTTTGTTTCTTGTTCTTTTGATTGTTGTGAATGTACACCAACGATAAATAAATAACTTAGTGGGTTTGATTGATGAAATGACAGTGTACAATTATAACTCAAATTCCATAGATTCTTTCCTCTACAATAATCTTCATGCCTAGTACTTAGCTTATTGCTTGACATCCAATATGTCTCATCATTTATTGTTTTTGTCTCATCAGCTACTGTTTTATTCATTCATTCATTCATCTATTCATTAATTCATACATTAATTTTTCCATTTATTGACATACATGGATAATAATAAAGATAAATGTTGACAAGATATATATATTCATGCATACTGGTTTAAGTTCTTTTTTCATTTTTTAGGATGAAGTAACACGAATCGTTAAATGGAAGATATCATAAATTGCAAGTTTAATGAAGTTACTGAAAACAAGCAAGTTTGTTTGCACCCAGTAAAGTATTATTTATACTTCTGCCAAGGATCTAAGGAAGAACAAGCTTAAAGACAATTTGTTAACATTTAAGATATACAGTTAGTGGACACTAGCCATCCATATTAATATTGGTGCCTCTTCACAAAGGGCAAATGCAAAAATCTACATAAAAAGAATTAGTGGTCTTTGACTTTGAGAAGAAGGGAAGGTCCGTATAAAAATAAAACCATGAGCAAAAAGTTTATCATTATTATTATTACAAACAGTCTCGTTTCATATTAACACTTATATCGAGGATCCGAGGAGAACAAGTTAAATGGTCGTTACCTCAAAGTACTCAATTTTTATCATACCAACACTTTTGTCAAGGATCTGAAGGGTACAAGTTAAATGGTAATTACCTTAAAGTATTTAATTTTTATCATAACAATGCTTCTGTCGAGGATCCGAGGAGTACATGATGAACAATAATTACCTTAAAGTATTTAGTTTTTATCATACCAACACTTTTGTCGGGGATTCAGGAAGTACAAGATGAATAGCAATTACCTCAAAGTACTCAATTTTTATCATAACAACACTTCTGCTAGGGATCTAGAGAGGTACAAGTTGAAAGGTAATTACTTCAAAATACATAATCTTTGGGGAGACTATCCTATAATACATATTCTTGCTAACCAAGGGGTAACAGGTAACATATATAGGATAAGAAAACAATTCTATCACAGCCAATGGTGGCCTGCACTGTAATGAGTCAAAAATAAGGAAATCCATTCGGACAATATCCTTGCCCTAAGCCTTTCATCATTCAGTAACTTTATTAGGTTTATCTTGTACCTTGTAGCCTTTTATGCAAACTTTTCAACTCTAAGTTCTAAAAGGCAAAGAGACTCGGAAGTAGATTAGGCAATTTTCAGAAGCAAAAAATAAATAGGTAGATGTATCATGCCCCATTCATTCTTTACATCAAGCTCTTTCTTTTTCTTGCTTAGAATTAGATGATCTCCGCCATTCTAACAAAGCTCAGAAACCTTCTTACATAGAGTAGGAATCACAAGTTGCTATAAATGCTAATTTGAATTGCTTGGATGGTTATTTGCCATGCCATGAGCTTTTAGATCCAACTTTTTTGCAAAGGAATTTAGTAAAAAGATGGCATGATTAAAATGATAGGAAATATCCATGCATCTTGTGAAATTTTCAACTTTGAGAACTTAGAGTTTGATACATTTCCTGATGTTCCACTAGCTGATTTACAATTTGGCCCTCAAGGATGCTAATGTAGCAAAATTTAAAGTTGGCGGAGCCCTATTAAGGATGATTGGTCTAAGAGCCATCGATCTTATGGCAGTATGCCAATCAGGGGCAATTTCTATCTTGACTGTAAAATTCTATACATTATTTAAAATTGTGAATTATTAAATGAATTTTGACTTGTGAATATTATGTGTACTATCATCAACCATGAATTTTGTTAATAATGATCTCCAATATCTAGGATAATGAGAACATTTTGGAAAATTTTTCTTTAGTAGGTGATTACCATCAGGTTGAACTCTTTCAGAAAGGTCATTTACTTCCACACATATAATTAACCTAGACATTTAACTATAGACCTTTCACCACTAAAGGCCTTCTTTTCACATTTAAATGTTCTTTTTATAGATTCCTTGAAGGTCTTACAAATAAGTTATGCTCCTAAAAGATTCAAATATCGACAGTTTGACATGTGTTAAAATAATGATAGTAATTTTGAGATCTCCCTTATTTTGATAACCTTTTGCCATGACTTCCTCAGCACTCATCCAAATCCTTAATTAGGAAGGAATGAAAGTAAATGTGAGGCAAAAAAAACTTTTTCCTTCTGAACAAAAGTAAACCACTTCTTGGTGCAGAAGATACGAGATTTAAGATTTTTTTCAAACCAATTCAATTTTCTTTTCTAAAGGATCAACTACTCATTGGTGGTTATAAAGCCAATAAGATTAAGAGGCATTCCTTAAGGCTTTAAAAATTGAGGGCAACGTCATGCTATTGAGGTATTCAAAATGATTTCAGAAATAAAACAACATTTTTCCTAGCGAAATGCTTGCCTGTTCAAATGGCTGTGCTTGAAATGAAAAATGGCCTTTGTTTTTCTATCCTTTTGCAAACATAGAAAATTATCCTTTTGCAGTCCCTTTTAAGCTTGATAGTTTATTTTATTTTTTTTGAACCCTAATCAAGGATCACTCTCCACACTAGGGGCAAATGAAGCAAAACTTTGAAATCAGAAGGGGCAAATTCTAATCTAAAGTTACAAGAAGAACAAGTCAAATGACATGAAGTAAATTTTAAAGAAAAAAAGTTTAAGTGCCAAGTTCAAGTAATTAAAGTGAAAAATGAAGAAAGTTTAAATTTTAAGTTCTAGTATTTAATGCAATGAATGAAGAAAATTTCAAGTTTTTTAAATAATGAAAAATGAAGAAAAATGTGATAAGAATTAAATAAAGAAAAGCAAAGAAAGATATAAAACTAAAAGGATAAAGGAATAAAGATTTGTTCATTTTAAAAGACAGGCTTGATTTAATTTCTTCTGAAGAAAAGTGATCCTTGATTCAATTTGAACATTTGATTTAGGCCTATTTATCCTTGTTTTCTAAACCCTAAACCATGGCCTACATTATGTACCTATAAAGTCCATTGTGATCAAACATAGCTATTTAAGCTGTTGAGGCATTCCTAGGAAGCTTTTAATAATTTTATCTTTTTTAATGATTTTTGAGTCCTTAATAATATAATGGTGCAAGCTTAAAGGCCGTAATATTGCTCTTTAATCAACAAAGATAGCCACCAATAAAAAAGAACCCTATGCTAATTCAGAAATGATCCAAACCTTTGGAAATTTCATTATATCAATAAATGATTAAGTCAAATGACCAAACATTGATTTTTTTTCAAAATAAGCTTCCAGAACTTTTATACCCAACCTTAGGAATTGATGCTTACTAAAGGCCTTCCAAATCAACCCTTTGGGACTTGGCATTTACTAGCATTAGTTTAACACTTGTTACGCTATTGTATTTGAAAATTAAAAGGATGTTATAACTTAACTATTTGCTTATCAAGCAACTTCTATGAAATGAACATCCATATAAATTTGGTCTTGATAAACCTTGACCTTGTCATATAAATTTCTTTAAGACAAATTTTAGTAGTGCCACCCCATTTCTACCCCTAAATTTATTTCGTTATCACATCCAAAGAAGTCTTGAATAGTGATCATTGATTAAAGGAAAAGTTTTAACATCATGAGGAAGATAGCATATTTATTATCCTTGATATTGGAAAATGCATGGTTGAAATTGTCTTGGAATTTTCATAGATTTTGATTAAGTAAACTTTTTCTCTAGGTTAGAATGAGAAAGTAATCTCATTTTATAAATCCTAAAATTTTGATGAATTATGATACTTTTCATCATTTCAATAAAAGTTTGAGAATATGCCTTGAACTAATAGTTATCCAATTACATAAATTATATGATTGAATCAATGAACACTAATTTGATATTTGATATTTGATGCCTTTTCAGGAATGATTGAACGATTCCCAAAAGAAATCCATTACCTTCTTACGTGATCCCATGGCATGGTAGGTGAAAAAGCCTTTGAAAAAGCTTCGATGGTGACATTTGAAGCATAAGACAAAGCTTTGATGGTGATATTCGAAACATGCAAAAGTTTTCATTTAAAAAATGCTTTCAAAGTCTTTGATGGTGATATTCAAATACAAAGCTTCAATAGTGATATTCAAAGTGCCCATAAAAGTATGAATCGAATCCTTTGTGATCATCGGGATGCTTCTATGCCAAAGGTGTAGAGGAGGAATAGGTTCACTTATGTTAGAACTGAGTCCTTTATGATCATCAGGATACTTCTATACCAAAGGTGTATAGGAGGAATAACTTTCTAAAAAGCTTTGATGGTGATATTCAAAGCATTTAGACAAAGCTTTGATGGCGATATTCGAAGCATTCAAAAGTTTTCATTTAGAAAATGCTTTGAAAGTCTCTGATAGTGATATTTGAGGCATTCAAAAAAAAGCTTTGATGGTGATATTCGAAGTATTTAGAGTTTTTCTTTAAAAAAATATTTTCAAAGCTTCGATGGTGACATTCGAAGCATCCATAAAAGTTTTCAAAACTCTTTAGGACAACTTCACTGATTAAGTAGAAGGATCAATGAAGTTTATGTTAGAACCAAATCCTTTGTGATTCCTAGGATACTTTTACACCAAATATGTATAGGAGGACTAGGTTCATTTCTTATTTGTCAACTTCACTTGGTTAGAAACCAATGAAGCATAATGTCTAACTTCGTCTGGTTAAGCAAAAGGATCGGCAGAGTTTTCATAGGTTTTTTCAGTTGATATATATATATGTATGTAAAAACAAGAAAAAAAAAGCATTTTTAGAAAAATTCATAAGGCCTGAACAAAATTATGTCTATTTGGTCTTTGTCATATTCTTGATTCTCAGCAATGGTTAATAAAGGGCAATTGTAAGCACCTAATTTTGTCTTGACCCTATTCCCTGTCACTTAAAAAAATCCAAGATACAAAATTAGGTACTTGTCCCAATGGAGGTAAATTTTCTTTAGGGGAATGTACATTTTCAAGACCTATTTAATTATGCTTAAATGACCACAAGTGCACATGACAAAATTAGCACTGTCTCAAGAATCATACATAACAAATCTTGGATAAAAATAATGAATATCAAGGTAAAATAATTAACTTTTAACTTTATACTTGTAAAATTTTAAAATGTGTTTCTATAGATGTTATCATGGTCAAATTTCTTATTTTTAAGAATTTTCGTTAAAATTAGGAAGTTGACCATCGTATATTTTTACTGATACAAGTGTGGTATTTATGCTAATGTGTACTCCAAAAAATCATAAGTATTCAAGGAAAAATTCATATTGGCATTTTTTACCATGAGGTATCAGGTTGGCAATTTTACTATTTATTTTTGAATTTCTAACTATGTCGCAAGTATTTTACCCACAAATTTTTCAAAAAAGACTTATTCCATATCTCGAACTTTTATCTTTACCATTTTGTAAATTAGTATTCCAAATATTTAATTCATTTTATATAAGTTTCAATGAATTTTTTGAAATTTTCCTAGTTCCAAAATATGAGTTTTCCTTAATCTACAAAATTTTTGGTGGAATTTTCTCAAATTTTGAAATTTAAAATTCTTTAAATATTTTCATTTAACCACTATTCAAGCAATTTTTCAAAGTTCATTATATTTTATACGTTTTGTATTTTTCTAGAATTTTTTTAATTCCAAAATATGGAGATTTTATTCCATAAATTTTTTAGTATTTTTTTTTGTTTATAATTTTTAAAATTCTTCAAATATTATTGCTTAATTCATATTAAATTAGTTTTTCAAATTCAAGTCATTTTATGTGTTTTACATTTTTTAGAACTTTTTTCGCTTTCAAAATGCAAAGTTTTTCACTCCGTAAATCTTTTCAGGAAGATTTTTCTAAGTTTATATTTTTTAAAATTCTTCAAATATTATTGTTTAAATCATATTAAATTAGTTTTGAAAATTCCTATTCATTTTATGAGTTTTGCATTTTTTCACATATAACAATTTTCCTAGTAAAGGTTTTTCTCTAAAAATTTTACGAGTTTATTATTTTTAATGTTTTTCTTCTGTAAATTTAAAATTGTTTTTGTTGTTAGATTGAATTAAATTTATCATATGAAATTTTGTTTCAAATAAATAATTATTAATTTTTATAATTTAATCTTTCTAACTAATTTTTACAATATAATTTTACAGATTATACAAATACGTTCCAAAATTCCCTAGGCTTTTATGATGTCATGCAAGAAATAATCCACTAAAAGAAAAATACAATTGATTTAGGTCAAATTTAAATCAATAAAAATTAAAATCAAAAGTAGAATTATAAATTAAAATAAAGAAATTTGTAGATGTTGGTGGAAACTTGACCATTTTGGCTGTCCTCCATCCCCTATAAATAAGGGATTGATTTCTTCATTTGAGGCTTTTAGGATTTTGGAAGAAAAATAAAGAAAAAACACCAAAAATACATAATTTTTCAAGCTTTTCCAAGGTATTTTCCATGTGAAATTCTTAATTTTTCGTTGTTTCTCATTTAAATCTTCCTTTTAATGAGCCAAATGAACACTTGTGCTTATGAATTTTGATTCATGTTGAATGGCCAAGTATGATGGCTGTGATTAAAGTTTTTGATTTTATTGTTTTACTTAATTTTTATTAGAAATATTTTGATTTGCGTTTGTTGTGTTTGTTGATAGATATAGTGTTATTTTCATGTATATATGTTTATGTAATTTTTTTTAATATTCTCATGTTGTTTTATATCGATTTATTAATTATTTTTTATGTTTTAATGCTTGGTAAAAAGTCTAACATGTATGTATGTTAATATTTGCGAAAATATGTGATGAAAAATTATTTTTTGTTGAAAAAAATATGTTGGCTGAATCATGTAGGGCTAATTTTGTGATGTTTGGTTTCATTTAGCTTATTTTGTAAATATGGAAATATTAGGGACTAAATTGTAAATAATTGCAAAACTTTTTCTTTGGCCATCAAGGTTGGCCAAACTTTGTAGACAGTCTTAAAAGTGTTTTCATGTTTAGTTTAATATATCAGGATGTGTTTTATGGATTTTATACTATTTTGGGGCCATTTTGTAATTTTAGAAAGTTTAGGGACTAATTTGAAAAATGTGAAAAAATTTCTTTGTGGCCATAAGTATTTCACCGAATCATTTTCATGATTTTTGGTGTGGTTTTTGTGAGATTTCATGATGTGTTTTGTGTTAGTTAATAATTTTTTACATATAGGGACTAAATTGTAAAAATAAAAAATTTTGTTTTGAGGCCATCCATGCTTGGTTGATTACTTGTGCATACTTGTGAAAGTGTTTTCATGTTTATTCTGGCATGTGTGGACATGTTTTATGCATTTTCCACCATTTTGTGGTTATTTTATAGTTTTAAAAAGTTTAAGGGCTTATTTGCAAAATTGTAAAACTTTTGTTTTATGGCCATAGGTACTTGGCGAAATTTATTATATGATGTTTGGTATGATTTCCATAATTTTTTGTGATGAATTTGCTGTTTAATTATGATTTTAGTTTGTATAGGGACCAAATTACAAAGTTAAAACAATTCAGGGGCTATTTAAAAAAACTTTGCATTTTAGAGTTAGTGTGATATTTTTCACAATTTAAGAATATTTCTAACATTCCTATGATATTTCAAAGGGGTGTAGAAATTAGTAAAACCTTTCTTATTCTTTCCGTTCTCTATTAAGGTACGAAATGCAATTTTAAAAAGTTCGAGGATCTATTAGCAGTTTTTGCATTTTAGGTCTATCTTGATATTTAAGTTGCCCACGGAGGGTATAAATGTTATTTCATATCTTTTTTGAGTTCTCTAGGTTACTTGGATACTTATAGGTTAAAGGTAAACCTTAGAAGTATTTTAGTAATTTCTTTAGAACTAAGTTCTATGTGATCATCAGGATACATTTATGTCGAAGGTATACAGTTGGAGTAGGTTCATTTGTACATGATGCCATCTAGCCTTTAAGGTTATGGGGAATAATCGTGAATATCCGAGATTGAGAATTTAATAGCTACCCTCATTGGGAATGATCTTTTTTCAGATGAACCAAACATTTTCAAGACCTTTTTTAGTCATCTTTCAATGGCCGTAAGTTCACAGGACGTAAAAAGTCATATTTTGATCTCTAATTTTGGTTATACTAATCTAATATTTAAGAAGAAAATTATTTTTTAATATTTTCTTCTCAAATTTTGAAAATCAATCTATGCAGATGTTATTCAGGTCAAACTTTCCATTTTTAGGAATATTTTGAGAATTTTTTGTTAAACTTGGGAAGTTGACTATTGTATATTTTAACCAATACATGTGTGGCATTTATGCTGATATGCACTTTGAAAAATAAAAAATATTCAAGAAAAAATTTATATTAGCATTTTATACCACAAGGTGTCAAGTTGCCTATTTTAGTAACTAATTTTCAATTTTTCATAATATTATTAATATATGCTCATAAAATTTTTCTTGGTAAAAGTATTTTGAATTTTGTATTTTCATCTTTACCATATTTGTAAATTAGTATTTTGGATAATATGTTTTATTTAATTCATTTTTATATAATTTTTAATGAATTCTTTGAAACTTTCTTGGTTTCAAAATACGAACATTTCTTTATCTGTAAAATTTTTGGTGAAATTTTCTTGGGTTTTGAATTTCAAAATTCTTTAAATATTTTCATTTAATCACCATTAAATCAGTTTTTCAAAAATAATTTATTTGTCATAAATTCTAAGATTTTTTTTGTTTCTAAAATACAAAGTTTTCAACTTTGTAAATTTTTTGAAAAGATTTTTCTAGGTTTATAATTTTTAAAATTATTAAAATATTATTATTTAATTCGTATCAAATCAGTTTTCAAATTTTTTTTTTTATTTTATGAGTTTTGCATTTTTTTACAATTTTCCCTATTTCTAAAATACGAAGTTTTCTGCTCTATAAAAATTTTAGGTGTTTTTCTGAGTTTATAATTGTTAAAATTCATCAAATATTTTTGTTGAATTCATACTAAATTAGTGTTTGAAAATTTAATTAATTGGCTGAATTTTGAATTTTTTATATATTAATTTTTATTCAAAAGGATTTTTGTCATATAATTTTACGAGTTTTGGAATTCCAATCAGACTTGTTCTTATTATTTCATTTCCAAATTTTGTTACGATTATTAATTTTTTATTTTATATCATCATTTTAATTTTATTTTAATTATTGATTATTTTCTACTAGTTTCATGGAAACGAGTCTAATTGATTTTTAACTTTTCTTTAACCAATTTGGTTGGTTTCTAATTACCCATTAGTTATATTTTCTGGATAATCATGAGAAAATATTATGATATGACCATTAGTTCACATCCGTTTAATGCAAATTACAATTACCCATGCAAAAATCAATGGAAAATAAAAAAAATAAAAAAAAATTTTGGAGTTTTCATGGCCATTCAGCCTGGCCATTTTTCAGCCAATTTTTTGGCGTTTTATGAAGAAAAAACACTAACAATACCAAAGTTTTTACAAATTTTCAAGCTTTTCCAAGGTAGATTACTTCCAAAAGCTTTAGTTTTTGTTTATTTCACTCATCTTTGTTCTTTTTGGTTAGCCAAACTCATGTTTAGCTCATGAACTTTGATTCATGTTGAAAGGGAAACATGATGGCTATGAACCATTTGTATTGATTTTGTTGTTATCTTTGTTTTTTTCTTAATAATAGTATGATTTTCTTCATGGATTACGTTAGTTGTTGGTATGAAGTTGATTTTGGCATTTATACATCTTTATATTGATATTATTTTCCTTGTTATGTTCATGTTAATGGGTTGTTAAAATATACTTTTACATTTATTTCTCATAATTTCTTACATGATCATGATGTTGTGAGTTCGGTAGAAATAGGATATATGTTTATTGTGTTAGAAAGTTTGCGTGGGATGTGCATATATATATATATATATATATTAGTGATGGCCGAATTCAAGCTTGGCCTTTCGATGAGTTTAATTTTTTATTTTATTTTTTTATGATTTAGGTTATTTTTGGGTGTTTAAAAACTGTAAAGAACTAATAATAAAATTTTAAAAAATTTTGAAGGACATGGATGGCTAGATCTATATTGCTGAACCTAACAAAGTGTGATATATTGCTATTTTGATATTGTCGATGTCATTTTGTAAATATAAAAATACAGGCACTTTTGTTTAAATATTAAAAAATTTTTCTAAGGCCAAGTGAAAGTGGCTGAACCTTGCTTGTGAATTTTGCATGTGAATTTTGTGATTATTTTTGTATTTTAATTATCTAGAGGCCAACTTGCAAATTAGAAAAAGTTTAGGGATCATTTAGCAAATTTAACATTTAAGGGTAAAATGGTCATTTTCATCACTTTTAAATATTTCTATTGTTCCAATGGTCTTCCGTAGGGGTATAAAAATTTTTTATAGGGTACGAAATAAAATTTTTAAAAGTTTAAGGGCTTAATTGTAATTTTTTATTTTAAATCAATTTTAAAATTTTAATTTCCCTATTTAGGGTAAGTTTATCATTTTATTGTCATATTAGTGTCTGTTAGGGTATTGGGATACTTTCACGTCAAAAGTATAGCCTAAGGGTATCTTGTTAATTTTACCTAGAATTGAATCCTAGATAATAATCGGGATGCTTTTATGCCCAAGATGCATATTTAGGATAAGTTTGTTATAATCCTTTTCATGTCCTTTAGGGTCATCGGGATATTTTTACGTCGAAAGTACACCCCAAGGGCATTTTGGTAATTCCTCTCGAGCTAAATCCTAGGTAATCGTCGTGATGCTTTTATGCCAAAGATGTACATTTAGGATAGGTTCACCTTTTTATAGTCCTTTTCATATCCTTTAGGATTATCAAGATACTTTCACATAAAAGGTACACCTCAGGGGCATTTTGGTAGTTTTTCTTTAGCTGAGTCTAAGGTAGTCATCAGGATGCTCTTATGTCAAAGATGTACATTTAGGATAGGTTCACATTTTTATCCTTTTCACATCATTTAAGGTTGCTAGGATACTTTCATGTCGAAGTTACACCCTCAGGGTATTTTGGTAATGTCAATATAATCGAGTCTTAGGTGGCCATTGGGATGCTTTTATGCTAAAGATGTATATTTAGGATAGGTTTGCCTTTTTATAATCCTTTTCGTGTCTTTTAGGGTTGTCGGGGTACTTTCACATGGCAGGTACACCTTAGGGGTATTTTGTAGTTTTATTAGAATCAAGTGTTAGGTAGTCATCGGGATGCTTTTATGCCAAAGATGTACGTTTGGGACAAATTCACATTTTATAATCCTTTTCATGTCATTTAGGATTGTCAAGATACTTTTAAGTCGAAGGTATAGCCTAAGGGTATTTTGTCAATTTTGCAGTAGAACCAAGTCTTATGTGACTACTAGGATATTTTCATGTCAAATGTACAAATTAGGAATAGGTTCATCATTTTAGATTGTTATCGAGTCTTAGGATATTTTATAAACTATTTTTAATAAAATATAAAATTTACCTTTTAGAAAATTAAGACAATGTCTCTAAGTTAAAATAATAGTGGAGTTTATCCCAAAATATGAGAGGGTTTCTATGGATTATTTTAATAACAAGATATCCTTTTCAAAGTGGAAATCAAGATTTTTGTAAATTTTGAAAAATAAAACCTTTTGCATTCCTCTTGCCCTCTAGTGGGATATGAACAATATTTTGAATTTTAAAATCTTTTGTGTTCCTCAGGTTTTATGTTAGGGTACAAAAAAGAATAATAAAAACCTTTCTTGTTCCACTGGTCCTTCAGTGGAGTGCTAAGAGATTTTGATTTTCAAAATTTTAAAAATTTGATTTTTTACACAAAATAATAAATTTGTTTCATAAATATTATGTTAGGAATTTATAATTAAATGCCATATGTTGAAAATGGATAAAAAATTAAAATTCAACATGTGATTAATAAGGTACTGGTTTTCGAGCATCACGAGAGGGTTAATCCTTACTTGTGATGTAATCGAATTCTAGATCCTTTTATATGATCTCTGGTATGATCACAGTCCTTGGAGTTGGTGTTCTAGGGTTTTGTACCCTTGAAATACAAACTCTGATAAGTGACCAATCTTACCTAGCCCAAATAGATTGATGGTGACCCCAAATAAATAGTCATTTTGTAATGACTATTTTGTTTCTTGGAGAACCATATACGAGCATATTTCCCAGAAGTTGACAAGTATTGGAAATGCTTTTTCTATCAATTTTACATCCACCAGAATCCGCATCAGAATAAGCATGTAAAGCAAGAGATGATTCTTTTGGATACCATAATTCTAGATTAGGAGTGTCTCTAAGATATCTAAAGATTCTTTTTATGGCAACTAAATGTGACTCCCTAGGTGACGATTGATATCTAGCATATAGGCATACACTAAACATATATCGGGTCTACTTGCAGTAAGATATAGTAATGAGCCTATCATAGACCTATAAAATTTAAAGTCAACACATTTACCTCCTTCATCTTTCTCAAGCTTTGTTGAATTACTCATAGGTGTGGAACAAGGCACTTCATCCATTTTGAACCTCTTGAGTAATTCCTTTGTATACTTTGCTTGATTGATAAAGATGTTATCTTTTGTTTGCTTGACTTGTAGGCCCAAAAAGAATGTTAATTCTCCCATCATTCTCATCTCGAATTCACCTTACATTAACTTAGAAAATTCTTGACAAAGAGATTTATTAGTAACACCAAAAATATTATCATCAACATAAACTTGAAATACTAAATTGTCCTTGCCTTTGACTTTTATCAAAAGAGTTTTGTTAACATTGCCTCTATTAAAACCTTTTTCAATTAAAATTTTTGAAAGCTTTTCATATCATGTTCTGGGCACTTGCTTTAAACAATACAAGGCTTTTGAGAGTTTAAAAATATGGTCGGAATAATGAGGATTTTCAAAACTAAGAGGTTGCTGAACATAAACTTCCTTATTAGTAAAACCATTTAAAAAAGCACTTTCGACATCCATTTGAAACAACTTGAAATTATTAAAACATGCAAAGGCTAATAGTATTCTAATAGCCTCTATTCCAGCTACGGAGGCATAAGTCTCATTAAAATCAATTCTTTCTTCTTGACTATATGTCGTAGCTATTAATCTAGCCTTATTTCTGATTATGGTTCCAAGCTCATCAAGTTTGGTCCTAAAGACCCATTTAGTACCTACGATGGGATAATTACTAAGTCTTTCCACTAAATTCCAAACTTTACTCTTCTCAAATTGATTTAACTCCTCTTACATGGTCATGATCCAACTATCATCCTTTAGAGCCTTACCTAAATTCTTAGGTCCAATTTATGAAAGAAAAGCTACGTAATTGCATGAATTTCTAAGAGATGATCTAGTTTTTACCCCTTGATTAGGATCACCAATTATCTCACCTCCTTTAACATAAGTTAACTCTCTAGGATGATTTCTTTCTCTTTCAACTTGAAGTGGCTCATGTAGTTCATCTTTTTTTGGAGCTTCTTGATCTTGAATTATTTGTTCTTACTTCTTGTGTTATTCTTTAACTTGATGTTCTTGGTAAATCTCTAAATCATTACTATCAAGAGATACCGTTCTCAAGATTGAGCTAGCTTCATCAAATATAACATGTATGGACTCTTCAATAATCAAAGTTCTCTTATTAAACACTCTATAAGCTTTGGAATTTGTAGAATAGCCAAGAAAAATTCGTTCACTTTTGGCATCAAATTTACCAAGATTATCTTTTCCATTATTTAATACAAAGCATTTACAACCAAAAGGATGAAAATAGCTAACATTAGGCTTTCTTCCTTTAAAAAGTTCATATGGAGTTTTCTTTAAAATTTGCCTAACCATAGCTCTATTTATAATGTAGCAAGAAGTGTTAATGGCTTTTGCCCAAAAAAACCTTGGCAACTTATTTTCATAAAGCATGGTTCTAGCCATTTCTTCCAAGGTTTTATTTTTTCTTTCAACAACTTCATTTTGTTAAAGGGTTCTAGAAGCCAAGAAATTATGGCTAATATTGTTCTCATTACAAAATTTGACAAAACCAATATTTTCAAATTCTTTTCCATGATTATTTCCTCATTTGAAATAAAATAATCTTTGTCATTTTGAATAATTTTAAGATTCATCTTTAGAGCTCCAGAAAAAAACCCAAGTAAACTTAAAGTAGACATCAGTAATAACAAATCCATATTATTTACCACCTAAGCTTAATGTCCTATTGGGACCAAAAAGATCAATATGAATAAGTTGTAATACTCTATTAGTTGAAACAATATTAATTGGTTTGAATAAAGCTCTCCTATGTTTTCCTTGAACATATGCATCACATATTCTATTATTATCAAATTTCATTTTTAGCAATTCAACAACAAGGTCTTTCCTAAAATAATTTTGAAATTGCATTCATACTAGCGTGTCCTAATCTTTTATGCAGCAACCAAGACAAGTCATCATTATTACAACAAAAAACAAATATTTTGAGAAGACAAATCATCTAGATGCATAATATAAACATTTCCTTCTCCATGTCCTATAAAAACAATTTTATTTGATTTAAAATCAACAACTTGACAGTTCATTGACTAAAAAATAACTTGTATCCCTTTATCACATAATTGACTAATGCTAAGGAGATTATGTTTAAGACCTTTGACAAATAAAATATTTTTAATGTTAGATGAGGAATTGTTACTAATGGTTCCAATGCCTTCAATTTATCTTTTTGAGTTATAACCAAAAGTAACACTTCCACCATCCTTAGGCCTTAGTTCCATGAATTGACTTTTGTCACCGGTCATGTGTCTTGAGCATCCACTATTTAAGGTACCAAGAATTTTTATTTGTTGAGTTTACCTTGAAGCAATGATTTCCTCCTACATGAACAAAATTATATTTTATTTTTATGCATCCAAATTTTCTTGGGTCCTTGGTATTAGTGTTCACAACTCTTGATCCTCTTAAAATCCATTTCATTTTAGCAGCCCCATCTTGAGATGTGCTAACTCCCTTCGGAATCCATACCCTCCTAATAAGCTTGTCTCTCAAGTAATAACCTTTAAGGAACAAGTATGTAATATCTAACTAATTTTATGACAATGAGTTGATATGCTAGATGCATCATATGATTTATTTTGTTCACAAAAAAATTCTTAAAGTGAGTTTCTTTTTTAATTCCATTATAGCTTAAGCCATTTTTATTAAAGAATGTTCTTTGCATTTTTAGTGTGTCATTTAATATTTGTTATGCCATATAAAATCTTGAGAATGAATTATGCAAAGTTTGTATTTTTCTTACTTAGATAATTCCTTTTAACTTTGAACTCAGCTATTTTCTTTTTGCGATTATTCTTTGTCATGTTTAATGATTCATTCTCTTCCTTAAGTTTAGAAACCATTTTCTATATTTTAGTTCATGGTTTTAAATTCTAATGCTAACTCATCAAATGTATCTTGTAATTCATCAAATGAGTATGGATTAGTATTAGAGGATACCCCAAACTCATTAAGAGCTATGAGACATAGGTTGGCCACTTCACCATCATCGTTATCGGATGTGTCACTATCACTCCATGTGGCCACCATAGCCTTCTCCTTTTATCTCTTTGGGTTTTGCTTCTTCAATATTGGACATTGAAATTTAATCTGTCCAGTTTCTTGCACTCATAGTAAATAATTTGGTCTTTCTTTTTCTCATTTGATTCTTTTTTCATCATTTTTCTTCTAGGAATTTTTCTTGCCCTGTTCATTCTCATGAACTTGTTGAATCCTTTCACAAACATGGACATTTCTTTATCTTTTTCAACCTCTTTGCTATCATCATCATCACTTAAAGTGGTTGATTTGAAGGCAACACTTGCCTTCTTTGGTGGCTTTTGACCATGCTTGATCTTCATCTCATAGGTTAGAAGCGAACTAATGAGTTCATCTAAGGAAAATATGTTGGGATCTTTGGACTCTTTAATTGTAGTCACTTTTGCTTCCCAAGACTTGGAAAGACTATTAAGATGCTTTTTCATCATCTCTTTGTTTCGATAGGTCTTTCAAGTGCTTTCAATGCATTAATGATGTCTATGAACCTACCTGACATTTCTTTGATGGTCCATCCACTTTTATTTTGAATAATTCATAGTCAAGTGTGAGCATATTTATTTTGGATTCCTTGACTTGATTTGTTTCTTCATGAGTGGTTGGTAACTTGTCCCACATTTGCTTGGCATTGTCACAAAGTGAGACTTTATTGTACTCATTTAGGCCAAGAGCACAAATGGTGTATGCATGGCTTTAGCAATCAATTGTATCATCTTAGTATCTTGCTCATCCTATTTATTTTCTTTTTTTGGCACAAAGATATCTCCAACTCTTTTCATAGGGATTAGTGGTCCATTGACAATGATTTTTGATACTTCATAGTCATTTTGCCTTCTAATATGAATAGTTGTCACCATTGAAGAATAAAGGTCTCATGATGAAATGGCCTTCAAGTCTTATAGCATTTGCATTTGTCTCATATGCCATGAAACAAACTTCATCTTGGCTCTTTAACTGTTGTGAGCTTCTTAAAGCTTTAAGCATTATGTTTATATGCTCTATTCTTTAAGCTATAAAGGATCTTTTCTTAAGGTTGTGAAACCTACAATAGAAACTAAACCTCTGATGCCAATTGTTGGCTCAAGGTAAAGATTGAACCAAGAGGGGGTGAATTAGTTATATTAAAAATCATAAATTTATCTTTTACAAAAATTTAAAATAAATTAAAAGTAAAAAGAAATTAAGGATTAGAAAAAGAAACAATGAATATATAGAGGTTTAATCCTTGAACTTGAAACCTACATCCTCTTTTCTTGGCACTTCTTTGCCAAGGTGATTCCCATAATTCACTAATGAAATTGTTACCTTTAAGGCTAAGGTATAGCCTTATAACTTTTTCTTGTAAGGCTTGGATAGAACCTTTCAATCCCCTTAAGAATTCTACCCCAAATTCTTAAGTGTTTCACTTATTTTCACACAATCCTTTTTACGATATGAATAAAATGTTTACAAATAATTAGAACCTCTAGTTGGTAGGAGTTTATAGGAATTTAAGTACAAAGTGGATGAGATACAAATAAACTTGAAAGAGTATAAATTGGATACAAGAGAAATGAAGAATTTGAAGACTTTAAGTTTATGTTGTTCAATGCTTGACTAATCTTTTTATCTCTTTCTTCTTCAGCTGTTAGGAACCTCTATTTATAGCTTATAATTGATTTATAAACGTTGGGCATTAAATGAGGTGGTTGGAGAGCTGTTGTAGCCTTCATAAATGCTTGTTTCAATTAACCCATGTTGTTCTATCGATACAATATCAAGTGTATCAATACATGAGTTAAAAATGTGACCATTGCTAGCTGTCATATCAATACATTAAGCTGAGTATCGATACTTCTCATATTGTATTGACACAAACACACTTGTATCGATACTTTCAAGGATTTCAACTAAACCTTAGCTATTGCCAAGTAATGCATTAATAGATATAGGGTAAGTATCGATATTCATTGCACTATATCGATATATGCTGATTTGTATCAATACAATTGCAGGTTTTAAGCATAGTATCGATACATTTATTTATTGTGTTGATACATCCCTTTAAAATGCTTTGTAAAATGATTTTTCTTAGCTTGAAATTGACTCAAACATATCTAAAAAATATTCTAAGTATAAATGTGCATTTTGGAACATATATTTTTGAGAAAGTAGGAACTTAGTATTTTTTTCAAAATATTTTTCAATTTAACATAATTATTAAGTTGGAAACAATTGAGTACAAGTTAATTTAGCTTAAGTTGTTATTATATCAAGAACAAAATAAAGTTAAAGTTAACATTAAAGTAGTCACAAACCACTATTAGAAATCTTTTTTGGCATGTTGTGGTTCACAAAAGACCTAAGATGTCTACTTGCCATGTGGCAAAAGGCTAAGGGTTGAATCATTGTTAGCTTCGATGGGCTGTGTAGGTATTTTGGTGAAGCATTGACATTTTTCACATCTTTTTACCAGCTTTATGGCATATTTATTCATTGTTAGCCAGAAAAACCTTACCTTGGGATTTTTGCACTAGATCTCTTCACTCTAAATGATTTCCACACACTCCCTCATGTATATCTCTTAATATGTAATTGGCTTCTTTAGGATTAACACATCTGAATAAAAGGAAGGTTAATGTCTTTTCGTATAGGGTATCATTGATCAGTGTGTACATGATGACTCTTTTTTCAATCTGTCTTCTAGATAACAGGTTATCAGGCACTGTGCTATCTTGAAGGAAGGAGATAATCGGTGTCATCCAATTAGTGGCAATGTTCAGCATTAGCACTTAGGGATGCCTTTCATAGCTAGGTGTTTTAACCCGTTCAAAGAGTACTTTTCCTTTGCTGGTAATTTAGACAGTGCTTGCCATTTTAGATAAAGAGTCTACTTGTGTTATTAAGGAATCCTTTCAAGCATTATCTATTTAAATTTAGAGAATAGATTGCTCAATGTCTATGATACCTTAGTCAATTGCAAATCCTAAGCCAACAATCGATGCCTTATACTTTATCGCGTTATTAGAGGCAGTGAAGTTGAATGGCATGCTATATTGCCATTCTTGGCCTTTGGGATCAATCAACAGAATTCTAGACATTAATCTTTTCTTACCTAATGACCCATCCACACAAAAGGTCTAGATGTCAACAGTTTGTTGGTCAAGAGTTTAATATTGTCTCGAAGTCATAGCTTTAGGATCGAATGGTGTTGTTTAGGTCTGAATGTTTAAATAGAGCTGTGGTTAATATAAAAGAGCATTATGTGATAAAATTTGCTAAGGCTTGTGCCTTGATTGTTTTTCTAGGACTAACAATTCATTTAATGCTCTAATGAATCATTTGACCTATTGAGTTGACTTTAAGTACATCTTTGAGAGGTTGGTTAGTGAGCATTATTATGGGTTGGGCTTAAAAGTATTGCCTTAGTTTTCTTATAGCCATAACTATGGCATACCACTTTCTTAATCCTTATGTAGTTAGCTCTTAAGCATTCAACAACATAGTAGATCAGTAGTTGCATTGTTTCGAAGTCATTTGCTAGTGCAACAGTGATAGTTTTATCAAATGTTGCTAAGTATAAATATAGTTGATCTTCTTATTCTAGGCTTGCTAAAAGGGGTGGCAAATAAAGGTATGATTTTAACTGGTTGAATACTTATTTGCATTCATCTATCTATTAATATTTTGCACACTTTGAAAGACCTTAAAAAATGATATAGATTTATCTACCAATTTTCGAGATGAAGTGGTTAAGCGTCGCAACCCTGCTTGTAAGGTAATATAATCTCTTTGGTAGACTTAAGGGGTACCATATCCAGAACTGCTTCAATTTTCTTTAGGTTTACTTTGATCTTATAACCGGAGACCATGGAGCTTGAGAATTTTCATATGGCAACTCCAAAGGTACATTTGGTAGATTGAGTTTCATATTGTATTTCCTTAAGATTTCAAATATCTTGGCTAGATCTTTGAAGTGTCCTTTTTATTAGCACTTTTCACTAACATGTTAGCGACATAAACTTTCATAAATTTGCCTAATTGATCTTTGGAAACTTTATTTATGAGGTACTAGTATATAAGGCTAGCATTCTTAAGTCCAAAGAGCTTTACCTTGTAGTAGAAGCTGCCATCCTTAATAATGAAGTAAGTTTTTTTTTCTTGATGTGCTGAGTCTATCTTGATTTGATTATAGCTTAAAAGGGCATTAATAGAGCTTAAGTATTTGTGTTTTATAGAGGTGTTGATTGATTTCTCAATTGCTTGAAGTAAGTAACTATCTTTAAAACAAGCTTAGTCCAAATCAATGAAGCTGACACACATCTTCTACTTTTTATTTGCCTTTTTGACATTATCACATTAGCCAACCATTCTAGGTATTTAACTTCCTTGATGTACTTTATGGCTGAGAGTTTATCAACTTCTTTTTTGATGGCTTTTACCCTTTTAGGGGTGAACAGTCATTTCTTTTGCTTGGTTGGCTTTATATTTGGGTTGACATTGAGTGAATACACAATGACTCTCACATCAATACCTAGCATGTCAAGTGCTAACCATGTGAAGAGATTTATGTCCTTTTGCAAGAAACACATTAGATATGTTTTACTTTTTAGTTTAGTGAAACCTTACTGTGGGTAGAAAGGCTAGGGTCCATTTTTTATTTGCTCTGCAAGCTATCATTTATAATGGTTTTGTCCATACCTAGCATCAAGATTGTCAAGCGTGAAAGATTAAGGTTGCTATAGTGCAATTACATTGACAGTTATTATTGTTAAGGTTTGGTCATCATGCTACACTTTAGTGGTCAATTATCCCTCACCAACCTATTTTTTTTAGTGAGCTCGATAGATAATAGGTGACATTGAGCGTCGCTTGCTTGGTTGGACTTCATATATCCAATTCTAGTTGGAGATAGAAACTTAACAATTAACCAATGCATCACTGTTACCATTTTGGATTCCAAGAATGATATTGTAGGATGAAAGTTAGTTGGCCAATAAGAAATCTACCATTGATGTGACCGTGTGATTGCCATCTCCAATTTGATCAACAAGATAATAGTTTCATTAACTGGTTTGGCTGGTTAGCGAATCAAAATATAGGAAGGGAGTTAGGTCTTCAACCGTAAACCCTATTTCTCGAAAGGCATAACATTGTAGGATTTCAACAACACTACCATTATCAATTATAATTCGATTGACATGGTGGTAACCAATAATTGCCAAAACCACATGGGGTCCTTACTGTAATCTTTTACTAACTCATTGCCATTGTCCCTAGAAGTTACCAACTAGTCATCTTGTTTCATTCTCTTTGGGGAAGTATCGATAACCATGACACTGTGAAGATGCAATTTTCTTCTAGATTTATTGACTGCCCACTCTTTAGTAGCTCCCATAATGACATTAATGACACCAATCAGGAGACATTTTCTTGCCATTTTATCCTACTGCATTGTAAGTGACTATGATGGCTCGATCTAGTTTATTTTTTTCATAATTTTTTAATCTCTCCCTTTGATATTAGTGATTTTATTACATTCTTGAGGCTTACATAATCATCAATTGCGTGGCTAATGTCATTGTTGAATTCTTAATGTTTTCCAGGATTTTTCTTACTTCTTTTGTCCTTCATGGGTTGTAACCTTTTGACAAAACCTTGTTCATTATGGTGTTGAAAATTTGGGTTCTACTAGCATTAATGGGGTGTATAGTCATATTTTGTGAAAGTGGGTGTCTAGTCTCTTTCTACTCTACTGATGTGTTTTGACTTGAGCTTAACTTACTTTGTTGCCTTGGTTGCGAACCATAGCAATCATTCTTTTTCCTTTGTCGGCTGAAACAGTTGCCCTTCTAATCTCTATCAAAACACTCAACCTGGCAAACAGCGATCTCAAATTCCTCTGCTTTAGTGAATTTCTGCATTTTCTCATAGAGTTAATATAATTTTGTTAGTTAGACGTCAGTAAGCAACGCATAATTGAAGAGTTTATAATGTACTCTTAGGATTAATACCTAGATGGCCCACTTGTTTTTCAACTCATAAAGCTCTAATTTTGCTGTATAGAACCTTTTTATATATTCCTTGCAAGTCCTTTTAGGGTTCTGCTTAATTTCCATAAGGTTGGCAGATGTTCTAGTAACCATTTGGTTGCTTGCATTTAAGCTAAGAAATTTTTACCTAACTGATCAAAATTCATAATAGAGCAAAGTTCAGCAAGCACCTCTATGTTCTTATTGGGCCGCATAAGAATTTGGCATTATATCGGATCTGAGATGCATTTATGGAATGCTTGGAAATGGTTAAGGTCGTCAGCAAGATTGGTTATGCCATCGTATGTTAGGACAAATTTTATTTTTCTAGGCATTAGTATTTGTCGAATGACTAAGGACAAGGAGTTGTATTCATTGATGAGCCATTCCCAATCATCTTAGTTTAGTTGTTAAAGGCTTTTGATTTCCTACTTTAGTGCTACGACTTGCTTGGCTATGTCTGGGTCTTGAAGGGGGATGCAAGCTTGTACGTTTGCTCAGGCCTTCTCGAATATTTTGGTGTCGAATAGGAGTTCTCTTAGGCTCTTGTTCTGGTCTGATTTTAGAGCGAATAAGTTGTTGTACAGGCTACGAGGTTGGTCAATCAACTTGAGACTGCACCAGCTAGGCAAGTTGTTATTGAGTTTCCTGGATAAGGGACTGTTGGATAACTAGCAAACTTGTTAGGATTTGGAGGTTAATAAAGTATTGTGAGTGATAATCAAGCTGTGCCAACAAAGATGGTTGGATGGGTGGTAATATAGGGTATGGTAGTATCGTTAACTACGCGTACGACAAGTTACGCAAATTTGCCAAGTTTGGAAGTATTAAAGTTGTGCTAACATTAGTGGATACCAACAGTATGCTAATCGAGTCTATTGTTAAAATCATTAAGGTTCGCATGCACTAGGAGGTTGCTGGGGCCTAGTGGTCAGGTACCTCTTGTTGAAGTCATTGAGTTGTATTTCTAATGTTAGATGGCTATTGGTGGGAGGGTTTGTCACGGCTAGTTAAAGTAACCCAATAAGCTCTGGTAATAGTCGAAAGGCAATTGTGGTAGCCAACTAGCCATTGACATTGATGTTTGAGGATATGGTGGTATATACCTGTAAGTAAGGGAGGAGGCCTTTGGGAGAGGAAGTGTTGGCGTTGTACTTGAAACCATGGTGGAGAAAATGGTGGTCCCTATCAAATAACACAAAATAGGTGTTACTATTTGAGATAGATCATTTTATGATTTTAAGCAATTGGGCCTTTTCAGGCCTGCTGTGATATTAGGCTATGCATTTGAACTCTAGGCCCATGTATCGTGGGTATAACAAACTTAAAAATGATGGATGTTGGACATTTATTTTTGGCGTAATCTTATCCTAAAAATGATAGGTGGTAGGGCTTCTAAGGATGCATTTGACACTTGCCTCCCACATTCAACTAAAAGACGTTAATTCCTTTCTGTCTTGAAATTGAAGATCGACTTGGATTTTGTGAATACATCCATTGCTGTTGCTATAACGGGAGTTGAGGAACACAAATCTGAGGATGGATGATGGATGATGAGATCCCCAGGCTAATTAAGTTCTATTCTTCCCTAATAATCAGATACGCTTACTTTGAAGTTGCATGTGGAGTAAGATCTTCCCCCAAATAAAAAGTACTTCCGCACCAGCATCTACAAGTCTCGTAAACTGAACAAGGGATTTATTCCAATAAATTTATATAATCTCTCTTAAAAAATGGCATCTAATAGGTGTAGATTTTGAATATCAACCCATTTGATCCTTATTCCTAGGCCAGGCTTATGTACATACATGAAAATACAGTTTCTTTCATTCATGCTTTGTATGGGGGCAATAAGCCCATTTATTTGAACAATTGTTTTTAAATGATTCAATAATTAGAAAATTTCATTGTCATATGATTTTTTCCCCACTGTGTTTGCTCTCGATAGATCAAAAGCCAAAAAATTGACAGTGTCATTTACTAATGCCAAGGGTATCCCTTCAAAAGAACATCCTTTCTTGTGATAATGATTTAAAAAAAAAAAAAGCATCATGAATTTCACAGTTATTAATGACCGTCTATTCTTGACAAAAACGACCAATGGTAGCGGCAACACATCAGTTTCAGACAAGTGTACGCTGATCCTTACTTTTTTACCACAACCTTATTAACCACCATTCATTTAGTTTACAGATATTTGGAGCAGCTGTTTGAAACGAAAACGACCCGATTGTTTTTCGTAGTACATGTGGGGAGAGGTAAAGGGGTGAAGTGGTGATTCCTTCTCAATCATTTCAAGAAATAACAATCGCTTGGCCAAACTTGAATCGTTCGAAAAGGACTTTCAACTAAAAGGAATTCTAGATTTTAGGAGGATGGATGTTTTAGAGTAGTCGACCAAAGCAAAATTAATGAGTATTATGGCGAATCCTTCTCCTTAGCCTGTCCCACAAATAGCAGGTTCCTCCGTGACCCCATTGATGAAGTTGAAAAGCCAACTTCTCCTCAATTCAAGCAAAGGTCACAACAATTTCCTCAATATAAAAAAAAATAAATGAATCCCTGTCCATATATATGGCGTTTAATTTCCATGTCCAAGCAAAGGTTGGTTGGTAGTGAAAGTGTGCCATGCGGTGCATAGCAACTGTTTCCAAGCTTCCAACCTGAAACATAAAACAAAGTTCAGCTTTGAACCAAATTTAATGTAGAAGCAAATAAGCTTTAAAAGTCAAAAGAACTGAAGTTTTGGTATAGAAACAGAGATGATGGCTGACGGAGACGGTCAGAACTGGTTTGCCCCTTACCTCTGGGAGAAGGAACTCCCATCCACCATTTACGTATATCGATAGCAAATGTCTCTTTGTAACTGAACTTTACATTTACTCTACGTGCGGTCTACGAAACTTCAACTTGTTGGCAAAAAGAAACTCCGCTGAAATCGAACATCTTTAGCTTCTTATTTCTTCTTTCTTCCCGTTTTAATTATGAATGGCATTTTGGAATCAATTCATCTGCTGCACTCCAAAAACAGTGAAGCCGTAAGATTCCTGGGCATCGGGGGAACTTTAAGGAGGCACGGGTCATTCCAAATTTTTTTCAACTTTGTGCATATAAAATACATTAGAAAATAGTGGCGGATTATATAAGGGATTAAAAGACATTTATAAGTTTAGTTCATTTAAATTTGATCAATTACTCATTATTTTCACTGAAAAGCTACAAAAAAAAAATATTGTATATCCACCATCACCCATTATATATATTCCTCTTTATGCGTGCACTAAAATTATATAATTTTTTTCTAAAGTGTGTATGATATAACAAATAAAATGTGCTTTGAATAACTTAGTTGAAAATCTGTTATTATTCTTGAGCCTCAAATATAGTTTTCATGGACCATGAAACTGTTCGAGATTGAAAGAAGATACAGCTAACATTTCTTTTTCAGCCGTCCTTTTCTCTCGTCATTGTCCATATGATATCTATCAACGTCGAGGGTCATGGTTTAGGTCCAGTCATAAATATTATTTACAGGTTCGGAGCTTTATCACTTTCCACAAATAATCCTAGTTGCTTCATTTTGCTTCTGGGGAAAAGATTCTACAAAGATTTTTTTTTTTATCAGAGGAAGAAGGATTAAAGCGACTCTTTGAAGAAAAAAAATATATATATACATATATATATGCAAGAGGGGAATGGCCGAATCTGATAAATTATCTGCATGAAGACAAAATTTGATTAATTACCTAGATATATATATTTATGCATGATAGTAATAGTCGTACATGTTATCCAGATGTTTTATTTTTTATTAGTATTTGTACTAGTATTTGTACTCAACATATATGTGTGATAAATTTTTACACACATATATATGAAAAATTTTAAAAATTTAGATATAGTGTCAAACATTTATTTGTTTTTGAAACTCACTGGAGGCTATATTAAATAGGAAATAGTATACATTTTTGCATGGCAATGATTTATGGTAAATTTTTCCACATTTGTAATGAAATATGATATTCTCACGTACAAAACAGTATGACTATTCTATACTAATCCTCATAAACATACATTTCGGACAAATTAATATACGAGAAAAGATCTACTTATATTAGTAAAAAATTAGACTAGTTTTATAAATTTACATAATTTTTTTAAGATTAATATTATAATAAATCAACCACTAGATTTAGTAATATAATTGTATTCATCATATACGTAGAGTTTTAAATTGATTTAACATCTTAATCATATTGATCAAGAATACTGATGTTTTTAATATATATTTAATGGTTGAAAGTTTTTTACATTAAATAAATATTTAGATATTTTTAGTTTATTCAAAACTCAAATGCATCTACATGAATAGGAAATGAAGTACAATGGTCAAGTTAAACAAATATAAATTATATGTAAAGTTGTACAAATTTATAAAACCAATTTAATTTTACATTAGTGTAAATAAATCTCTTCTCTTGATATATGTGTCTATATATATATATATATATATATATATATATATGTACATGTAAATGTGGGTGTTTCTATGCATTATCAATAAGTTTGAAAGATATGTAATTTCTATGTGATCTTTGTAAGAGATTGGTTCATAGGAATACATGAAGAGTTGAAAAAACAAATAGTTACATAAGATATTCTATATGTAGTTTCTATGTATAGACAATTGCTCACATCATATTAAATATTATCTTTAATGTGTGATTCACATCATGTTGATTTTATTGTGAAATACACTTTGCGTAGATATCCTAACAACCATATTTTAACTTCACAAGTTTTCTATTATTTTTAATTTTTTTTTTTTACTAATACAATGAGATCTAAGAAGAAAAATAATCTAATTGCACCATGTGGGGGTGGGGAGGCATTTGGATTGCACCCCATAATGCAATAACCCATTGCCCCTCTAGAGCCTTCATTGAAGTATATTTGTTCAAGGATCGAATTATTTGTTTAAGCTCGAAGGTTTGCCTAATATTTAGCAAGATATAGACAAAAAAAAATAGAGTTCGTTTAAAATAGATTGGCCTTGGATAGAGAATTTTAAGCCCCTGCCTATCCCGAATAATATTTTCTATTGTAAAATTGATAGTTTTATAATAAGTTTTTTTTTTTAATATTAGTTATAATTTTAATTCACTAGATGTTAATTTAATACTTTTATAATGCAAATCAAACCATGCATTTTTAAAAGAATATTAATAAAAATTAATAAAAATATATTTAATTATAAAAATTAAATTAAAAGCATATCTGAAAATAAAAAATATATATAATATAGACAATCCTAAATGGGCACTATTTGTTCATAAATATAAATGAGCTTGAACAAAAAAATTTTTCATTTTCGAGTTGAGCTAAGCAAGCTTATAAAATGTTAACACTTTGCTTAGACTTGAACGAACTCAGCCTAGCTGGCCTGGGAATAGGTTTACCCTAGAGGGGAATCCGATCTATGACTAAAGCTTATTGAACCCTCTAGCGAAGGGATAACCCTCATTTTACCCCCTCCATTATTTTTATTTGTTTTTAGTTTTAATATTTTTAATATAAATATAATTTTTAATTATTATTTAACAAAATATAATATTAATATATATTTTATTATTTAATATAAATATGCTTTTAATAATTTATTTTTAATATAAATATAATTTTAATAAATTTTAATTATTATTCAATAAAAATATAATTTTATTCATATTTTATTATCTAGTATAAATATAATTTTTAATTTTTATTATATATTTTTTAATTAAATATCTTTAATAATAATTTTTTATTTTTATTACACCTTAATTGCTATAATTGAATCAAAATATATATATACTAATAATTTTAATTTTATTATTATAATAGTTAATTTTACTATTATTATTATTTTTACTCTTACTTTCTATCTAAATAGAAGGTAAACCTTGAAGCTCTAGTTCCGACTCAAACTCCACCGAGTTTGAAACCCCACTTGGGCGCTTCCAAATGCATCCAGACACACCGGTGGGGTGTTGCACCAGTGGAAGGAAATTACTCCCCCATTGTAGGTGCCGTGACTTTCAAACAAGGCTTAATAACCTAGTCCACTCACTGCCCAAATGTTTAGCCTATCTCCGTAAAAATTTTCTAGTCAAATCAGCTAATTGCCTATATTAAATGCCGAACACAAAAGCAAATCAATCAGTCTCAACTCTTACTCATTTTCCATTAAAGTTAATAAAATTAAATTATTATTTATATTTAATTAAAAAAATAATTTAATTTAATTTAATTTAATTATTATTTATATTTAATTATAAAATATTGATTAAATTTAATATTATAAATTAAATAACATCAATTTAATTAAAAGGTATAAATAAACTCACAAAATATAATATCAAATTATATTTTAGGAATATTTATATTTTTTAATTTTAAAAAATTATCCGCTTATTTCTTAAATAATAATCTCTTTTAAAAAATAATTATAAAATTTTTTTTCATATTTTTAAATATTTTTTACCATAATTCTTTTTATTTTGCCCAAATTTGATAGTATTTATATGTTAAATATAATATTAAATAATTAATTTGATGAGTTTTTATACATTTGGATAAAATTATTTAATACATTGTAAGTATTTAATTTTATATGCATTGCACGACATCAATTTATTAATCAATAAATATAAAAATTTTAAAATTATATATAAAAAATTTTATTTATTATTAAATAAGAGTGTATTAATTTTATATTTTATTAATATATCTACGATGCGAATTTATTAACTAACAAATGAAATTTTTTAAAATTTTTAAAATAATATAAAAATAATTTTATTTATTGATGAACAAGGGTGCATCGACTGTAAATCTTTTATGGACAGATTCCTTGTTTTTTCTATAAATACCCTCCTTAACTTCACCCCTCAGCTGTCAAGTCTAGTGTTTGCTTTAGCTTTTGCATTTTTTCTGTTCTGTTTTCCTTCCTCCGTTTTCTTTCCTGTTTTTGTTCAATTTCTTTCGAGAGCTAGCTTCCTTCCCATTAATGGAAAGCAGCGAAGCCAATTTTACAGCAATCCCACCTCTCAAAACACACAAAATAGTCCTAGCTGCACAAATCTGCTTCAGAATTATGGCGATTGCGACCGCATTGGCTGCCACATGTGTGATGATTACATCCAAGCAAACTGTCTCGGTCTATGGCTTATCATTCGACGCTCGATATAACTATTCTTCTGCTTTCAAGTAAGCAAAATTATAGAATAAATCCCTGAAAATTTTAGAGTTAATTTTTTCTTGTACTATTTGAAACAGCCTTTTGCCTTTTGCAGGTTCTTCGCCTTTGCAAATGCTTTCGCATGTGGCGTCACTTTGCTCTCCTTGTTTTTTGTATTCTTCTACGCCCGCCGTGGCTTGAGTCCTAGTAGCTACTTCTTATTATTCCTACACGATTTGGTAATGTTGGTTTTGTACAAAGTAATCCACAGCTTTTCTTCACAAATATGTTTGATATTGAATTGATCATATTCCGCTCCGGGTTCTGGACTATTGCAGTTTATGATGTCTCTGGTGCTTTCCAGTGTGGCGGCTGCGACTGCGATCGGATTCCTAGGCCGTTACGGTGACAGCCATACTGGTTGGTTTCAAATCTGCGATCGTTTGAACAAATTCTGCCACAAGGTGACCGTTTCACTGATACTGTCGTATCTAGCAGTCGTTTGGTTGCTGATGCTTACCATCTTCTCCGCCAGCAAGTCTAGACAAATCAAGGATTAAAAACTTCATTAAATTGGAGTAGGAGAAGATGAAATCAGAAAGATGATGATGCAATGCCAATGCTATCTTTGTAAACTTGGTTCACTCTTCCGTCGGAAAAGGAATGTAAATTAAACGTTCCCTATTATTACTCATCTTTCCTTCCGATTAGTAGTAATAATAATTTAAAGAAAAACAATTATAGCCATCCTTTGGTACGTCTTTATTTATTTATTTATGCTTGACTAACATATGTATTTATTTATAAAAACAATACTCTTGTCATTTATTATCAGGATTTTAATCCTATTTTACATGTTTAATTAGAAGATAAATTCCTTAACAAAAGAGTTGGAAATTCGGGTCTGCGCGGGATAGAATATTCACTACTAGAAATTGCTTAATTAGTGATAGAAAAAACTGTCACAAAATACTATAAATTCGCCACTATGTTTATTTTGTGATAAAATTAGTGACAGTTTTTTTTGTTATTGATACCCCCTCACTAATAATTTTCGTCACAAATTTGACTAATTCTGTCATAAACTTTGTTACGAAAATATCATCATAAATATTTAAAATGCCGTCACAATTTTTGATGACTTGAGCAGCTGCCCGTCACCGTATTCCGTCACAAAATTTTAATATTTGTCACTATTTTCATTACTAAATTTTATTACAAAATTAAATTTCATCACAAATAAACTGTCATAATTTTTTGTCACATATAAATTCTGTCATTGTTTTTGTCACAAAATTCTGTCACAAATTTAAATTTTATCACAAATAGACTATCACAATTATTTATCGCTTTTTCTGTTATTGAGTTCTTTTTTAATCTGTCAAATGTATAACATCTGTCACAATTTTTGTCACAAACTTTATCTCCATATAAATTCTGTCACTAATTTTGTTACTGTTTATTATCTAAATTCGTCATAAATTTATGATTCGTTATTAATTCTGTCACAAATTATAACATTTCGTCATATTTTATAAACTTCTATTACAATTTCCATCACATTTTTAATGTCCGTCACAAAATTCTATCAAAAGTCATTCCACCACAAATAAAATAACTATAATTAAGCAAATTAATATCAATCGCAACTAATGAACCACATTCAAATTTCATCACCAAATATCTCCTTGTCTTCGTAATTAACAAATCAAAGTATAAAGATCATCAAGTTTTAAGAATGCTTAATTAACCTAACCAATAAAAGTACTTAGGTACTTCATGAGCTAAACTGTCCAGGATAATAAGTAGTTATAGTCCTAACATATTAAAAATTATACTTAAACCATAGATATTAGTTAAGATAAAATATTAAAAGTTTATTCATTAAAACATACACTAGATCATGTCGCGTCATCATCATCGTCACAAACATCATCATCGAGATGTCTATCTGTAGCTGCTGGAGCCTATGATGGTGGATTACGAACTTGAATTCCCATACCTCTTAAGGCATCTTTGAGGTGAGGAACAAGAATTCCATCTACTCGTTGCATACTTGATTTAAAATTTGATCTACGTGCTTGGTTTGAATTGGAGGACATCCAGAAGTAGCAGTAGATGAAAATGAGCTCGAAGGACGAGTACTGCCGAGTATATCTCGAGGGTTCTCTTTCCAAACCGATATAAATGCCCGTGACCTATGCTACCAACTGTTTGACGCCATGTATCGGCATCAAATTAAGGTTCTTAAGAGTTATCATTGTACTTCTCAGTTATTGCAGCAGCATATCACTCCTACAACAATATAAATAAAAAAGTTAATGTGTGTTCATATTACCCAACATTAAATGAGAATAATGTCCTACTTATGCAAAGTCTACGTACATTGACAGATTTGGATTTATTAGCCACAAATTCATCGGTTGATCGCTTATGAGTACGATTAAATGCCTCAGCTTGAGTAACAGGCTGTCCAAGCTCTTTTTCCTATACACATAGAAATTAATGAATATTGTAAAGGAAAACGATTAATAAATTATTATTTAAAAAATATTGCATACCATTCTTTTTACATGGAAAACAATAGGCATCGTTCCACATGCATTTTTGGGTTATTATATACTTAGGTTAAAACATGAAAAAATAAGGGTTATTAACTATGTTTCCTATCTCTATGATGGCATTTTTGTCATAGATATGCCATCACTAAATTAATAATAGTAAATTTATTAATAAAATTTTCACAATAAAACGTTTTGTATATCAAAATTAATTTTTTTTAAATAAGTAAGTTAATTATATTTCCACAGATTGATCACTAATTTTCATTATTATTTATAATCTTAAGCCTTGTGATAGAATCTTCTATCACAAATGTTCTGTCTCTAATTTAGCGACATAATTTTTGTCACAATAATTTTTCATTTACAAAAAATTAATTAAATTAATTAATTAATAAAATCCGTCACAAGTCTGCCACTACGAGCTATCACTATCTATGATTTGAATAATTGTAACAAAAATTTCCTTCATAATTAGTTGGTGAGAAATTTTATCAAAACATTGTTATGAATTTTGCGACAGAATAATATTCCTGTCACAAGTCCATCACAAAATTTTGTCACATGGAAATATTATCATTCAAAGATCATTTCTGTCACAATTCAGTCACAAATCTATCACTATTAAGCTATATTAGTGACAAAAAATTGTGACAAAAAAATTTCCGTTACAGTTAAGATATTTTCTTATAGTGAATTGTAATCCAAGCTAGCTTATTACAAATTACCATTTAATTAATAAAAAATATTTTTAATTTAAATTTAATTATAAGATTATATAAATATTAAAATAAAAATTATTTTTAAATTTTTTAATAGTGAAATGGGTTTTTAACTTTGATGGATTGAACCCTAAGCAAGTAAAGTTTTTGTTATCCAAAGCTAATCTAACTCGACCATATCTATGAATAAACTTGGTAATATCTAACATGGTTATATAAATATAACACATATAAAGTCATTAAAATATGACACGATACGAATATATTTTCAAAATCTATGCAATATGAATTGTTATCATTTCAAAATTGATATAATATAAAAAAAACCTTAAATATGATTATGGTACAACAAAATATATAACTATAGTGCAAATACATAAATTACCGAATCTATCTATTAACAAACACTAATAGTGTAGGGATTAAAGCTAGTTTGGCACAGTATTTTTAATTTGGAAGATAAGTTAATAAATGACAATGATTAAATGGAGTAAAGTTAATAAGTGTTTGCCCAAGTATTTTATTCTCTACATCATTCTAATAGCACATTGCTATGGCTTAACATGATTTAGCTCTTATAGCTCACTATATGAAAGATAGATTGACTCTAAATTGGTCCCCAAATTGTTCCTCTGTCAGATAAGGACAGTCGAGACACTTTGAACTAGGCCTATCGCAAGCTTTACGGAAAAGGTTCTATTTGGGTGGATACATTTCCTTATGCTTATGCAGAGGGTCAGTCATGAAAGCATAGGTATATTACACCCTAATAGATATTGCTAGCCTATGCGAAGGATCAACCACGAGGGATAATTTAGCTCACTCCCACTTAATATTGGGTCCTAATCTCCTACCATAAAGCTTGGTAAAGAGCCTAATAAGAATGCAAGTGCATAGTGTGTGTGCTGGGGAAACAACAAACTTTTTTATTTTACTCCTTTTGCCATTCAACCAATATTTTGAAAAATAAAAACCCCTAAAAATCATGAAAAAGATAATCACAACCAACATTAAGAGATAAACAAAATTGGGCATAAAATGAGAAGATGGAATCCTAGGAAAATAATGATCCAAAACCAAAAAAAACTGAGAAACAATGTAAACTAAGGTTAGATGTAGGCTTGATTCTTTAACTTGCCCTACTAGCATTGCCAAGTTGTCGTAATGTCCCCTTTGATGATAAGAGATATGCCCGATTAAAAGGTAACATCAACAATTGGGATTTTCAGCATAATAGAATGGTAAAGAAAGTGTTTCTCGTCTTTAATTAGGGAAGGTCATTAGAATAATCACTTGTTCGACAAACCTTTGATGGCCACCATGAAGTGCTTGAAGAGTGAGTCACTACTAAACATTTTGGCTAGCTATGATTGGACACCTATTAAAACTAAAATCTCGAGTTACGAAACTCAAAGATTTAATTTTAAAGTCTGCGTGTACTAGAGTTTAGTAAACGGGTCTGGAAGTCAGTTATATTTGGGGAAGGATTAGCATCACACACGATGCATTAAATTGGTACCATCTAGCTCATTTTCTTCAATTTTCTTAGGTTTAAATTGTCACTATTTTTGTATAATCCTCTTTTATAATGCAATTTTTGAAAGTAAAAAAATTTAGGTTTTGGGGTTAAGTTTGAACTTCTTTTGTAGCCCAAAAAGGTGAAAAAATAGAGTTTTTAATAAAAGGATCTTTGAATTTAACTTTGAAAGGGTGTACCTTATCAAGCACTAGAAGGATACCTATATGAAACAGTGCCCCCATAATTTTTAAGAAATTCAATTTTGAAAATATGAGTGCAAATTGCCATCAATGAAATAAACATGTTAGTAAAGAATAAATAAATCTAATAAATATTATGTAAAAATAAAACATGCAAAATAAGGAAAGAGGGATGGTTGGGATGCATCTCGTAGTTGACATTAATTATCTAGGAAAAATTGAATTGACTATGCACTTGGACTTGTTGGTAGCTTAAGGCATGAAAATGAAGGTTGGATTAAAAACTTTCAGAGAGACTCTCGAGAGAAAATTTGATTTTTTTTTTGGTGAAATTTTGGAAGAATGAGGATTGAAAGATCCCCTAGATGGAAAACTTGTTAATTTTTGGTAAACAAAATTTCTTGGGCAATTTGATAAAAAAGAGTGAATTTTCAATCTCAAACCAAAAAATTAATAAAAGTATTAAATTGATTTTTATTTTAAAAAATGATTGGGCCTTAATCCAAGCCTTTTAGGACCAATACGTCACTTAAAATTATAGCTGAAAATGAACCAAGCTCATCTCGAAGCATCTAAATGCCTTGAGAAGGTGATTTAGGAAATTTGCTTAATTTTGCATGGAGCTAAAAACAAAGGACAATATTGCATTGTCTATCTTCCTTAATTTATTCTAGGCTTATTCGAAGGTTTCAGGTGTCAAATAAGATATTTTCAAAAAGATGATTTGATAATAGTTAACATAAAAATATTTAAAAAATCTCAAAAATTGCTTTCTAGGAGAAAATAATTTTTAAATTCAGACTCAATTCACCACTAGCAGCTTGTGGAAGAAAATAAGTGTAGCAAATTTTGAAAAATCACAACACAATTGTTTGGTCCCATTAAGTCACAAAAGATACCTTTCTAGAAACAAAATTTCATGTAGTTTTCATGAAAAATGTTTTAAAAAAATCATGAAAAATCATTTGGTGGGCCGAAAATGGCCTGTTATGAGGTCTAATCGTAAGTCCTAAGTGTTCCAGCTAGCACGTATTCAAAAAATTATAACTCCTTCATTCGAGCTCTTCCCATGGTTAACAATAGCTCGTTGGAAAGTTAATTTGATTCTATTCAAAGTAAAACTTACCAGAGAAATCGTAAAAATCATTTTGGATTCAAAAAGTAATTTTTCAAGTGAAAGATGTGTTGCTGCCAATGCAAAAGTAGAGAAATACTTTATTTTTGGATTCCCTGAGGATAGACTTGGGTTACGGACATGCGAATATCTGATATAAAGGGTTCATGATAATGGCCTCTTAAGCCTATCCCAAAGTCTTGGATAAATGGGATAGTAGAATGCCTATTAACCATGTCATTAGCAATAATAACCATAAGGCTCAAGGTTAAAGTATTAAATCAAGAAAGTAAAAAAAAAAAAAAACTTTTTTTGAGCTAAAAAAGTGTTATTTAGCCTCATTTGACCTTAAATCCAAACATATAGCTAGATTTTACCTCACGATTAAAACATTTATTTGTTAAAAATAATAGACCAAGATTAATGTTACTTATGTAGATTAACCTTAATCTAACTTAAGGTGCATTTTCAAAAATGCATTTAGGCAAGTCAAATAGGCATTTAACAAGCATGTCATAAAATAAAGATCAAATCAATAATTTCAAGCATCAAAGTCATGAAATAAACATCAACAATAGGCATTTAATTTCATAATAAAAATGTAACAATAAACTCAAAAACATATGATTAGCCTATCTCACGTCAAACGCATCTTTTTTACTTATTTTTGCCAATCCATAGCAAAAATTTAGGTAAGGCTTAAGGGTTTATGTGCATGCTACCATATGGTCCACTTAAAGCTATTTTTTTCCTTCATTTCAAGCTGAGTTAGGTGCGAACTTGGGTGACCTGCAAGTTGGCACTAGTCATACCTAACCTGCACTAGTGGCCTGCGTTCAAATCCCAAGCCGTCCCTTTTCATTTTTAGTTTTTTTCTTTTTTACCCCCTTTTTCTTTCTCCTTCAACTTCTCTCCCTATTCTTCCCTAAAACTAGAACAAAAAAACCTAAAAACTCGTGAGCTATTGCAGGCTAGTCATAGACTGCTACTTGCTAGCACTCGTTTGTTTCCAAACTTTATCTTAGACTCTTCTCAGCCTCCTCTTTCCAAATTTGGGGTTGAATTTTCTTAATTCTTTACACATTTTTCTAGATCTACAAGTGAAGGTTAAAATTTTTACCTTAAATCTAGCTGTCATCCACTGTTGGATCATTTCTAAACTCTTTATGTTCTTCCTATCCTAGTTATCTTCCTTTCCATAGTTAGGATTCTCCAAAATAGCCCTAGAACCTCCTTAACTGAAAATTAGAACTTACATTTCATAGCTTTTTCATGTTGCTTTTATTTGTCTTTGCTTTGTATTTCAGTTTTAGGATTCGACAGTGACAATAGCAATAGGTTGGTATAATTCTTTTAAAGAATTTTTGCTATTTTTTTTTAGAAAATTGTTGGAAGAAGAATTTTCTACGAGTGTTTTTTTGTTGGTTTTTTGTTCTGTTTCAACCCTTTCCCTAGTGAGTTTTATTCACAAAAAAATCTTTAAAGGCTACTGATATTGTTGATGGTTTAGGAACATAGATTTATGGCAAAGGCTGCCATTGTTGGCTTTGTAGTGGAAAAGACAAAGGAATGAGCCATGCCATGCTGATGCAGATCCAAAAAGCCCAAATTAAAAATGGCCTAATTAATTGAACTATTCCAATGATGACCAACCCAAAAATTATCCGGATAAAATTTGGTGTTTAAATTATTAAAAAACACAAAAGTAAATAATATAAGAAAAGATTAATAATTAAGCTATGTGTTATGGATGTAAGATTAACAATAGGTTCACTTAATAGATTGAACTTATTTATTTAATATTAAAGATGGACACTTGAGCAATTAAATTCAATAATGCAATATTATTTTTATTTTATTTTTGGAATAATTAAATTTAAAAAAAAAATTTCTTGGTTAGTTGTATTAGAATAGTTGTGATTGAAAAAACACAACATTATTGAAAAGCCTACAATGTAAAAATATAATTATTAGATAATAAATTATGTAAGAACACAACTTATGCCAAATGTAACTTATAAACAAATGTAACTTTACATTGTCTATAAAAATGAACTTTTTTATTTTGTCAATTTTACTATTCTTCTTGGAAAGCTTAAGACTCTTATTTTGAATATATTATAAAATCTTAAAGAATGTATTCTTTTCACACCTCTAAGTTTACATTCGAATCTATTTTTTTCTCCATAAACTTCTAACAAAAAGTGATTTGAATACATACATGATTCATATTTATAAAATTTTATGGAAGCTTTTGCTAACTATTGATAGCAAACTCAGCTATTCCATTATCCATTCTTAGCTTGCCACTGACATGAAAATCCACAGGCATATATCAATGTGCACATAAGAATTTAATTAGAAGGTACCTCTAGCCATTGTTGATCAAGAATGTGACTTTGCTCTAACTATACAAAGACAAACACATTGTATAAGCCTTGTAGTTTATTTCTTTTTCTTGATAATTACCTTATGATAGTGTGCAGGTAATTTATAGACTAGACTACAGACCTATCCTAGACTACTTAAAATTCTATCCTACCATCAAGGAGTTTGTATTCTAATTAGTTAACTAAAGTTTAACTCTTATCACTAGAGTAGTTAATCTGAATAGAATTTACTCGATTATATCACCTAAATATTAATTAAAATATTAATATCGATCCATTAATTATCATGTAGGCTGCATAAAGTCTAACATTCTCCCACTTAGCCTATATGATAAGCCAAAAACTTAAATAGATGATATTCAAATCAAAACTTTAATATGACCATAAGTTACTCTAGCCAAACTCTCACTCAATTAAAAGATTCACATAACATGAATCATAGTGGTAGTATTCTAATCCGAATATTCTTTTCCATGTATTATAATGAATGATCATCTCTAGGAGAGCACTTCTGTAATCATTCAAGGTCCACTTGACATATAAACTTTATGTGCATAAATTGAAACATGTCCATAAGCTCTAAGAATATGAAATTAACAAAATCAAAGAAGCCAAAATACATCTTGATAGAATTTAACTTGATAGAATTTAACTAGCTGCATATGGTCCACATGAATTTTAAACTGTTTTATTGACAATGCTTTTAGTCATGGGATCCACTGTCATTAAGTCTATACTGATGTATTGGATATCCATTTCTTGCTTTTCTATAGAATCTCTAACAATAAGCTACTTTATATCTATTTTCTTGTTGCGACTTCCACTTCTATCATTCTTACAAAAATATATTGCATAAGAGTTGTCACAATAGATCTTTAATTACCTTGCTGACAACTCTCAAACTAGATATAAAATATTTAAACCTTATTGCTTGTGATATTTCTATATAACATCATTCCTTTTGCAGCTTTCGTATTCTAAGGCCAATATTACTTTAATATCTGCCAAACATTTCTACTATAAACCTTATCTTAAGTCACGTATAAACCTGAACACAAGGCTCTCAATTCTATATGCATATGTAATGCCTTTCATATGCTCTTTTTTCAAATTATTTGGAGATATTGGCTTAAATTGAAATATCCATATTACAACTATGCCCTTATGGGTGAATAGCTTTACATCTTAATTCTTCCTAAAACTATCTTGATATAAGCTTCCTGAGATAAACTTAATGTCTTTTTGACCTATCTCTATGAATCTTTGTGCCTATGACATATAAAGTTTCACCCAAATTCTTCATATCAAAGTTTTCAGAAAAAAAAAACCTTTGTCTCATGTAACAAAGCCAAATCACTTCTTACAAGGAGAAAATTACCAACACATAGAACTAAAATTATGACTTTACTCTCACTGACTTTAAGGTATAAACAATGATCAACAACAATTTTAGTTGCAACCAAACAATGTCCCAACATTAGTAAACTTTGCATACAATTTATGGGATGCTTATTTTAGTCTATATATTGATATTTCAAAGAAATCTTTAGATAGAATCATGTATAATTCTTCTCAAGATCCCTATTCAAGCAAGTTGATTTCACCACCATTTAATGTAATTCTCAATAAAAAATAAGTTACAAAAGCTGTTATAATTCTTAATGAAACAAAAACTGGAGAGAAAGTTTCATGATAATCAGTACTTCTTTTGAGTGAAACATTTGATCATTAGTCTAATCTTATATTGTTTAACATTACCAAATGCTAATTTAGTGAGTTAATAGACTAGATCATTAGCCATTGATTTCATCTCTTTTATCGTAGCTTTATTCCAAAGTGTGAAATTTTCACTATTCATGGCCAGTGAAAACGAAATCATCTTTATGTCCAGTATCAAAATTAGACTTTTATATGTATACAAAAATGATATAGAAATGGCTAGTTTCTTACCCATTGAATCTCTTAATTTTATAATCATTTGTACATTTTGTACACCTTTAGTTAATGAGATTAAATGATCTATTGTAAAGGTTGTACTTGATTTGATTATTCTCTAGTTAATTCTATATGTTTGTTTTGAGAAACAATCAAGTCATTTACAAAAAGATCAATCTAAATAAATTTATTCCTTAGTATCAATCGTATAAGAAATGTCACTCATGATGGACTCATGATCCATAAGAAGCTTAGCATTTTTAACTTCAACAATTCTAGTTGAATATGAAAGACATTTAAAACCTATATCTTTTTAAGCTAATTGTATAGCCTAGAACTACTAATTGTTCTTCGATCCGGTTCCTTATGTTCAGGTTATAAGCCTTCACTTTAATTAGACAACCCAAGATCGAAAATGTCATAAGCTGGATTCCAACTATTCCATAATTAAGAAAGTCTTGTAAAACTATTTAGTTAAAACTTTAATATAGGCATCAATAGCAGTTTTAATGCATCAATCCATAAATTTAGGGGAAGGCATATGATCTTTAAATATTACAATGTTTTCTTTAGCTCCTTTTTGTGGACTTGTTAGTTTGCTTTTTTCTTAATGCAACTAATTTAAATGTCAAACTCAAGAGTTTCAATGACTGTCAATTCTCCTAAATTTCTATATGGAGATGTGAAACAATCTTTATACTATAATTTTTAAGGATTTTTTTATAAATAGCACATATATTGCAACAAGAAAATAAATGAATAGTTAATAAATAATTCTCACAATTAGTATCAAGTTAATGATGAAAAATCTAATAGAAAATTTTTTTTTGAAATATCAACAATGGACTTTAAAAATTTAAATTCAAAACATTTTTACCTATGAAAATTTCTAAAATGAAAGATAAAAACCTTTTTAAGGTTTAAAACAAATCTTAATTTTAAAAAATAATCCTGATAGTTTTACCTATTTCTATAGTTGATGTTCCTCCCACTTTTATTTGGTTTTCTTGACTTTATAAAATCTTAAATAATTATAGAAATATGATTGGTTGAACATAAGTCCAACCGCTATATACTATGAGGAACATCACCAAAAGATACTCAAAAAACTTAGTTTACCTTTATTTTCTAGTCCTTTTTATACTTAGGCAATCTTTTTTTATGTGTCTGAGTTAAAACAAAAAAAATGAAGAACGTGATGTCATTTTCTTTATTGGCATTTTTCCTTCTTAGTGCACATTTGCCTTACTTATCACTTTTTACCTTGAGTCACTAGGCTAGCTGAATCTAGATTATCATTTTTAATCTCTTTTCCTCTTAAACATATATAACTGAAAGTTTATTGATGACCATTTTCTTTATATGTGTTTCTCATGGTCATACTCATTCGAAAAAAAGTTGAATATGTAAGTGATATTTACTCGAAAAACTCAATATTGATGATTTAAATCGAGTAATAATGTCTCTCAAATCATATACTGTGCACATGTACAACTTTTAGAATTGTTGCACTTTATTGCAGAAAGCTTCCTTATTAGGATGACAACTAAAACCTTATCAGATTTAACAATCTAATCTTTAGTGGCTTTGCAGTAATCCTTGACGTTATAATAATTTAGGATGAAATCCCAAAATTGATTTACCGTCATAGGATTCGTTGTACATCATACTTAAACAGTTAGATTGCTCCCACAGTAGATCGAAATCTATTTTCCTTCTGTGCACATTATCCGTTGAGGATAAATTATCCACTTGAAATACTAAGTCAAGGTTCTTACACCCAAAAATAGTTTAATGTACTCCTTTCAAGTAGAATGTTTTGCACCACTAGATATCATTTAATTCTAATAGCCTTATTAAATATAATAGTAAAAATTGCTATAAAATGCAAGAAAGTATACTTTAGTTGAATGAAATACTTTATATTCAAATGTAAATCCAAACCTCATGTGTGGATAGAGGTGCATCATACATATTAATTTACACAATTTTAGTGACAAAATAATAACTTCAAAATACCAAAATTAAATAATCAATTCCAGTAGGCCTAGAAAAATTTAATTTTGATGTTATATTATTTTATCCTTTAATCATTTTACAAAATTAATTATTTTCCTGTGGGGCCAAATAAATAATTTCATGGTCTAACATTTTATGGATGTCATTTTCTTTATATAGTTTTTAAAGAAAAAAATTTTATTTTAATAACTATTATTTTATCTAAATCAATTAACTCTAGACACTGTAGCTATTTTTAAGCTAATAATTTAGAACTTTAATAATAATATCTTTAATATATACAAAATTTTTTATTGAATATTAATAATTACAGCAGAATATAATATTAAATCATATTAACTTATTACAAGTATATCATAAATAATTACATACTAATGTTATCTTCTGTATATAGTTATTTAAAAAAAACTTTATTTTAAATAATTAATATTTTAACTAAATCAATCAACTTAAGATATTATGGGTATTTGAAAACAATTGATTGAGATTTTTTATAATGACATAATTGCATACATGATTTAATAACTTAAATATATACAAAATAAATTCAAGGCATAAAACTTTATTAATATCACGCATCATATGTAGTTATTTAAAGAAAAATTTTGTATTTTAAATAACTACTAATTTATCTAAATCATGTAACTTTAAAAACTTTGGTTAATACCAACCTGGTGATTTAGATCCTTAATGATAACATCAACTCTTTATGTAGTAAAAAATTTACAAATTACATCGGAATTTCTAATTGCAATGCTATAAATGATTTTAACAACATGACATAATATATGACATATATCTTTAAGTCACATAAAAATATGCAAATGATGATAATATATTTATTTCATGACATATAGATATACGCATTTATGTTGTAATTCTAACAACAAATTTTATCATACATATATGCACTTAAGCTTAGGTTGACAGTGTGAATTTTTTAATCTTTTATAGGGAGAGTGCATACTGTCATAATATATTCTCAACATATTAAAATATTTTATCATGGGATAAAATCATAGAATTTTTTTCACACAAGCATATTTATTATTTAATTAAACACAAATATTAAATAATACATATTTTACATACTTTGAAAATTCCATAAAAATTATAGGAAAATTAAAACTATTAAAATAATCATGTTTAGAAAAAATGAGGCTGAAATGGCCATGGGACAACATCCCACGAGCTGCACGCACCTTTACTGCGTGTGAACCTGGGTTGGGATTACATCCAAGCTCTTCTTCTACCTCTAGCCAAGTCCTACCTAACCCAATTAGTTTTTCTTCGACCCATTCGAGTCTGTTAGACATTACAGGGCCAATTTTCGTGCTTTCCGATCAATTTTCATGCAATTAATAACTTAACAACATGATTTTATGCTAGATTTACATGAACCGTGTATCAATTTTGATCAAAAACATAGAAAACATGATCAAAACATATAAAACCTTTTGGGTCTTTAAAACCCACAATAGACCCAGTTTGTCTTAATTCCTCATGCTTTAATGGTTTTGTTAAGGAACACACAAGAACCTGACTAAGATATTGATCATTTAACAAACACTTAACTCTTGTTCATAACATGAAAAATAAATACAAGACTTATTTTGATTAAAGCAATGCTTCATTAATATGATTCAAGCATAAAGTCAGTGAACCCATAATTTTTAATAAAATACAATATATCATACAACATTCTCTGATTTTAAGCAAAATATATGGACGTCGCATGCCGTATTTGTTCCTGATTCAACCCTTCTCTTTTAATCAAATTTTCATGCTTGACAATACACTGATAATGTGCATGATAATTTATTTCATTTTTCCCAAGATTTACTAGATGATCCTAAAAACAAAGCTAGAGAGGTTGGCTTTGATGCCACATATAAGAATTTAATTAAGAATGTACCTCTAATCACTGTTAATCAAGAACATGTCTTCGCTTTGAGTCTATGATGACGAACACCCCGTATAAGCCTTCTACTCTATTTCCTTTTCTTTATAATTACCTTATGATAGTGCATAAGCAATTTATAGACACATTTTTATACAAAAAAATAAAAAATAGACAAATTCATATATATAAAGTAAAGGAAGCAAAAACTAGGCCTTCCATCTTTTACCATCTTTTTTACCTATATTATCCGGACTCTTTATATATATATATTTGTGCCCAACACTTGTATTTAATATTTCTATTTTACATATATTTAAATATGACTGTGAACATATAATCTTTTAAATGTATTATTTTTTTTAAAAAGTCAAACATACTTATATAAGACACATATCTATATTTTACTGTCATTTTTGAATCCAACACATTACTGTTAGGGGAGGAATTCATTAAAGTTGGTCTCTAGTATGAAGTGTCCCTAATGAGGATGACCTGTTACGCTTGGGCATGCTAGTGGCAGTAAATCCTATCAAACTCTTCGTGATTTTTTTTGTTCTCGGAATGAATTAGACGGGCCTAAGCATCGGTTGCAGAGGCTAAAAGCACCAATTTAAGTCCGAAAGTGACACCAAGACTAGGATAAAGTTCAGTCTACACTCCACGTTGGTTTCATTAGCTTTACTTGACAGTAATCAGTTTTTGTTTTGGTGTTTGACTTATGAAAAAACCATCTTATATTTTAAAACTTCACCAACAAGATTAAAGAGTTGAAATATTCAATGATTTTCACCTATAGCTTTAGTTTTTTTTATTTAAAATTATTAGATATTGAAATTTTATTAAAACTAAAAATCTACAAATGACCCCTTTGTTTAGTAAACATGGAATTTCATTTCATCAGACATAATAGTTTGGTAAACAAAAGCAGGGTACTCTTCAATCCAATACATATTCTTATTACAAGTTGAGCTGAAATAAGCGAGCTTATGAGTAGCTTCATTTGCTTGTTTTCTACTATACTGGACCACACATTCCTCAAAGTTTTTCATTTTGCTAGCAAAAGGTGCCCGCGCATTGCCACAGGCATAAATATTGATGCATTAGTTGATATTGGTAATAATATTTGTAAGATAAATGAAAATTATAAAAATTAGACTGATTTACTAAGCATAAAGTACTTAAATCAATCTTTTTATTTAATGTAATGACATTTTTAAACCCTAAATATGTATTCATAGTATAAGTGAAATCTAATCAAATATGTCAATTGATGCAAAATATATTATGGAGTTTTATAGCTTTTTGAGTCCCTTGCATGCAATTATTTTTCTCCTTTTTAGAATAAAATAATAAGTTTTAGAAACTTATTATTAATGTTCCTCCAATCTTATCAAGTATTTAATAAATTAGGTTGCAATATTAAGATTGCTACAAAACTCAAGTCTTTAACATGTCATATATAATTTGTATGTAAAATATTAAGATGCAAAAACAACATTAGCCATACGTATACAAATGTAAAAACAAGATTTGCCATACATATACAAATAAAGAATGAATAAGGGACAAATAAAAATTTTTTAAAAAATTCAATCCTTCTAATAAAAGAGATTTTTGGTCATTTTATTTTTAGTGCTATGATGAAATTTAGTGCCAAGCTTAACAGAACCCAATTATGACTTATAATATATTCTAATATTTTAAAACCATTAACAAGCAGCAGGGCATGAAACAGAGTTTAATTCAATGCGACAGGAGTTCATCAAGTCTAAGAATGGGTCGATCACCCAACGAGCAGGGAGCAGTCAAAAGTAGCGACGGGTTAATCAAAGAAATTAAAATATTACCCGGTTTAAAAAATCACTGACCAAACTAAAATTTTATATTATATAATTTAAATAATAAAAGACAAAAAGATTTAAATATTGTTCAAATGGATTAGACAGATAGATGTAGCCACAGAATAAGGATAATAAGTTCATGAATCTTACTTGCTTAGCTTTCTCACCCTTTTTAGGAGATGATTTTGATTTTATACAAATTGGAATAGAAGATGATGACCCCGCCTGAGATCATTTCTTGATGTTTGGCTTTTGTTCTGCCTATATCTTAGCCCTGGCTTTAGCCTTTGCTGACATTGAAGGGATGGTAGTTGGAAGCTTAATAGCTGATGTAGTCATGGGACGATAGTTGTTTTTGAATACTCAAAAAGCAATGTTTTTGCAGGTGATAAGAATTGAAATCTTGGAACTTTCAGGTTTTAGTTCAGTCCCTAATTGGAGCATAGATGACAACCCTGCCAAAAATCATTTTCTAACATTTGGTTTTTGTTCTGCTTGTTTCTTAGCCCTAGCTTTAGCCTTTTCTGACGTTTAACGGACAATAGGTGGAAGTGTATTAGTTGATATAGTTGTAGGACAATAGTTGAATTGGAAACTTAAAAAGTGAAAGTTTGCATGTGATAAGAACTTAAATCTTGGAACCTTCAGGTTATGGTTCGGTCAAATAAAAGCTATGGGTGAGAATGACAAGCTCATAAAATAAATGTGACGATACCAATACCAAAATTGGTTAAAAATAGCAAAACCAACAATCTTAGCCCTAGCTTTAGCCTTTTCTGACGTTTAAGGACAGTAGTTGGAAGTTTATTAGTTGATATAGTTGTAGGACAGTAGTTGATTTGGATACTCAAAAAGTGAAATTTGCATGTGATAAGAACTTAAATCTTGGAACCTTCAGGTTGTAGTTCGGTCCAATAAAAGCTAATGACAAGCTCATAAAATAAATGAGAGGATACCAATACCAAAATTGGTTAAAAATAGCAAAACCAACAATCGTGGTGACTCTATCATGCTTTGTCTTTGAAAGCAATCTTATTTTACATTCCTTTCACAGCATGAAGGAACCCAGAGGCTAAGATTGTTACCATCTTGCTCATTACATATATATTTTTTTGCTTATCAAGTATAAATTTTTCTAACTGACATTTAGATTAAGGGAATAAAAAAGAGTTAAAAGCATAATGTGCAACAATAGTATACTTGAATATTCCAACACGATAATCACTGGCTTTATTGATCTAGACCATAATCATTGCCATTGCAATGAAGGCACCTTGATGAAAAAAATCAACATCTAATGTCAAGGGTTTTAACAACCATATGGCCCTACTCAATCCTGAGACAATACATGAAATACCTGTTACTAGAATAATATCATGAAAAGGGTATTAAACACATCAACCACAAACAGATGAAGGAAAACAACACCCAGCTATTTTGGTTGTGAGTAAAGGACAAACCTTAATGCCAAAATAGCAATTCTCCTAACATCATCATTCACATATGATACAGTAAAGTGCAACAGGGCTTGGCAAGGTTTTGCTATAATAATGGAAGAGTTGAGATAATCCCCACTAACATAGTTTAAGTAAACTCTATGCCAATGTACACATCCATAATATGAAATTGGTTTAAAATATGGATTGAATAATATATCCATTGAACAGATAAAACATTCATAAGAAAGTCCCAAGAACATATCTAAATTAAAACCACTCAAGTCCTTCAAATCTAAAATGACTTAAAAGGCAACCAAGAATGACATTATCAATTCAAAGGTGCCAACTGTTACAAAGGAAACATCCAAGGCATCTAAATAAAATAGTTCAAGTCCATTAAGTTTCAAACAGTTTGAAAGGCAACCAGTAATGGTACCATTGGTTCAAAAGCATCCAATTTCGAATATTTTGAAACATATCTATTTCCTAATTAGTCCAAAAGTAGATAGAATTATGATGTACATGAAGTTTTACAAAATAATTTTCAGAATTAAATATAGAACTCTTAATATAACCATCGATCCTTAGCCAACACAACTAACAAACATAACTAAAACATAGGCAAAAACCTAACTCTATAAGCAAAATAAATATATATGGGCCCCATTTAAAAATAGAGTAAATTAAAGAAATCATGCTAAAACAAAACTTAGTCCAACCTAGTTACTTTAACCTATATAATAACACTCACTAACCAAGAGTAAAGCACTCAACCACCAATCAATCAAAACCTACAGTAAAAATTTATCACCTTCCCCTATTGTAAATCGTCGGTTACAAATAACGAAAAGTTGTCCATTCGTTTATTGTTGAAGTCTTGTTAAAGGCTAAACCGCATTTACCGAAGGAAGAAAGAATCAGGAGAAATCTATAAAAGTTGATGCCCATGCTGCAGAATTCTTCAAGATAATGTTAGAAAAAGCATTTCGTGTGAATAGTTTCATAAGATTATGCTTTATTCAATGGATTCTATTCATTTCTTGATGCCCAGATGTTATATACTCATTCAATGATGTTTCCGATGTTGTGATTATTTTTAATGGTTTGTTAGTGCCCTTTTTTTCGGTGTTTATTTTGGTTTCATTTATTTAGGTTTGCATATTCCCTGTTCATTGCCAAATCATTTGTGGTGTATAGGCATTTGATTTTTTTAATAGTATTATTTTTTTATTTGTGATGCTATGTTTGAGGCGAAGCTATTATTTTTAATGGTTATTTTTATTTTTACGTTTGGTGAATAGGCATTCTAGTTTTATTTTTTATATGAGATGCTATGTTTGAGGCAAAGCTATTATTTTAATGGTTATAACTGATAGTAAGAAAAGATGATTTCATTATTCAAACCTAGGATTTGATTTTTATTTTATGTGGAGAAACAAAAAACAAACAGGATAATTTTCTTAGATATTGGTTTAATCTTGTTTTATCGGTTCTTATTTTACATGTAATGAGAAAACTAAACCAAAAATTAATTTTGTAGAACTCTACAAATTGATGGAGATGTTTTTTGATTAGTTATCAACACAATATGTGTTTACTAAAACCAATGTGATAATGAATTGTATTATATAAGCTAATGTGTGATTTTTAGTACAATACATGTTTAATAAACCGTAGATGTTGTGTTGTCTCCTTTATGCGCGTTTGTAAGTGAATAATTTCTTTTGCATATTTTTTTTGGTTGGTTTAATTTTTTTATATGTCAGGTGCTACCTCATTTAGTTGTGAGATGTTTTATGCGTTACATTCTAAGTTTCTCTAAGAGTTTTTGTCCATGGAGTTGTAGGAGAGGTATTTGAGATGGATATTATGAGACATCCTCACAGTACCTTATATCTCACAAATGGTCGACAATTGTTTACCAAAGCACATTTCTTACAATATGGGGATTTAATCAATTTCAGATATAATGAGCATGTCACATTTTATACTTTCATTGCAATAGAACTGTAACCATTGTAACATCAGATGATCTTTTGAGTAGACATGGCACGTGTTGTTATTTTTTTTTTATTTTTTAATAATGCCTTTATGAAATTATTGGTGATGGCAAACTTTTATAAATGAACAGGTTGGAGGCGAAGAAGTGATGAAGCTGGACCATTTAACAGGCCTCTACTGATAGAGATTAGTGGTAATGAAAGTGATGAGGATGATAAAATTGATGATGAGACCAAAGAAGAAACTGAAGGTGTGGATGAGGAAAGACGTCCGTAATTTGAATGATTATGAGTCGATCAATTGTGAAGTCACCTTATTTACTGATAATAGTGCTAAACTATGTTGTTATGTGTTAAAGTATAAGAGCTATAGAATTAGTTGCAGTGTTAATAAAATGTAGCATGTTCCCAGCACGTTTGCAGTGCAGCATCTTTCTTATTAGCAAACGATGCTCGAACCAAAGGAAAACATGGACAGTGAAATACATCTACAATCAAAAGAACAAGGCATTTTCTAGTGGTTGGAAGAAATTTACAAAGGAGAACAGACCTAAAATTGGCGATTATTGCACTTTTTCAAGGCCAATTAGTTTAATTTTATTGTTGAGATTCATCGACTGTAATTTAAATCGGCTTGAATGATGTTATTGTTTTCTCTTAATAGACACCAACTTTTGAGTGAATATTGGAATGAAAATTAATGTTTATAGATAGTTTTTTTTTGTGAAATATATATATATATATATATATATATATATAAAGTAAAACTAAGTTAGTTTTGAAAAGCATAAAGGAACTAAATTAATTTATTAATGTATTTGATTTTTAGGATTATGTTTCTTTAATTTAAAATATGCATAATAAGAAAATGCAATTAAACTTTGTAAGCCAGTATAAGCACTTAATTAATATAAAAAAATTATTTTTAAAATTTTTAATCTAATTTTTTGTTTGGTTTATGTAAATAAACATGGATCAAAAAAAATTACGGCCATTACAATTAAAAATATCTTGATTCTAGTAGAAAAAGAAATTCCAAACTTAATAGATTGGGATTAGTCTAAAATAAAAATTTAAGATCTATTTAGCTATTAGTGTTTAAGCTTTCTTGCTTCAGAAATTTTGCAAACAAACCTTGGATAAATTCCAAAAATCATATGATGAACATATTCAAAATAAGTTTGTTTGAGGTAATTTCTAAGATAGTAATATAATATCATTTGAATTGCTATAATTTCAAACGTTTATTATTTTGATTATTATAATTTTAAATGTGTATACATAATAATATTTTTTATATTTAAATTCCAAACGTCTATAGATAATAAAGAGGTTACCAATATATTAAGGTAACTTTCTAAATTATCTCAAATGTTATATTTTAGGAAAAGTCAAAGCATACAAAAATTTTATCTAACACTTTTATCAATTCATATTATAGTAAAAAGGAGTTTTAGTCTTTATAATAGATGCAAGAATCAACAAAATTTCTAATAAAGCTTCTCAAAAATAGAAGCATTTGCGTGTATATTTATTACCAATGTATACATTTTCAGTTACAACTTTTGTTGTATCTTTTATTGGTCATGGGTGTACAGCTTCCTGCTGTTACGGGGGTGTACCTTCATTGGTTGCATTGATTTTTGTTAATGATTTTTGTAGGCTGGTTATTCTTTAAAGCTTAAGTAGTGTTGGTTGTTTAGTTCTTTTCAAATGTAATGCCTTATGTAATGTACAGATATGATAAAGTTATTTCTAACACTTTTTGTATGGATGGAGTGATTTAATTCCATTCATCTTTCTGTCTAGAGCGAGATAATTTAAAATTTTACTTCAAATGTCTTAACTGTATCTAAAAAATGGTGAAACAATTTCCCATGTACACATGTAACTTAAGTGAAAATGATTGATATCATACTTGAATATGTAAAAATGATTTATTTGTGATAATGTTAATTGTAGTGTAGTGCTTCATATTTGTCTTTGATATGTGATAATTAATATCATATATGTACAAGTGAAAATTATTTTCATTGCCATATTCATTTTTCTTGTCTGGATATCACGAGATGATTTTATCACATGCTTTGTACTCTCATGTGCACAAGGTGTGACTTTTTTATATGCGAGCTATTTTGACAAAATCAATGACTTCTACCAAACACTTGTGGCATTGGGGAGAGTAGTAAGTATGAGTATGATTAGATATTTTGTTAGTTTTGAATTTTAAATTTTCCATAATAATTATCACATTTTAAGCATCCATTTTGTAAAAAGTTATTGTCTCCTTTTTGGGTTAGATTTGAAAACAAGAATTTGTAGCAGGTTTTTGCATTGAATTCTAACAATGAATGAGTTTGTGGAAACAACATTCCCTTTTCCTAATGTAGGGTCGTAACATATTGCCAATTTTGTTATTAAGTTAACTATATTTTTTAATAAATTGTCTGTTGAATGTATTCATTAGGGTTTAACCCTAGGCTTATATTTTTTGAGAGGATTTGATGAGATTTGATCGAGTTGTTGGAAAAATACATGATATAATGATGGCACATATTACAGGACATGCAAACCACATACTGAAAAGAGATTAAATTCGAGGATCAGTTGGGGTTGTTTGTCTTTTGGCTACAACTAAAAGGTATGTTGGTTGATTATATTATGCAAAAGGAAACAATGTAAGCTACTAAGCTTTTGTTTTAAAAAATAAGGATAGCGTAGATAAGTTTAACTGTGAGAAGGTTCAGAAAGGTATGTGGAGCAATGTTCAACAATTGTTTTGTTGGCTATTATAAAGAAGTTCTTTGTTATTGTTGATTGTTATAACCTACGTCTATAAAGGTTGTGGGTCTCAATTGCAATCTAAATGATTGGTTACAACATTAACAAAGACAATGGATTTGGCTAGGAGATATGTTGATGGCTGTGAGGCTTTTCGTTTGGTCATAGACGTCTCTTTGAGCTTCTTCAACCATCTCGTGGACATGGTTTTCCTCCTACTAGTAAAACCTTGAAGGCTGTTTGACATCTTGTCTTTGAGCTAATCAAGAAAGGCAACATATCGATGCTGTAGGTGAAAGAGTAACATTGTGTATTATATTTGTAACTAGTAGTGAAATAGTATAATGTATTGAAGAAACTTTATATCTTTTAAGCACACTGATATTAATAAAAGGAGTTTTTGTTTGCTTTAAAAATGTTTAATATGTTTGCATGTATATGCATAAGTGTTTTACACGATGTTGGTTATGACTTCTGCTCCATTTTTTATTGGTTATGGGTGTACATCTTCCTATCATTATGGGAGGTCTATGTTCTTTAATTCCCATTTTATACCTGAGTATTTGAAAAAGAGAAAAGAGGATGTTTAAGTGGGTTTGAGATGTTGTTCATTTTGAATTTTAAATTTTTAGTAGTATTAATGACATTTCACACAGTCATTTTATGAGAAATTTGTAGCCTTTACTTAGGAGCATATTACAATTTACGTGCGGTCGTATGAACATGCGTGTTTATGTCATTTCATGCCATTCCATTAATGCTTGCATTATGCCTTTCCACTTATGCATGTGTTAAACGTGTTCCATGAGAAGTGTTTTAAAAGAGTCATGTTGATTAGTATTATAACGATTAACTCTATTCACTGAGCTTAACTCTATTCAAGACAATGACTTTTCTTTAACATATCATAGTTAATGGAACAATAATGCTTTTGTGCATAAATACTTTAACCATTATTATGCTTATGACTTTTTTTGTGTATGCTGTAACTTCTATTAATAAATGGTTTGACAGATGCCATGTTTATTTTGGTTTTATATTATTATTATTATTATTATTATTATTATTATTATTATTATGATGCATGTATTTGTGATACATATGGGGTAAAAGAATAAACTTTTTCTTAACAATTTTTATATCGCACATATGCAAGGTATTTTTTATTGAGTGGATAAATAATCATTTCAAAAGCTATTATGGTCAAGTATTTAGTTTTAAAGTCACTATATAAATTTAAGAGTTAATATACAAAAATGCTAACCGTAATAAACTTTCATACCATAAAACAAGAAACTTATGTCATAGCATAAAAAGTAAAAATCAAATTTTAGATAGCATTCTATGTAGCTCGATATGACTTTGAAATTGATTCCAATTTATAAAAGATTAAGCTATTACTAACAAATTTTCAAACATACTGTTAAACCTTGACATTGTAGCATATGATTTCATATCTTAAAGCATAAATTATTCATATGAGAATCAAAGTTGAGCAAGCAAAGCACATAACTTCTCCGTCACTTTAACCTTAAATAAAATTCTTTTCTAGAATTGATTTGTGTATTTTATCAAGAGTTAATCATAGGTTTTCTTATATTGTTCTAACAACACAACTTGTCTAGAATTGATTTTTTTGTTCATTGTATAAAGCCTTGTATTCTTCTTTCATGCCAGCATTGTAATCATCAATATCAACTCCAAGCATCTCTTTCATATTATCTAATATGATGGGGTAGCTAGACTTTTGGTCTGTTTCTTATTGACACTAAATTCATCATGAACAAAGCTAAACATTAAAATTATTGATTCATTAATTGGTTCCATGCAAATAACAACCCTACACTCATTATCAACATTATGAACTATTTGGTTTATTGGATCTCGGAACCTTTTGGCATGAGCAATTTTGCACAAAAGTTGTTTAAAATTCATTGAACATTTTTTTTCATGACTCTGCTGAGGGGGAAAAATATATCAGTCATTCTCAAAATATTTGAATAGACAAATCAAAAGAAAAGAAAAAAAATCCACAAAAGAAGAAGCAATTTCTTTAGATAAAATGCCTTTCTCCTCTACCGCATACCCTTTTCCAAAAGGAAAACTTAACTAGAATGAGATTATCTATTCCCCAGTCTAATCTTTTTGACTATAAATACCAGTCTTCATTTAGGATTAGAATACCTATTATTGTAGAATAATAATAAAGAATTAGGATTTATTTTTTTAATAATATAATGTTAACTAAACACTATTCAACCAAAAATACTAAAAACCCTATCAATAATTTTTGGTTAATATCTAAGTCCATTTTTAATCATTTACAAAAGCATTGAGTTTTAAATGTAAATTAAGATTAGAACTTTTTGTTTCTCTCTCGCGGACTAAACAAATCTCCATTCAAAAAATAAATGGCGAAGAAAAAAGAGATACAAATATGAAGTTAGACTTCACTTTTGTTAAGCAAAATGACAAATACCGAAGCATTAAATTATGAAGTTGTTTTTCCAAAATGAAATTTCAATAAGAGTTGAAATTTTGAATAAAATTATGCTTCCTTAATATCTTATTCAAATAAAGATAAAAGAGAACTTACTTGCACACCCAAAAGTTATTATCTTGAATATTGCCATCTGAACTTGGGAAACAACATAATATAAGGCTGCATTTATATTAGTGAGAATAAAGAAGCTATAGAATTTACATTTATGAAGACCGAAGTACCACATTTTTTTAATCTTTAACCACACAAAGTTTTAACCATTTACGCGATATAATATTTTAAAAGGATATCATCACTTTTTATTATTATTGTAAATTTGGAAGAACAAGCAAGTAAGTTTGTAACCAAATTTAACTTTCGAGATGAATAGCAGATGAAATGAACTCAGGCATTGATTATGAAATTCCCACTTGTTTACTTTAATAGATGTACATTAGCCAATAATAAAACCATTTGCAGTAACAAAAGCTTAACTTAGTGTTAGATATTTTACAATAACTTTTATCACATTACAGTCCATGTTGTTTTCATGACAATATTTTTTTTTTTTGCTTTATTCCATGGTCTTAGAAAGTTTTGCATACCTAAAATAACTAATTTGTCCACAAAGATTATTGATCTCTTCACTGTTTAAGATGTGAAAACAGGAATGAATAAACCTTACAAAAACTATCTGTAAGAGATAAAGTTAAGAATTTATAGATAATGATAGCTCACTATAACTATAGACATCTCGTTTCATCCAGGCCAACTGTTAGCATCCTAAGACTTATGTGAAAGATGATAAAATCAAAAATTAAAAAAAATATATAAAACTAGGGGATGATTGCCAGGTCCTATGTCACCAAGCACTATTCAGTGACATGGCGCCGGGCTAAAAATTTTTTTGGAAAAGTCTGAAATGCCTATGCATCATATTAAAGGAAAATATAAAAATAACGTATCAAAGGCCACTTTTCATGGTGTCACCAAGGTCACTCAATTGAATACATGGATCAATTTTCCACTGTTTGTGACCAAGTTAAGGAAAATCGAGAAGCCACAAGTGCATGCAAGTTATATTGGTGCACAAGTACTGATACAAGGCCTTACAGTGCCAAAAACTTGAATTTTCACATGTAGTATTGATACATGAGGGTTTGGTATCAATACCTAAGATGTGATATCAATACCTAGCATATTTGTATCAATACCGACCCTGGCAGTAGCTAAAGTTGTAATTTTTGATAAAATATGTCGGTACACAAGCATGAGGATCGATACAAACCCATGGAGTATAATACAGGCCTTTAAGTCTCAAGATTGGAAACATTTTTTGCTTTTAGTATCGATACAAAATTCATTTTAGCGATACTCATGGGTAAAAAGTACCTTGTGTATCGATACAAAATGTTTTGTATTCGATACATTAAGGCATTTTTGCCCAGCTCAAGCTACTTTTCAGCCTTCGAAAACTTGATTTAAACATGTTTTTGCACTAAGAAACTATCATAAATCATTGCAAACCTCAACTATAGGCTTATGATCAGATTCAAACAAATTTTTGGAGCACAAACAATTAATGACCAAGGTCACTTTTATAAGATATATGGTTGTAAGAGGGTATGGCAAGTATATCTTAAGTTGTAGGATGTCACAGCCTTTTTGCCTCCTTGCTCAACATGGTAGAACCAATAGAAAGAGAGTCCACTGAGCATGGTAGCTAGAGATGTCCCCTGGTGCTGGAGGGAAAGATAAAAAATATCCTTGCATTGTCTTCTGCAAGCAGTGGCTGAGCATTGAAAAAAAAATCTCAGCTATCTCAGACAAAAAAAACCTTCAGCCATTTCCAAAAAGCTCTCGAGCAATCTCAAAAGACTCCATCCATTCCCAAAAGAATCTTTCAACAACTCTAGTTCCAAAAACTCACCAAAAGCACTGTTCCATTACCTTTCACCCTCAACCAACCTCTATTCCTGTAGCTCCCTAAAACTACCACCAAAACACCTTCAAAATTTAACCTTTCATATATTTTCATCCTTAAAATACCCCAACAACAACCATATTACCAGAAAGCTTCTTCCTTTCACCATTTTCTTACTAAATAATAGCAAAAAAAGGGAAGGAACTAAGCTTAAAGTCATTGCTTTAAAAAAAGAGGAAAGTTCAAGTTTTTGCTAGTATATTTTCTACCTTGTTCCATACATTTTCTGTTTTGATCATCCATTTAATTTTAGTGAGCCCTTCACACTGCCATGACCCTCATAAGACTCCCGTGCATCGTTGTTGCCATGGTTATGGTAGTCTTAGGATCTTGATGACCTTCTTGACACCTTGATGTTGTTTAGATATATAAACTTACCATACTTCATTTTATCATCACACAGCCTCTGTTCAAGCATCTTTTGCCATGTTTTTTCCATATTCACATATCCATCTTATATTTAAATGGTCACCTTAACATGTCTTATGTATGTTCATACATTTTCTTGTATTTTAAGAAGTCTTATGAAGCAAAAATGCTATCTTGACAACTCCAATATCCTATCCTTTGTTTAAACATGTTCATATCATCTTTATGCACCTTATTTGTCATCCTCTCATATTTGTGTCACCCATTTTCATGTCAAAATGTCATCTTTCTATGTCTGTATGTTTAATCAATGTTTGTCTTTGTTTTATTCATGATATCTCCAATAAAATGCTTGCTTGTTTCTTAAAACCTAATTTTTAGAAAAATCTCCAAGTTAAGTTCATGCTATCTCCAATAAATGAAGAATAACATGGACTTAATACTTTCATAAAATCAATCTTCCAATCTTGGGGACAAAACAAACATTTTAGCTCTAGATTCATGATAATACAAGTTTAAAGATGCTGTTTCCCAAGCAAACATAACCTTTTTTTAGTCAAAAAATACTAAGCCTTGATCTTGAGTTTAACAACTTAACAGCATGGTCAATAGGTTGTTTCATCGTCTCAAACTACTCTGAGACTGTGGAATGAATTCATGATGCCCATGTCATTCTTCTCATTGTGTTATGGACATTCAGATGTCTATAAATCGAATTTGACACCCAAAAAACTTGAAATATCAAATAATCCCCTTATTTTGCTTTTACAGCACTGTACTGTGGATTTAAAAAATCATTTTAGAACCACAAAATATTTTCTCTGATTTTTATAATATTTTTCCTTAAAGGGCATTGAATGACCTTTCTAAAGGTGTCTTATTTGCCCTCGGATCACCCCGGATGAGAAAATTATAGTTTTTTAAACCTTAGCTATCCGAAACCCCTAGAACCAACGTGCAACATTCTGTTTGGGCCATCTTGGCCTATCAGATGATTTTTATAAAATTTTTAAATATTTTTCCTAAGAAGTTCACAAAATTCATTTTTTGAAAAGGTATTGTTCATGATCTAACGATTCTAGACAAGCTTGGAACGATTTTCCAAATTCCATTATGCCCTTTTCCTTATAAATGCTGCCAGTGTCGAGACAGACTTAACTTCAAAAATTAATTCTACCTAGAAAGTGATTTTCTAGGTTTTTTGAAATATTTTTATATTAAACCTTAGTGAGTTACCTTTCCAATGGTTCCTCATTTAACCTCTGAAGCCTTCGGATGCAGCCAAAAAGGTTCAGGAATAAAGATGACATGATGTTGTCCCTTGTTTTCAATTTAATTTCCTAATGTCCTTTTATCGAGACATTCGAATGTCTCAAAATGCATCCGATTGGTTCCCCCATAATACCAACCCTTTTTTACTTGGATCAAGGCTAAAATGTAAAAAGAAAAAAAGATTTCATATTAAAATTTTCACTAGTGGAGATAGTTTAACTCCATTGCTCCGAGGGAACACTTTAACCCCATTTGTAATTAAAAAAAATCTAAATTTTCTCTTTATTTTTCTAATTTTGTCTTTGGGAATACTCCAACCCCATTACTTTAAGGGGATGCTCAAACCATATTTTTCATTAAAGATTCAAATTTTCTCTTTATTCCTAAATATTTTCCTAACTCTATATTTGGGGATACTCTAACCCCATTACTTTAAGGGGATACTCTAACCCTGGTTTTAATTGAAGATTCAAATTTTCTCTTTATTCCTAATACTTTCCTAACTTTATCTTTGGGTATATTCCAACCCCACCTCTCAAAGGGGATATCCGAACCCCGCTTTACCTCTAAAAAATCCAAAATTTTTTCTCTTTTGAGTGCCTTAGACTGTTTTGATTAGACTCATCTTTGTCCCTCAAATCACCACTGAATCCAAACCTATCTTTAAAATTATCATCCTGATTATTCTTAAATAATCAAAGTCAATTATAAGATACATTTTTATTTTTCATGTTCATTTGTTTGTGATTGCTTGTTTATGATATTATTATATTTTTTCTCTTCTGTCTTACTAACATATTTCCTTTTGTAATGATTATCGTGCATTCATGTCTAAAATTTGTTTTTTTTTCAATAAAATTTACAAGGCAACATTCTGTGTTGATATCTCTTTAGTGCCTAATATTAAACATTTAATTTTTTAAATCTAATCCGGACATTGTTTTCACAAAAAGCCCTATGTTTTCACATCTCCGAGGTACACAAGTGATCCAATTTTCTTTAAAGACCCAAATTTGTATTTCCACCAAAACTTCATGCATTTGAAAGGATTATATCTAAATAAAGACTAAATGGAACCGATTTAACCAAGACCAAAGTGAGGCATAGTTAGTAGGTAGCGATTTCGGGCATCGTAAGGATGCTAATCCTTCCCCGCGCATAACTAACTCCTGAACCCAACCAATGAATCTCTGAGCTTTGTAGACCTTGATATCCATGTTTCAAGTTTCATAACTCATAATATTGTTTTCAATATGCGTCTAATTCTATCTAGCCTAAAATGATCGGTGGTGACTCCAAGTTTATAGCCACTTTATGGTGGCCATCCAAGACTAATTGGATGAGCGATTCGCTCGATGGTCTCTTCCCTCCCCTTCCCATTATTATGCCTAATCCAAATCCCAATCATAGGGATAACTTAGAAGCTCGACCACAACCAACCATCATTTATTTTTAAGTCGAGTGCGCCATGCCCTTCGGATCGTCTGAAGTTTTAAAAGGCAGGCACATGGCAACAATAACAGAAGCTAGTTTAAAAATACAAAGAAATTGTACATAGCACTGTTTTAATTTATCATTTATTAGAAGTTCTATATTCATATATTTTAAATAAATAATAATGTTCTCATATCATTTTTCCCACTATTTTATTTATAATACTCTTTTATATCATTAAAAACAATAGAATTTTTCTTTTAAACTACTCATTCGATGGTATTACAATTTGAACTACAGAAAGTCGATCCATTTTAATAGTCATCACGGAAAGCCAATATCACTATTCATATATCACTGATTAGAATGATACCATGGTTTGGACAAGAACAATAAAAAAGAGGTTTTTTTAGTTTATATATATCTGATTGCTATGAACTATTTATACAACAAGAACAAATACATACTTATTATATGCACATGTGTAGATATATATATATATATATATATATATATAATCCAACATCCATGTTGTCCTTGCAAAATGTTAGATTCATTGCATGAAATTCAACCTTAAACACCAAAAAATGAAGTATTATTAGCCTACTCATTAGAGATGGGCAATACATTTTCTCTTAGTTACAAAACAGTTGACACGCTTTGATTCTCCTTAAGAAGTTGTATATATTTCATGAAGAATTTATTATATAATCCAGTTCAGCAGTATTTAAGAACTTTCAATTCTCATCTTTTGCATCTGTTCAATCAAATCCTTATACATGTACTTTTATTGCATTTTTTCACAACAATTAATATCTACCACATCAATATTTTTACATTTTTTAAAAAATTATATACAAATTTTACCTGCATGTTCATATGAATCAATTAAATATTTTGAAAATGGTTTATAAATTCTAAAGGGTTCATTTATATTTACAACAATAAAGTCTACATAAATTCGATCCATCATATTACCTGTCATAAAATGGTAATGGAATATTTAGTTTGATCATCAGCTATTGCAATATCCATTGCAATGAAAGTTTAACAAACCTCTAACATTATTCATCTCCAAAGATCATAAAAAAGAAGAGAGTAAAAAAAAAAGGACAGAAGCAATGTAAAAAAACATTAGTAATTGAAAATACAAAAATTGCGTAAAACCATGCATGAATAGACAATACAAAAAGAAACACACACTGGTAACCAGATTGCATATACATTGTATAAAAAAATATTTAAACAAATGGTGCAAAAGAATGACATTATAACCATAAGCTGAGAAACAAAAATGCCTTAACACGAATATGAATAAAGAAAATCTAAAAATCATAGAAGAACTTAATCTTATCTACAACCAAAGGCTAAAAAGATGAAAAAGAGAAAAAAAGGAAAAAAAAGGAGGAAATGACATGACAAAATTAAGGGCAAAACAAGTACCAAAGTATGTATACATTAATATATATAATATACATATACATGTATATATATATATATGTGTGTGTGTCTACAAGCATACCATGAAATGACCAAACATCACTGTACAAGAGTGAAGTGGGAAGAAATAATAATGTACCCGTTAATCCACTGGCTTTGCTTTAACTAGACTTTACCTAAAAGTTTTGTTATGGTATAAATACCAAACTAGCAATCTCAACAAACAAGAGTTGGTGAGGATGACCATGGTGCAATCAATAAAAAAACCCAAGTATTTAATAAAGGAAATCTTTTGTTAATACAAATACTCTGCCACCACATTCACCAATCAATAATCATATTGCATTTAACTCCTCCTGTACTTCTTTCTTGATTTTTTTTGGACAATGACCTTTCACTGAAGCAAATATGATTATTAAAAAGTTTTGTTAGAGAGTTTTTATTTAATTGATTTTATGCTATTAGTTTACACTAATTCAATTAATTAAATTATTTAAAATGTGTATATTAATAACAATTAAATAATAATCAATAATCATTATTACTAATATAATTATTTAAATTGTTATGAGTTCATACTAATTTACTAACCAAATTACTTGAAAACTTTTTTAAATATATATAGTAGCAACTATTTAAAAGAATAACTGATGATTATTATTAAAATGATAATTTTTTATATACAATATTTTTTTTGTTTCAATTATTTATCTTTTATAAAAATATAAATATAAAAACCTTTAAAAATTCTTAGCTTCAGTTTAATAAAGTTAGCTCCTATTTTATAAACACAAAAATAGCTTCTAATTCCATAACGAACATTTTAAGTCTTAATGAACACATTGATAGAAAACTCTATTTCAGTGGCGATAATCAATGATATAGCATAGTCACCATAATTAAACCTTATCACAATGTTTTTTTTTTTTAATTAGTGAACATAGCCATGAACAAATTTTAACCATTTTTTGTTTGGAATTTTTTGCATTTATATATACATACATATCTATTTATCTATATCTATCTATAATTAAAAAATCACTTACTATATAAAATCACTGACTGAGTTTGATGTCATAAGTCAAGTGACACTAACTCAGTTAGTGAAATTACATAAACCTAAATTAAAATTATCTTTGTTATACATATAAAATGAAAGATATTTAAGAATTTTAATGTTAAAATAACAATTTAGAAACTACTCTTATTTTTTAGTTTATCTTTAAATTTAAAAAATAACTACTCAATTTAAAAGAAATTATCTCTTTATTTTTTTAATTATTTATTTTTTAAAACAAAATGGATTTTAAAATAAATTCACCCACTTTCGTGCATATGATAAATTCTAGTCTATATTATCTATACTATATATAACTAAATCAAATGATACTAACTCAATTAAAAAATGAGCAAAAAAAACCAAATTAAATTTATAATATTACAAGTGTTTTAAGGCTTTTTCATTTTAAAAAAAAAAAGCTACTAAAAAAATACTTTTTATATCTTTTAATTTTAAAAAAATAAACAGCGTGCTTCGGAAAAACTAACTTTTCATTTTTTTAAAACTTATTATTTTTTAAAGAAAATAATTTTTTAAAAAATTTTATTTTTTTCACCCAAAAGTGTGGGTGTGATAAATTCTAGTATACTATTATAAAACTCTAACTAAGTTTATTGTCATAAGTTAATTGACACTAATTCAATTGATAAAGTTATAAAATAACCCAAACATATTTTTAAAATAATATAAACTAAAGTTTTGTATAATTTTCGTTAAATAATAATTATACTATCAAAGTTTTCTTTTCCTTTTAAAAAATTACCATTTTCATATTTGAAAAAATAGCTTCCGCTTTTCTATTTATAAAAACGATCAATCTTTCTAAATTTTAATATATTAACACCTATTAATTTTATTAAACCTTCCATATTCTCCATTGCAATCAGAACGCATAGACTTTCCACAATTATTTTTTGATCAGATTAACTGCTATTAACCATGTCCAAAAATCACTCTTTTAAACCATAAATTTTTCCTATTAATTTACTCAAATTGTAACGAGTGGTGTATGCTTTTATGAGTAAGATTAATTACTATTATTTTATTAAACTTTCTATATTTCCATTGCAATCAGAATGTACAAAGCTTCTACAATTCTTTTTGTATCAGATTAATTGCTATTAACCATCTCAAAAACTATTTTCTTTTAAACCATATATTTTCCCCATTAATTACTTAACTTGTAATGTGTAGTAGTTTTATGAGTAAAATACTATTAACCATCTTAAGAAAAACAATTTTATTTTAATCCTTATATACTCCCCATTAGAGTCAAAACTTGCATCGTTTCTTGTTTTTTGTTTTTGGATTCACAGTAATTGCTATTAACTATCTGTGTTGAGGCTTTGGTTGTAGGACAATGGAAAATATCTTAATTAACTTTAAGGACCTTGTGCGTAATGTTGCTCAGGCATGCGTTTATGTAGATCCTACTTACTAGGTTTTGAAAAAGTACAAGGTAGTTATCCATATTGCATCACTATAAGAATAAGGAAAAGTTAACAGATATTTAAATTGAAAGTGAGCTTTATAAACATTAACACACAACAGAAAGGTTTGCAATTAAGAATATGATTAGTTTAATGAAATCACATTTTGGGTTTGAAATCGATGACTACAACTATGAAATCTACCAAAATTACAAAGTGACGTAAAAAAACTATTTTAAAAAAATCAATGCTAGATGCGAATCCCTTGTTAAAACACTCCAACAAAACCAGTCAGGATTACATGAATAAATATAACGTTGAGTCACGAGTAGGAGACTTAAAGTTTAAAGTGATGGAGAAGCTAAATTCTGTGTTAGATGAGTTTTAATAGTTTCCTATATTGGCAGCCACGTTTAGAAATCCACTTGTTTATGTTGGTAATTTACACAGTAGTATTAAGGTTTAAAGATACATATATATGCATGTTGTCTCTACCTTGCTTTTAAACATCTATAACTTAAATTTATTGTTATAATAATATTCAATGAGCAATTTGAACATCTATGCTTTAATAGGGGTGGGAGAAAAATACCATACATTATATACACTGCTTTAATTACATAAAGTAAATGCAATTTCCTTTATACGTAGGATTTCTAATAGTAAGGCAGTGCAATAAGGAGTAAACAAAAAAACATAAAATGTTTTTTTTCATCTCAAACTCGATATTTTTGCATAATTTAAAATAAAAAGATGCACCCAGGCATTTGACATAAAATAGTTAGTGCATGTTTCCTCCACTTAAAATAGTATAGTTTGAATCCCCCATCTCAAAATCTTAAGTTGGCGAAAAGAATTCGTCCCATCAATATTTTGGAGCCTTTTTCTTGCATAATAAAAAAAAACAACAAAGCATTTGTAACCAAGAAAAACATTTTCAAGTTAATTTCACTTCACTGAACATATATGTTAATAGGTTTGTATTTGAATTATCTCATTAATAAATATAACAGATATAAAATTTAAATAATGCTTAAAACCAAATATAGATACAAATTTACCTATTAATAAGTAGTATTTGTTACATCAAAAATGATTTTGGTTTCAGATATTATAAAATCTTTTTTTCTTCAATGCAATATTGTTTTTCTATTTAATTTTGACGTAAGATGCAATATATTATTTAGATACTGATTTACTTATTAGATCAATTAATAAGATTAAGAATGGAAATTACAACTTCTAGCTATGTGGTAAGTTGATTGCTTCAAAAATTTCCTCGAAGTACCATACTAAATTAAAATTCAAAATTGAAAAATTTCAAACCCCATCTAAAAATTAAAATTAAAATTAAAATATCCGCCTTTCTTCTTCCCTAAGGTTTAGGAGTACGTTGGAAATCATTTCAACATATCCATACATAATACAGAGAATTGTACCTAAAAAAGTATAGAGATCACTTCGCCATAGCCTGTCATATCATAAAGGATCACATGCCAAAGGAATTGGAAATCCTTTCGCAGTATCACATGATGTTCATGTTAAACAATCGATGAAGAAACACCGCCTACAATGACCACTAACACTAATAAATGGAACTAAAGAATGCACACCTATAACAGCTAGAAGCTATACACCCATGTCCATAACTAAGAATGTGTAGATTGCTTATGCGTAAAAATGCAAACATATTAAACATATTTAAAGCAAACAAGAACTCTTTTTATTAATATCAACATTCTTAAAAGATACAAAGTTTCTCCAATACATAATACTATCCCTTTATTATTTACATACACAAGACACAATATTACTATTTCGCTTAACTACAAGTTGACCTTCTTGATTAGCTCAAAAACATAGCTAAGATATTGGACAATGACAAGAGAAATCAAAGACAAAGATCAAGACACTAACAAAACAAAAGGATTGGTTTTTCTAATTGATTTAAAAAGCAAGAATTGAGAACTTGAATGTGAGAAAGTGAAGGCTAAAGTTGAGATGGAAATACCAAGTAAAAAAATTTGAGGAATTAGGTAAGAAGGTTTTGAATGTGACACAAATGCCTCTAACCTTCAAGAGATCACCAGTAACCACTGTAAGAACAAATAGGACAAGACAATCTATCAAACTACATCCTCAAAATTTGTCACCGAACAGACAATAACTACTGAGGAATGGAAAAAATGACATCGTCTTACTCGTTCCAACAGGCAACCATACTTGGTCAACACTATTGGGACCAAGTCCCTCATCTACGTTGACTTCGCCATCAAATGTCCATAGACACAAGTTATAACGACCAACAAAAATAGAAAACTTCGTTATAGTAGCCAACAAAAGTAGTCTCCGAACAACGCTCTATATACCTCTTTAAACACTACCACAATAAACTTCATTGCTATGATCCTTAAACCAAAAACTCAAAACCTCATATCTATTCCCTATGAAATACATCACCAAAGTAACCCTATTTATAACCCCAAAACAAATCAACTCTAACTACACTGATTTAATCACATAATCCCTAGAGTTGATTCCCTTTCAACACATGGTTCACTTATCTCGTAATACGCGCCACTATAATGCCACATATCTAACTAATAACTCTATACCAGTTCCACCAAACCCTCTTGCCCATAGTTAAACCATAATCAATGCAATTAGCACCATCCTTATCCCTAAAAAAGATCTAGTTTTGATTAAAACCTT